>WOXC01004444.1:0-182838 GCA_011680675.1 Gymnobelideus leadbeateri
GAGAAAATACTACAAGCAGCCAGGAAGAAACAATTTCAATATTGTGGAAACACAATCAGAATAGCCCAGGACCTGGCAGCTTCTACACTGAGGGATCAAAGAGCATGGAATATGATATTCCAGAGGGCAAAAGAGCTGGGATTGAAGCCAAGGGTCACCTACCCAGCAAAACTGAGTATCTTGTTTCAGGGGAAAATATGGTCATTCAGTGGAATAGAGGACTTTCAAGCATTCTTGATGAAAAGACCAGAGTTGAATAGAAAATTTGACATTCAGACACAAGAAGCAAGAGATGCTTGAGAAGGTAATCAAGGAAAAGAAATCAAAAGGAACTTATCAAAGTTGGACTATTTACATTCCTACATGGAAAAACAATAACTGTGTTTGATGAAACCTCTCTCATTATGAAAATAATTGAAGAAGGGTACATGGCATATGTTCACAGGTATACATGGATAGAGGGCACAGGTTGAATTTGATGGGGAGGGATGATTCTTTTTTTTTGGAGGGCAATTGGGGTTGGGTGACTTGCCCGGGGTCTCGTGGCTGGGTTTTTGTTTGTGTGTTGGGTGTCTGGGGCCGGATCCAGGCTCGGGTCCTTCTGGCTCCGGGGCTGGTGCTCTGCTCGATGCTCCACCTGGCCGCCCCAAGGAAGGGATGATTCTTAAGGGGTGAAGTCAAGAGGTGAGAGAGGAAAGTGGCAAGAGGAGATGGAGAGAGACAGGGTAGGGTAAACTATCTCATGTAGAAGAGGCAAGGGGAAGTAGTTGCAGGGGAGGGGAAGAACGGGAAGGCAAAAAGGCAAAAGCATATCCTCATTGAATTTGGCTCAAGGAGAGAATAACATACATACTAAATGGAATATCTTACCCTCACTCACTCTCCTGAGTAGGGGAAAGGGGGATGAGAAGGGGGATGATGGAGGGGAGGGCATTCTGGGGGGAGGGGAGATTGGAAGTACCCACTATGAAAGAGGGATAGGATCAAAGTAGGAAATCGACCAGGTGGGAGGTTAGACAGGTGGGAGGGAAATATAAGCAGTCTTTTACAATATATCTACTATGGTAATGTTTTGCATAGCTATACATGTACAACACATACTGAATTGCTTATCTTCTCAGAGAGAGTGGGTGACAAGGGAGGAAGGGAATGGATCTGAAAATCAAAATTTTAAAATTAAATGTTTCATAAGATGTCCAGGCATTGGGGCTCAGAGATTCACCTTGCCCAAATGGCAAAGTTGAAGGGGATATGGGAGAAGATATGGGAGAGAGCAGATTGGATGAGGGGATATCTAGTGGGACTGCTATTCTGGGGTGGTGGGTAGGGAAAAAATGGGGGGAAAATGTAACTCATAATGTGGTGGAAATGAATGATGTAAACCAGAAGTTAATAAAGCATTTAATTAAAAAAATGGGTGCTTCCAACTTCCCTCCCCCCCAGCCTGCCCTTCCTCCCATCCTCCCCACTCTCATCCCCTTCCTCCCTACTCTCCTGTAGGTGAGATAACCTATTTAGTTCAACAAGGATTTTTTAAAGTTACTACTACAGATTGGACTGAGGCAGGAGATGAAAGCAGATCAACAGGCAACCCAACAACTCTTGTGGATGTAGATGAAAGGTTTACACAAAGGGTTTCCCTAGAAATTGAAGTGTTGAACATTCCCAGGAGACAGTGAAAGTAAATATGTTCCACAAAAACAAATGAAAATGATTTTTGGATGCGTGGGGATTAGGCTGTAAAGGAAGGGGGAGTGAAGATGGTGGCTGTTACTAGCCAGAGTCCAGCATATGTTGTGGGTGAGGATGCTTAAAGTAAAGCAAGGGGCAAGAAAGAGGGCTGTCTAACACAAACTTTGATGCCTCCACAATTTCCCCAAGAATCACCCCTACTAAATAGAGAGCTTGGCCTGGGAGAAGGCAAAATAGGTCATTGCCTAGCATAGGATAAGGAATGGGACTGTTAGTAGACAAGAGCCTTATTATAATTTTTAAAAATAAATTTATGCATTTTTGTGACAGAAAATTCCATTCACTGTGGCCCTAGCTTTTTATGTTGTAATATGCCAAGGTGTATGTTTTACAGTAAAGATTCAGGGTATACAGTGAATAATACCACACAAAGAACACTGTTTTTATATCTTGCCTTGAGAGCATAGGTGACTTTTCACAATTCCTTTGGGAGCTTGTCTCAACCCTTTAAGCATGCTCCATACATACCTCTGAGTTGTCAAATTTAAAGGTGTGAGACATTTATGGGTGAGGGAGGAATTCACCATATTCCCAAGAATACCTAAGGGGCACTGTATTATTTACCTGCAGAGTTTTTCCCACCGATTGGTAGTTGGCCATTTCTTCTAAGAATGGGAATGGTAAACCAGTGTTCTCTGAAAATAAAACACAAGTATAAAGAATATCAAAAAAGAAAAAAATTCTTGAATCATAACTATATCACCCAATTTTACTAGTGTCTCCTGTTCATTCTCTTTAAAGACATCTCTGCTTCTCCATCTCCATTATCAACACTTTAGCAAAGGTCCTCTTCACCTCACATCTGACACCTTAATGTTGCTGCTAGACAACCCAAGGCTTATCACTATCCTGGGACTGGGATATCTTGGAAGGAGTACAGGATTCAGTAGCTGGCTCTCTGACCCACAGAGCAACAGTATCAGCCAGTTTGAATCTATCTCTTAAATACAGACGTCATTTCACCTTTTTTTTTCTTTTTAAGCAATTGGAGTTAAGTAACTTGCTCAAGATTACACAGCTAGTCATTTTATGTGTGGGTGCTAAGTAACTGAAGCTGGAACCAATCCCATGTCCCCTCGACTCTGGAGCCGGTGCTCTTACTGCACCACTTAGCTGCCCTCACCTTGGTTTTTTGATCATCTCTTCCCACTCCCTCCCAAAGACAATTCACTTGCATATCCTTCCACAAGTAAAAAAAAAAAAAAAACAATTCATAATCTTCTACTCCAATTCTAACTCCTACTATCATGATAGTTTTAAATTCTGTCTCCATTTTCTATGTCTGTGAGGCCCCAAACCACCAAGATATTTCTAAAATCCTTTGTCTCCTTCAATCGCATTGTTAGCTTCCAGCAAAAAGAACTTTTCAACAGAATGGTTTGGAAAGTGCTGAATTCTCTTTCACTGAAAATAGCCAACTAGAGGTTGGATGACCATCCATGAAGTAGGTTGCAACAGTGATGACTAATTTATTTTTATGAGATTGGATAGGGCAAACTCAGCACATTCCAGTTCTAACATCTGGTGACTATAATTTGATGCTACCTTCTCATTATAAAATCAAGAAAAGGTAATTACCTCTATGCCTTTATATGAGAGAGAATAATTAAGGCTTCCCTTGTCCCACAATATAGTTCCTCTACTGGCCTAATGTGGTTATTTAAAGTTTTTGTTTGTGGAGCCCTTTCTTTAAGTCAAGACACTGTCATCAGATGATCCCTATCAAAAAAATATGAGCAGGAAAAGTCATTAAAAAGTATAATATGCTGATGGCCTGCATGGGCTCATTATGGATGGGTGGTGCTGCCAAAAATGGATAACAATGGCATGTACCCTGAATTTGGAGTCAGAACACTGAGTTTTCTGTCTCAACCCTTCTGCAGGCTTTGACAACTCGCTGTATCTCACTGACCCAGTTCCCTCATCTGTAAAATAAGGGGATTGGATGACATGTTTGCTAGAGGTTCCTTCCAGGTCTAAAGCTTGTTCTCAGCTGAGGTCACTTGTTGACATTGACAGCTCCATCCTAATGACCATTAAGAGAGTTATTTAAAAAGTACAAGAAAAGGGATATTTCTTTATCATAAATATAAAAAGAGGTGCAATAGGAGGCTGGTCCATGAAGCCCCAGTCCTTAAAGCTCACACATGATTCCCTACCTGGTTTCACCCAACACATGGATCTTTGGGGAGACTTCTTGGCCATGAGTAAATAAAGGACTGGTGCCATGTGGTCATAGTCCCATGGGGGTCTAGGAACTGGAAGGACTAATGACTGAACAGACTCTGAGCCTGAACTGAGTTGTCTCACACAGGGCCCTTCATGCACTTCTATCTTCCCAGTCACTTCTGAACAAGATGCAGCTGCCATGGACCTGGGGTTGGGGAGGGGAAGGGAAAGCAGCTTTTGGCCACCTCGTTCCTCCCCCATGTATCCCTGAGGGTATGACACCTATTCCTCCTCTATTCCTTCTATTCTGATCTTTAGTGTATGAGTATCCTGAGAGGGGAGCACCCAGGAGACTATAAGGTGAGGAAATTCATCAATCCCTCTGAGGTTTCATCCACCACTGCAGTCTAGAGTCAATGGCAGCAACGATTGAGTCAAGTTAGGAACCATGGCAGCCAATAGGAAACCTGATCAACTCAGTCTAGCAGTGAAATGACTGGGGAGCTTAGACAATGTGCCCCGAAAGGAGCTGGCTCAGCCAAACAAGGGAGTGGTTCATCCCTCAATTATGTCATAACCCTAAGTGCACTTGGTGAGACCCCTTTGGAAGGAGAACAGGACTCTCAGAATGAGGGGCACCCTGAGGCCACAGGTGTTCCTTGTGTAGGTGCCTCTGTACCTGTGCTTTAGCTTTGAACCTAGTATTCCCAGGGACCAAGTGAGTGCAGAGGGAAGTCTGTTCCTTGGTTGGGGAGGGATGGAGACATTTGTGGCATTTCAGGCCTTGCTACACCTTCTTGGTAAATATCCTTTAGAAAATCCTAGTTGATATCATCTGGTTAAGTGATATGGGAGTGAGTGAGGCATACCAGACTGGAACTCATAAGTGACAATATGAGAAACTCAATTCTTCAGGATTACTCCTGGAATCCAGAGATTAGAGAAGTTGTCAGCCTCTCCTTGAGGACCCAGGCTGTAGTTTCAGCAGATATTGGGAGAAAGAGGCCAGACATGGGGAGCTACACAGGCAAAAGGTAAGAAATTATGTGATTACCATCTGTGGCTTCCCCTATTCTCCTAACCTTCCTTTGCTAACTGAAATAACTTTCAGTTTGCTAGGTTCCCTACCATGTCAAGAGGATGTGGTCAGTGGGAATAACAGCTCAAGTCACAGTTCACTTTCAAACATTTATATTTCTACCTCTCTTCCAGAAGGATCTTCTCCTACAGTGGGCTAACTAGCGCAATGCTCTCTCTCTCTCTCTCTCTCTCTCTCTCTCTCTCTCTCTCTCTCTCTCTCTCTCTCTCTCTGTCTCTTTGTTTCTCTCTGTCTCTCTCTCTCTGTCTCTGTCACACACATATACACACACACAGACACCTTATTGTCTCTTTAGCCTGGTCAAATTTTTTTTCAGGAATGTACAAAACAGGTAACAAAACAACTAACTATCATTTGTGAAGTCCTCTATGCATTTCAAAGTACACTCACATCCATTCTCCTTTGATCTTCACAGATTCCTTGAAGTAGGCAGGTAATCCCCAATTGACAGATGAGAAACTGAGGAATAAAGACCAGCAATTGTCCAATATGGTACAGAGAAAAACAGAAAGGCAGCACCTGGGACCAGAGCCCAGGTTTCTATAATCTTGATGAGACCATAAAAGCAAGCTGATTCCTCTTTACTCGATAAGCCCGGGAACACCTGTTTCTTTGCAGTCTGAGGTGAGACTTTGCCTCCCCAGCACCCTGTCTGTCTACAATGCTATTGGTTTAGTGGAACTAGACCGCATTCAGAAGGCAGTAACCCCTGATATGGGTACTTAACACAAGGTGGGTGGGGAGGAAAAGGAAGGGAGGCTGAAATGCTAACCAGGAAATGTTTGCTCTCCCAGCACCTCAGCTGGGCAGCATTAAGGAGGAGATACTCCCTGAGACTGGATTCTAGAAAGAGCAGATGAAAGAAATGAAAGTTTAGTAGAAACACCCCTTCCCATCCTTTAAGTTAGACACTCAGTAAATTCTTCAGTCAGGAGAGAGGGGGAAATTAGAAACTCAAAGGGGCCTGGTAAAATATTCCTCTGCTTTCTACCTTAACAAAGCTCTCCCATTTCCTTTTGAATGACTATTGTATAAATGACCCTGGGAAAGGAAAGGGCTAGCTATGTCTACTGAGGGTGCTGGATGGGTCACTAGGACTTCTTTTCAGGGGTGTTATCTTGAAGGTTGAAAGACCATTCTCTGAAATAGGGCTCATCTCAAGAAACCTAAGAAGTCAATGAAGTTTGTCTGATAGCACCCAAATCTCCCCTCCAAATGGCTTTTTTTCTGTCTCTACTACCATCCTATAACCCTTCTCCTCAGGGCCCTGCTCTTATTTAGCTATGGATTGAATTTAACATTTATCAAGCCTCTACTATGTTTAAGTCACCTGGAGAGGCACTGGGAATAAAAAGACTGTCCCCTTTCCCCCAAACCTGAGGGAAGGAGAGAGGAGAAAAGAAGAGGGGGGTGGGAGGGAGAAAGAGAAAGAGAAAGTCAAGAGAGAGAGAAAGAAAGGGAGGTAGAGAAAGGAGAGGGAGGAAGAGAGAGAACTTGCCCTGTAAAAGCTTACATTCTAGGGAAAACAGAAAAATTAAAGGTAGGTAGATGGTGTAACTAGTAAAAGCACTGGACCCAAAGTCCAGATCTGATGTGAAATCTCACCTCAGTTATTTATGAGGCATGTGACCTTAAGCAAGTTATTTAAGCTCTCTCAATCTGTTTTCTTATATTAAACTGAGAATAGTAATTTACACTATTATTATTAATAATGTATGCATCAAACATTTGCCAGAAGAATTTAGTATGAAGCTTTCCCGAAAATTTCTGATTGTACATGTATGGATTTTATTTGGGTAAAAGATTTTAAATTTTCTATAATCGAGATTGCCTGCTTTTTTGTTTTATTATTTCTTTTATGCTTTGATGCTTATATGTTTATCCTGTCTGTGCCAGGAAAGAAATAATCTTCTAGTGTCTTCCTATTTCCATGACATATTTTTTCAATATTTAGATTTTTATCGAAGAGCTGTTGGGGGTGGAGCCACGATGGTAGAGGAAACTGAGCTTTTCTGTTGAGCTCTCCCTACCCAATCTTCAAAAGTACTTTTTAAAAACATCTCAAATCAAATGCTGAATAGGATAATACTTTAAAAAAAAGTCACTGTATCTTATTTTTCCAGCCAAGAGAACTTAGAAGGATAGAAAAGAGAGATCTGCAGATGCTGGGGTGTGAGAACCAAAGAAAGAAGAAGCATTTATTGTGAGACCTGGATGTGGCAACAGCAGCAGCAGGGGCAGCACCAAGAGCACTCAATGTGAAAGGACAATAAGGGGAAAACACCTGATCAGGAAGATATTACAGAGGACCCCTGTGTTAATACTACTCAGTTCTAGGTTGCAACTCCAGGGCAGAGAGGAGTAGTTACAGTGGCTAGTCACAAGTGAGTGAGGCCCTACCAGAATGCAAATGAAAAGGATAGTGACCAGGACTCTCCCAGCATCCAAGTCTCTTGGAAGCACTGAAAACTTATAGAACCCCAGATCTAGCCAAAAAAAGCTCAGGCTAGCCATCCCTCCAAGAGGTAAGCAGAGCCCAACTCTAAAATAAATCATAAGTCAAGAAATAGTCTGGAGAAATGAGCAAACAACAACAACAATAAAAAAGAACCTATCAAAATTTTCTATTATGACTAGGAAGTTCAAGAGACACACTCAGAAGAAGTCAATGACTTGAAAATATCTGTAAGCAAAACCTCAAACGTAAAAAAATGCATATTAGACAGAAGCCCAACAAGAATTCCAAGGAGTACTGAAGAAAGAAATAAAAAAGAAAAAATTATTTGAAAAATAAAATAGGAGGAGAAGAGAAAAACTTGGGGGAAGAAATTAGAGCAATGCTAGAAAATTAAGAAAATTAGCAGTTTGTTAAAGGAGGCATAAAACCTAACTGAAGAAAATTACTCCTTCAAAATTGGAATTAGTCAAGTGGTGACTAATGACTCCATGGGAAGGAAAACAAACAAACAAAAAAGGTCAAGATGTTGAGCAAAAAATGTGAAATAGTTCATCAAAAAATAATTGACCTAGAAAACTGATCAAGAGAAGATAATTCAAGAATTTTTGGACTATATGGAAAACATGATTTTTAAAAAAAGAGCCTAGACACTATATTTCAAGAAATTACATAGGAAATCTGCTCAGATATAAGCAGAGGGCAAAATAAAAATCAAAAGAATTGACCGATCATCTCCTGACAGAGATCCCCAAATCAAAACTTTTAGAAATGCTATACCCAAATCCCAGAGCTCCCATGTCAAAGAGAAGAACATGTTCAGATAAAATAAGGGACTAGTCAGAGGAAAATCATGACCTCAGACAAAGCAAAAGCAAAAATAGACCTAAGTAAAAGAGATATTCCAGGAAACTACATTTTGCTAAAAGATACCACAGATAATGAAACAATATCAGTAGTGTATATGTATGTATACACTAAATGGCAGAGTATCCAAATTCTTAAAGGAAAAATTAAATGAGTTACAGAATCAAATAGACAGTAAACTTTACTAGTGGAGTTCCTCACTTTACATTCTAAGGCTTAGATAAATTTAACTATAAAATAAATTCTAAGGCTTAGATAAATTTAACTATAAAATAAACAAAAAAGAAGTTCAGGAGATAAAGAGACTGGGGGTGGTGATTGTTGTTGGTTTTTTTGTTTGTCTTGTTTTTTTAGTTAGATATGATAGAGCTCTGAGAATATTGAGTGGCAATAGAAAGAGGTATACTTTTTCTCAGCTATACATGTCACTGTCACAAAATTAACTATGTATTAGGGCAGAAAAACCTAACAAACAAATGCAAAAAAAAGCAGAAACATTAAATCCACCCTTTTCAGACCATAATGCAATAAAAATTACATTCAATAAAGGGTCTTTGAAGCAAAGATTAAAAAATCAATTAGATTCTCAATAACCTAATCCTAAAGAATGCTTGTGTCAAATAATAAATAGAGGGAAAATAATTTCATTAAAAATAGTGACAGTATCAGACAACATTTGTGCAATGTAGCCAAAACAATACTTAGGAAGAAATTTATATACTTTAATGTTTACATCAATAAAAAACAGAGACCATATCAACAAATCAGGCACACAAATAGGTAGAAAAAGAACAAACTAAAAATCCCCCAAATTAAACACCCAATTAAAATTTCTAAAAGACCAAGGTAGAAATTAATAAAATTGAAATTACAAAGTCATTGAATAAATAAAACCAGTAGCTGGTTCTGGTTTTTTAAATAATAAAATAGTTAAACTGTTGGCTAACTTACTATAAAAAAAAAGAAATCCAAATTACCAATATAAAAATGAAAAGAGTGAAGGCACCACCAAATAAGATGGAACTAAAAGAAATTGAACAAACCATAAATGAACTCCCTAAGGGGAAAAAAAACAACAACCCAGTTTCAAGCAAATTCTATCAAACATTTAAAGAATAATGAATTCTAGTATTACATAAACTATTTATTAAAAAATTAGATAAAGAAGGCATCCTAACAAATTCCTTCTATAATACAAGTGTGGTTCTGGTACCCACAAATCAGGGAGATAAAAAAACAAGAAAGAAAATTATAAAACTATTTCTCTAGTGAATATGGGTGCAAAATTTCAAAATTAAACCTAGTAAGGAAATTATAGCAATATATCGCAAAGAAATAGCATGTTGACCAAATTGTATTTTTATCAGGAATTCTGGTTTCATTTAATATGGAAAACTATAAGCAAAATGGATCATATCAACAATAACAACAACGAAAATCATGATTATCTCAATAGATGCAAAAAAAAAAGACTTTTGACAAGCCTTTTGGGCATCATTAAATGGAGTTTAAAAAATAATGAATAGTTTTTTATCTAAAATTAAAAGGAAATATTATCTGTAATGGGGATAAATTAGAAGCCTTTCCAGTAAGATGAGGGGTTAAGCAAAGATGTCCACTATTGATTTTATTGTTCAATATTTCATTAGAAATATTTTGCACCCCAATTCTGAGGAGTAACTTAACAATGCTGAATTCTGTGAACAAAAAGTATGATGCAAGATCTGCCTCAGAGGTGTCTCAGTGAGTAGAGCGCTGGCCCTGGAGTCAGAAGGACCTGAGTTCAGATCGGCCTCAGACACTTAACAAACACACAAACAAAAAAAACCTAGCTGTATAACCTTGGGCAAGTTACTTAACCCCAATTGTCCTCCAAAAAGTAAAAAAAAAAAAGATCTGCCCCAGAGGCCTAGAAAAGGATACCCCAACTCTACTTCTCTCCACCTATATGAAAACACTGCTCCCTCCCCGAACAATGTGGCTCTCCCTGTACAAGAAACCACCCTCATTCTTGAACTCAATAAACCTTGCCTTGATTTAAAATTTCTGGTCCAGTTATTTGGTTATTCCTGTCTCCTCACAATTTTAGTAAAGTTATAGGATATAAAATAAATCCACATAAATTATTATTTCTATATATTAACAACAAACACAGCAGAGAGAGAGAAGTTGAATTTTAAATAAGTGCAGAAAGGATAAAATGTTTGAAAATCTATCAGCCAAGGCACACAGGAACTATATTACAATTACAGAACACTTCATACAGATTTTAATAACTGAAAAAATATTAATTGCTCATGGATAGCCTGAATAAATATAATAAATGTTACAATGCTACCTAAATTAATATTCTTCAGAGTCATACCAAACTACTAAAGAATTATTTCATTTTATTTTTTTAAAGTAATTGGGGTTAAGTAACTTGCTCAAGGTTACAGGCCAGTTATTTTGTGTGGGTGTTAAGTATCTGAGGCCTGAACTGATCCCGGGTCCTCCCAACCCGGGCCAGTGCTCTTACTCACTGTGCCAACTACTTGCCCCTAAAGAATTATTTTAAAGAGCTAGAAAAATAATAATTTTCATCTGTAAGAATAAAAATTCAAAAATATCAAGGGACTTATAGGGAGATAAAGTGAAGGAAGGCAGACTAGCAGTACCAGTACCAGATTTCAAACTATACTACAAAGTGGTAATCATCAGAACAATCAGGTTCCAGATAATAAACAGATTGGTTAATCAATGGAATAGATTGGGCACCTAATATAGAAAAAGGAAATGATTACAATGATTTAATGTTTGATAAACTCAAAGATACAAGCTATTGGGGCAAGACCTCACTAGTCAAACTGCTGAAAAAATTGGAAAGTAGTCTGGCAGGAACTAGGCATAGATTAATATTTCATCAACATAAATTCAAAATGGGTGCATGATAAGACGTAAAATGTAGTATCATAAGAAAATTAGGGGAGCATAAAAAAAATTACCTGTCAGATAAAAGAAGAATTCATGGTCAATAGCAAGAGAGGATCATGGGATGAAAAATGAATAATTTTGGGGCGGAGCCATGATGGTGGAATAGAAACAGCTCATCCAAGCCACTCTGCCCCCACATTCTCCCCAAACTATATAAAAGGGACTCTGAACAACTTCTGGAGCCCCAGCACCCACAGAACGACACAGAGAAGCTAACCTCCCACTGAGGACAGCCCAGCAGCTCTGCAGGAAGGACCAGTGCAGTGGTCTGGGACCTGGCAGCACACAGCTCCCAGAGCTCAGGAGTCGAGCCGAGCCCAGGTCCCCATGAGCTGAGGTTTTAGCCCCAGGGTGGCAGGGCCAGCAGCCGGCTGCAGGAACCCCAGAACACCAGCAGCTGTGGCGACTCCAGAATGATCAACATAGACATGCCTAGGACAAAGTAAGAGGTTAGTGTCCTATGGACATTGGGACCAGTATTTAGGGAATGCGTCAGCTCTCTCCCCTGGGGGCTAGAAGCCACTGAGGACAAAC
Organism: Gymnobelideus leadbeateri; assembly: GCA_011680675.1. NCBI lineage: Eukaryota > Metazoa > Chordata > Mammalia > Diprotodontia > Petauridae > Gymnobelideus > Gymnobelideus leadbeateri. Next base: position 11,850 of record WOXC01004444.1, read on the forward strand.
ACCATTTTGTAGTTTTCAGAGGCAGCTCCAGCTCCAGGCCTGCAAATTTGTAGGGAGATCCAGCAATCAGTCTTGGGGGGTAATCGCTCTTGCTTTAACCTCCCTGGATTTGGATTGTGATCTAGGGTGGAAGTCGTGGGTGGGTTTACAGCTTGCCAGAAACGGAAGTTGCCCCCCACACATTCAGGACGAAAATTCCTCTATCTGGCCTTAAAGCCATAGTGTGGCAACAAGCCCAAAAGTCAAGTAATTAAGCAGCAACATGCCAAGGCAAAGGAAACAGAAAAATGCAACCCTAGGCTCCTATTTTGGGGGCATAGAGTGGGAAAAGGACTGTGAGGTCAGAAGTCCTGCTCCAAAAGCCCCAGGGGAAAACATGAGCGGGTTGCAGGCCATAGAGGACCTTAAAAAGGACTTTAAAAATCAAATAAGAGAAGTGGAGGAAAAATTGGAAAGAAAATGAGAAGGATGCAGGAAAAGTATGAAATGAGGGTCAACAGCCTGACTGAGGAAAACAACACCTTAAAAAATAGACTAGCTCAAATGGCAAAGGAGGCCCAAAAGGGTAATGAGGAGAAGAATGCCTTAAAAAGTCGAATTTGCCAGATGGAAAAAGAATCTCAAAAGTTCACTGAGGAGATTCATTCCTTCAGAGTTAGACTGGAGCAAATGGAAGTTAGTGACTTTATGAGAAATCAAGATGCTGTTAAGCAGATCCAAACAAATGAAAGAATAGAAGGCAATGTGAAGTATCTCATGGGAAAAACCACTGACCTGGAAAATAGATCCAGGAGAGACAATTTAAAAATTATTGGACTACCTGAAAGCCATGATCAAAGAAAGAACCTAGAAATCATCCTTAAAGAAATTCTCAAGGAGAACTGCCCTGATGTTTTAGACCCAGAGGGCAAAATAGAGGTTGAAAGAATCCACAGATCACCTCCTGAAAAAGATCCCCAAAAGAAAACTCCCAGGAATATTATAGCCAGGTTCCAGAATCCCCAGATCGAGGAGAAAATACTACAAGCAGCCAGGAAGAAACAATTTCAATATTGTGGAAACACAATCAGAATAGCCCAGGACCTGGCAGCTTCTACACTGAGGGATCGAAGGGCATGGAATATGATATTCCAGAGGGCAAAAGAACTGGGAATGAACCCAAGGGTCACCTACCAGCAAAACTGAGTATTTTGTTTCAGGGGAAAATATGGTCATTCAGTGGAATAGAGGACTTTCAAGCATTCTTGAGGAAAAAACCAGAATTGAATAGAAAATTTGGCATCCAGACACAAGAAGGAAGAAATGCCTGAGAAGGTAATCAGGGAAAAGAAATCAAAAGGAACTTATCAAAGTTGAACTATTTACATTCCTATATGGAAAAGCAATAACTGTGACTGATGATATCTTTCTCACTATGAAAATAATGGAAGAAGGGGGTGTGGTCATATGAATACATATGCGAATATGTGTGTATATGGTTATAGTTATATATGGATAGAGGGCATAGGTTGAATTTGTTGGGAAGGGAGAATACTCAAGGGATGATACTATGAGGTGAGAGAGGAAAGTGGCAAGAGGAGATGGGGAGAGACAGGGTAGGGTAAAGTATCCCATGTAGAAGAAGCAAGGGGAAGTGGTTGCAAAGGAGGGGGAGAATAAGGAAGGCTAAAAAGGCAAAACCACATTCACATTGAATTTGGTTCAGGGAGAAAATGACATACATACTAAATGGGATATCTCAACCTGCAGCAGGATAGGGGGTAGGAGGATGAGAGGAGGGATGATGGATGAATGGGCATCCTTGGGGTGAGGGGAGGTTGGAAGTAACCACTATAGAAGAGGGATAGGAACATGTAGGGAATGGACCAGGTGGGGGGGTGGGATGAGTGGGAGGGAATTATAAGCAGCCTTGTACAATATATCTACTATGATAATGTTTTGCATAGCTAGACATGTACAACATATACTGAATTACTTATCTCCCAAGAGGGAATGGGTGACAAGGGAGGAAGGAAATGGATCTGAAATTCGAGGTCGTAACATTAAATGTTTCAAATATATATAAATACTATTATTAATACTCTTTTGATTGTAATAGGAAGATAAGATGTGCAGGCATTGGGACACAAAGACTCACCTTCCTCTAATGGAAAAGTCGATGGGGGTATGGGAGAAGGTATGGGAGAGAGCTGATTGGAGGAAACGATATCTTGTGGGACTACTATTCTGGGAGGTTGGGTAGGGGAATAATGCGGGGAAAATGATTGTAACTCAAAATCTGGCAGAAATGAATGATGTAAAACAGAAGTTAATAAAGCATTTGTTTAAAAAAAAGAAAAATGAATAATTTTGATTACATTAAATTAAAAAAGGTTCAATAGAAATAAAACCAATGCAGCCAAAATTAGAAAGAAAGCAAGAAACTAGGAAAACATTTTCACAGCTGGTTGCTCTGATAAAGCTATCATTTCTCAAATATATAACGAAATGAAATAAATTTTTAAAAATAAGAAACATCCCCCAAATGATAAATGGTCAAAGATATGAGCAGGCAGTTTTCATAAGAAGATTTTAGAGCTATCAATAGACAAAATGCTTTAAAATATTAATAATTAGAGAAATGTATACTGAAACAACTCTAAGGCACTACCTTACATCAATCAGATTTGCTAAAATGATGGAAAAGGAAGATAACAAAGGCTAGATATGGAAAAATAGGTACACTAATACATTATTGATGGAGTTGTGATCTGCTCCAACCATTCTGGAGAACAATTTGAACCTTTGTTCCAAGGGCCATAAAACTTCAAACCCTTTGATCCAGCAATACCACTACTAGGTATGGACCCCAAAGAGACAAAAGAAAAAGTAAAATTATCTATATGTACAAAAATAATTACAGCAGCTATTTTGTGATGGAAAAGAAGTAGAAACTGAGGGAATGCCCATCAAGTGGCAAATAATCGAACAAATTATGGTGTATGATTGTGATAGGATACTATTTTGTTGTAAGAAATTAATATGGTGGTTTCAGAAAAACCTGGAAAAACTTACATGGGTTAATAGAAATTGAGGTGAGCAGAAGTAGAACAACATTGTGTATGGTAACAGTAACATTGTAATGACCATCAACTGGGAAAGTCTTAGCTTCTCTACTCAGGACTATGATCCATAAGATGCAAGAAGAAATCTTCTATTCATATCCACAGAGAAAGATAGCTGAGGAAATCTGGGTGCAAATTGAAGTATAATTTCTTTCACGTTATTTTTCTTCCTTTTCTCCACCCACAACATGGTAAACATGGAAATAATTTTTGCATGACTTCACATGTATAATGGGTATCATATTTCTGCCTTCTCAGTGAGTGGTAGTGAGGGTGGAGGTGTGGAGAGAATATGAAACTGAAAATAAAAATTAATCAAATAGATTTTGGGGGTAAGATATATAATTCTGGACTAAATCTATTTCAGCAAAAATTTTCCAGTTTTCCTAACACTTCTTTTCAAGTAAGGAGTCTTTGTCCCAGTAATTTTTATTCCTGATTTAATCTGGCAGACTTAATCTGCTCTGTGTATTAATATCTATGTACTGTTTATATAGTCTATTTCATTGGTTATCTTTTCTAATTTTTATCCAGGACCAGATACTTTTGATAAACACAATTTTTGGTATAGTCTCAGATTGGATAGAACCAATTAACATTCATTCCTCACATATTTATGATATCTCTTGGCATCTTGACATTTTATTGACCCATGTGAATTTTACTGTTATCTCATCTGATTCTAAAACATATACCTTTGGGTATCTCTTCCACATACAACTTGGGTATGTTCCACATACAACTAAATCTATTATTTTAATAATATTTCCATCTTTGACATATTGGCTTGGTCTAACCATGAACATTGAATATTTTTAAAAATTATTCATTTAAAATTATTCATTTTGTTTTCTATAAAGATGTTTATAGTTGAATTTACATAAATCTCATATGTATTAGTTATCACAGAAATTTTGTTCATTTTTATTGGCAATGGGATTTCTCTTCCTTTACTGTATTTTATTGGTAATAATATTTATTGGTTGATGGTGTTTACTGATTTATTTTGTATATTGCTACTTTACTGAAGCAATTAATACCTTGATCAACTTTCTCTGGAGTTCTCTAAATAAACCATCACCTTATCTACAAATAAAAATATTTTTTCCTCCTTTTTGCCTATTCTAAATCTCACAATCCATTTTTCTTATTTTATTGCAATAATATAATATATTGTATAGAGTCCTGGCCTCAAAGACAAGAGAACCTGACTTCAAGTCCTGTGTCCAGGGACACAGTGGCCAAGTAATTCTGAGCAAATCACTTAACTTCTCAGGGCTCTAGGTAACTTAAAGCTATAGCTGGCAGAGATAATGCTGATCTGTATTGTTTGAGGGAGTTTGCTTATTGAGGAATTCTCCAAAACAAGCTAATGCTGCTTCCTGTGGTCCCTAATCTTCCTTCCTCTTGCTGCTGAACAGTGCCTTTGTCACCCACTGAAGCTGCACCTCAAGCCACTGCTCATGACCTTTACCATTGTCACCTCCTGTCACACCTTTACCATATGCTCCCCCTGCAGATGTCATGTGCTTGACCTTTCTGTCTGTAGCTGTCATTTGCTGAAGATGCAACTTATTTTTTACTCTCTACCTAAACAACTGTTTCATTTCTCCACTGCACTGTTATTTCCAGCCACCACATCCCTTCCATTCTGCCCTCTCCCTGGCTTCTTCAGTACCACTCACTGAATCTTAGCCTTAGAGCTTCTCAGTGGTTCCATTGCTGTAGTTTTGGAAAAGTGCTTCCACTGAGTGAACCTTCCCCCCAGACCATTCGCCCTGAGGCTGGTTAATACACTTTCATCTCTGTCTTTGCTTGTTTGGCTTCAATTTACCTAGCATCACCTCCTAGGTGCTACTCCTCAGGTGACTGTGAGATTTCCATTAATTACTCCTCTAAATGAAAAGTCCCTAACATTTTCTTTTAGCTGAGACAGACTGAATTGGGTTTACCTTTTCTCTGCCTTATGGTATAGGCAGAGTGCCCCCACTATTACACAGAACTTTCTCCTGAGGGTAGAGGGACAAGCACATGCCTCTCCTCTCCTCTCCTCCCCTTTCCTACCCTCCCTTTCCTTCCCCTCCCCTCCTCTCCTCTCTGGCAAGAAATGTTAAGGAGTACTGGAATTGGGGTCAGAGGACCTGAGTTTAAATTCCAGCTCTTTAATTTTACATCTACATTATTGTAAGCAAATAAATCACTTAATTTTACTGAGCCTGTTTCCTTACCCATAAAATTAGGACATTGGACTGGATAATTTTTTTCCTTTTTTTATTACATCATTCATTTCCACCAGATTTTGAGTTACAACTGTTCCCCATTTTTCCCTACCCACCACCCCAGAACAGCAGTCTCACTAGATATCCCCTCATCGAATCTGCTCTCTCCCATATCTTCTCCCATACCCCCTTTGACTTTGCCATTAGGGCAAGGTGAATCTCTGAGCCCCAATGCCTGAAGATCTTATCCCCCAGTTACATGCAAAATAGTATTAATAATAGTATTTATAATTCTCAAGGAAAATTGCCCTGATGTTTTAGACCCAGTGGGGGAAATAGAGGTTGAAAGAATCCACCAATCACCTCCTGAAAAAGATCCCAAAAAGAAAACTCCTAGGAATATTATAGCCAGGTTCCAGAACTCCCAGATCAAGGAGAAAATACTACAGGCAGCCAGGAAAAAACAATTTCAATATTGTGGAAACACAATCAGAATAGCCTAGGACCTGGCAGCTTCTACACTGAAGGATCAAAGGGCATGGAATATGATATTCCAGAGGGCAAAAGAGCTGGGATTGAAGCCAAGGGTCACCTACCCAGCAAAACTGAGTATCTTGTTTCAGGGGAAAATATGGTCATTCAGTGGAATAGAGGACTTTCAAGCATTCTTGATGAAAAAACCAGAGTTGAATAGAGAATTTGACATTCAGACACAAGAAGCAAGAGATGCTTGAGAAGGTAATCAAGGAAAAGAAATCAAAAGGAACTTATTAAAGTTGGACTATTTACATTCCTACATGGAAAAACAATAACTGTGTTTGATGAAACCTCTCTCATTATGAAAATAATTGAAGAAGGGTACATGGCATATGTTCACAGGTATACATGGATAGAGGGCACAGGTTGAATTTGATGGGGAGGGATGATTCTTTTTTTTTGGAGGGCAATTGGGGTTGGGTGACTTGCCTGGAGTTGCGAGGCTGGGTTTTGTTTGTGTGTTGGGTATCTGGGGCCGGATCCAGGCTTGGGTCCTTCTGGCTCCGGGACTGGTGCTCTGCTCGCTGCTCCACCTGGCCACCCCAAGGAAGGGATGATTCTTAAGGGGTGAAGTCAAGAGGTGAGAGAGGAAAGTGGCAAGAGGAGATGGAGAGAGACAGGGTAGGGGCAGGCAAGGTAGGGAAGAGGCAAGGGGAAGTAGTTGCAGAGGCAGGGAAGAACAGGAAGGCAAAAAGGCAAAAGCATATTCTCATTGAAGTTGGCTCAAGGAGAGAATAACATACATACTAAATGAAATATCTTACCCTCATTCACTCTCCTGAGTAGGGGAAAGGGGGATGAGAGAGGGGGATGATGGAGGGGAGGGCATTCTGGGGGGAGGGGAGATTGGAAGTACCCACTATCAAAGAGGGACAGGATCAAAGCAGGGAATGGACCAGGTGGGAGGTGAGATGGGTGGGAGGGAAATATAAGCAGTCTTTTACAATATATATACCATGGTAATGTTTTGCATAGCTATACATGTACAACACATACTGAATTGCTTATCTTCTCAGAGGGAGTGGGTGACAAGGGAGGAAGGGAATGGATCTGAAAATCAAAGTTTTAAAATTAAATGTTTCATAAGATGTCCAGGCATTGGGGCTCAGAGATTCACCTTGCCCTAATGGCAAAGTCGAAGGGGATATGGGAGAAAATATGGGAGAGAGCATATTGGATGAGGGGATATCTAGTGGGACTGCTATTCTGGGGTGGTGGGTAGGGAAAAAATGTAACTCATAATCTGATGGAAATGAATGATGTAAACCAGAAGTTAATAAAGCATTTGTTTAATTAAAAAAATAATAGTATTTATATACATTTGAAACATTTAATTTTAAGACTTCAAATTTCAGATCCATTCCTTTCCTCCCTCGTCACCCACTCCCTCTGGGAAGATAATCAATTCAGTATGTGTTGTACATGTATAGCTATGCATAACATTACCATAGTAGATATATTGTAAAAGACTGCTTATATTTCCCTCCCACCCATCCCACCCCCCACCTGGTCCATTCCTTACTTTGATCCTTGGACGGGATAATTTTTAAGGACATTCCAAGTAGCTTTTTTCTTAATGCCAAAGGTAACTTTTTTTTTTCTCTCTAGGTAAAGTTAATCACTGGGTGAGGTAATCACCACAGAAACCAAATTCCTTCCTGTAAATGCTGGAGAAGAAAGAAGAAAGAGAAACTAGCTTCGGGAATGGAGGGGGTGGGGTGTACCAGGACAGGAAGTCCCTAAGGAATTATCTCAGCTAAGCAAGTCTTTTGAGAAGTTCAGAACAGCTAATGCAAAGAATAAAGGCAAGAAAAACAGAGATAGAGAGGATCACAGAAGATGCCATGGTCAGTTTTGATAACACAATAAAAAGTGTTTATACAAGTACCTCCAGTGAAGAGAAGGTTAGGAGAGAAACATAACTAAAGAAAAAAAAATTCTGTGATAAAGATCTCATTTTCAAGGTATATGAGGAAATGATTCAGATTTCTACACCTCAGAGAAATTGTAAAGGGGATTCTTGGTTCAGGTCTTGCCCTGGTCAATAAGGCAAAATTCACAATACAAGAAAATTTGAAAACATGATACTAGCATATGTAATATCATGTATTTAAAACATGAAACAAAATTTTGCCAGTCAAAAGACATCCATCCGTTCAAGTTGAATGCATTTCCAAATTGTCTTATGTAGAAAACCACTGTATTCCTTCTTAAAACTTTTGTCATTCTATACCGATTGCATTCAAAATCTGAATAGAGTAATTTTGATTCAGCTATTCTTTTAACAAAATGATTTTTGGAGTTTCCAAACATATTGCCTGAATTTCAAATGTTAAGTGTCTTTTCCAATTTCTTTCAGTGACTTTGCTTTTGGTTTAAATGAACAATTACATTGTGTTACAAAAAGAATATGCAAGCAGACCAACCTCATTTTTTCCCCTTGTTAACAAGACAGGGATATTACAAGGTGGTAATGGTACTCTCATTCACAGATGAACATAAGCATTTATGAGATTTTTAAAATAGGTTCAATACTATCTAAATTGATATTATATTGTTGCACACTGGGGAGGCCCATCCTCCATGTAGGAAGAGGGAGGATGCAGGGAGGAGGTTTTGCACAGAGTCAAATGACTTCATGAACTTGGTTCCATCACCATAGAACAGCAGGTAAGTTTCATAACAAGAAAGCCAAATCAGACACTAGGGACCCCCAAAGCTTGTTAGTTTTCTTTAAAACAACCCAATGAGCCTAATTATTTTCTTTTGTATTCTAACCTAACCCCTCCCAGATCTCAGTGAATGAAGGCCTAATGCCCTAAAGTTTACATAACAGTCCTTTCCCCACAATGAGAAGGGAGAGTTAGGCATTAACAGAAAAGAGTGAAAACACATTCAATAGCTACTTAAAGGGGGTGCTTAAGGCACACATTTCACCTTTCCCTGAGACATCTATTGGTCTTTCAGACTTTGACACCAGGAAGCCCCTAGAATTGGCACTGGGGCACTGAGAAAGTCCCTCCTATGTCCAGTGAGTAAACAGAGGGTGTCCTAAGAATAGTAATTTCAAGTAAAGGTTCCTCAAGTACACCACATACAAGCCTTACACATTCCCCAAAATACCTCTCATTTCCAACAACCTCCTTCCTCTAATCACTGCAAATACTCATCCTTAGCACCCAAAACAGTGTACAGACTATTTGGTGTCCTTGATGGTTACAGACTCCAAGGTGAAGGTGAGGATGGGGATCCACATGACAACTGGTTCTTCACAAGCTGGGGTGGGGGGTGGCCCTTTAGATAACTTGGAGGATCTCACCCTCTTCCAGAGGCTTCATCCCAGTCATATTTCCTGCAATCCTTCTTAAAGTGCCCCTCCTTTTTACAGAAAAAGCATAATGGCCCTAGTCCTTATTTTAAATCTCCTTTTTGGATCCTTAATCCCTTCTTCTCTGCCTTTCTGTATCACCCCCTTCATAGTGGTTGCCAGACTTTAACCTCCTGATCCTTATCTTCCTTCTCTTCCCTAAGTTCCTTCTCCTTTCACCCTTCAAACACATATGACACAATTCCCTTGAGTTTACTAATAGTTTCCCACTCCAACTGAAGCAGAATTTATTAAAGAAATGGTGTCTGCTGCCATAAATGCCTCCTGTGAAAAGGGGACTTGTACATTTCTCTTCTCACTCCCTACAAAAGTAATTTTTTTTTTTAAGCAATTGGGGTTAAGTAACTTGCTCAAGGTTACAGGGATAGTCATTATTTATGCGTGGGTGCTCATTTTCTGAGGCCGGATCTGATCTCAGGTCATCCCAACTCTGAGGCCAGTGCTCTTACTCACTGCCCCACCTAGCCGCCCCTTTAGGGCAATTGGGGTTAAGTAACTTGCCCAGGGTTACAAGGCTAGGTTTTTGTTTGTATGGATTAAGTGTGGGAGGCCTGCTCCGAACTCAGGTCCTTCTGACTCCAGGGCCGGCGCTCTATTCACTGCGCCACCTAGCCGCCCCCAAAAGTAATTCTTAAGAGGGCCAAGGTCTTTGGTTCTGAGAAATCTGAGTTATATGGCAGTTGTGCCTAGTTTCAGGCTGGCTTATAGTAATGAGGGCTAGTCTTGTTTTGAAAATTCCACCTAGCAGTACCGGTAATCCATTTGCCTAAGCTCTAGGTCTGATTTTTAGTATGTGCAGTTGACAATAATCAAAGGTCATGTGTTTATCTGGCCAAATCTTTTCCCCAAAATTGTCAAAGTACCAAGTTGAGTCCAACCTGAGCTTTACTGCTCCGGTTTTAGACTTTCCCAGTTGAACTGAAAGTTTCCCCTTGTCCCAAGCTTTTAATTGCTTGCCTAATGGAGAACTAGTAGGAACCTAACTCAGTCCTGATTCCACAATGCTGCTGGTGGCCTTTGACCATTATGTTTCTTGGCAGCCTAGCATCAGGTCAGTTACTCATTACTGACTTCTTCTTTTCATGGTAGTACTCCCTTATCCTTGTGCACAGTGAAAAAGAACAGGTTTTGGTTTGCGTTTCCACTCAGTACAGTTTTCACCTTATCCCTGAGTTTGGAGAATTTAATCTTCTGACCTCTTAAACCTTTGACAGCTGACTGACCACTGAGTGGGTCCCCTAAGAGACAAAGGTCTGTGTGCTGTCTGCAGAATCAGATAGTAGCTCACTCACACTGTCCTGTGAGCAAATGGTCCTGCCACAGTTTTGTCAGATTGTTTAAGGCGTTTTGGTTCAGACCTCAGCCTGGTCAATAAGGCAAACAGGAAATAAGGCAAAAGGTAGCTGATTAGCACTCAAGGCAACATGCAATAGGGTGCAATCAATCTTGATTTACAAATTCCACACAGCCTTTATAGATGGCAGCAAACAGCCCCCAGGTAACTGCTTTTGGTGCAAGTATGATGATTCAGGAAGACAGTTCAATAAAGTAGAGGAAGACCCATAATAGTGCAGTGGATGCTCTAGTGGCCTAGGATGCTAAGGTCAGCTGTTCAGTACATTCTCTAAAAGGAAGTCTTTGGGGAAACCAAATCAACATTAATCTTTTTTCTAAGTGAAAAGGGTCATAGAAAAGAAAGTCCAATTCAGTTTAATTATACTAATGATGTTCCAAAAGTTTTGAAGGTGTTTTGAGCTTTAAATAGCTACAAAAGCTTAAAATGACCCTTTGATTTTGAAATACCTGTATAATGAAATGGGATACAAAGATGAAACAATATATAGTCCATGCCCTGGAGGGGCTTACAATCTAGTAAATGGGGAAGATAATAAAAATTCACAAATGTCATATTTGAATTATTGTAAAGAGGGAAAGGGATAACCTTTTTCAAAATAGTATCTGGTTCTCTACTATAACTAATGATCAAATATTCTTTAAGCACTAATAAGCATTAATAATAGGGGGTACAAAAACAAAAAGAAAGCTTACATTCTAGCCAGAGACAGGTACATATATAAGTATATACAGAATAGATAGTAGGTGTCAAATTAGATACCAGTTAATTTGGAATGGCATAAACAGCAAAGAGCCTTGGGAAAGACTCCATGTAGAAGGCAATGTTTGAGCTTAGTCTGGATGGAAATTAGGAAGAAGTAAGGAGGAAATGCACTGCAAGGAAAGGGAACAATCAGCCCAAATGTGGCAGAAGCAGTGCTGTCTATGAGGAAAAGTCCAAGTCAGTTTGGTTTGTTAACTGACAGCCTAAAGGAAAGTGATGTGGAATAAGTCTAAAGAGGGATTTGCTAATGCATTCCAGAGATTTATTGAATTGGTAAAATGTAAGAGTCTTAGCCAGGTCTGGGGATCAAAAGGCCTGCAATGTCACTGACCTGATGGATGACTTCTACCTGGGACTGGAACTATCTCTGTTCCTTTTCTCCACCCACTCATCTACATGAAAAAGCAGAAGAACCTTAGGATTCAAAAGCTAAGGAAATCTTAACCACCAGCTACAAAGAATCATTACATAGCTACAAATAAGCCTTACCTGGTTTATACTCTAGCATTTAAAGATTAAAATTAGGAGGTAAAAGTAACACTTGCCATAAACTAGAATGAGGTCTCTAAGTGAAAGACAGAAGTCACTGAACCAGGAAGAGGACTTCAAAGAAAAAGGCTGAGGACTTTAACTGGGAGGATCATGCTCTTTGTTCTAAGATAGGATTGGGCAAACTACAACCAGGCTGGCTACACACTTTTCAAGCTTTTATAATTTAAAATGTAATAACACTTTATTTATAAATAAAAAACCAATGTTAGTGGTGATACAAAAACAGTGCCTAGGTCAGAGTTTGCTGACCCCTGAGCTAGTCACTTGGGGCTGAATAATGTGGATAAGGCATATAGGAGCAATCAGAAGCCTTTATGCAAGACCCTGTATGGGCATAAAACTGAAAAAACGCAAGGGAAGGCTTTTTGATGGTTTCCAACAAGGATTTCTGCCTTTTCCAAAGGAACTAGGAAAAACTCTAGCCTTTAGATTAAAAGAAATTGGAGGCATCTACTCTTCCCTTAAGAAAGAAATAGTCAAAGATTTGAGCTGAGCCAGAAGTGGGAGGCAGCACAGTCTATGGAACTAGCAAGCAGTAGGCTAAGCACGACCAGCACAAAGGTATCGCTAGAAGACAGTGGGCCTTCAGTGTCAGAAGACTCAGACTCACATGTGCTGGCCACATATTGCTCCCTACTCAGCAGGAATACACCCGTATACACCCACTCTTCTCGCTGATGTTACATCAGTTTGTCAAAGGATGTGACTCAAGTAAATGGGAGAAACTTTTTCTACCTTTTTTTTTTCCTATGCCATTTCCTTGAATGCTTTTTCTCCCAACTAATTGTGTCCTCTGACTGACCACTAAGAGTTAACACATTGGTGGGGATCCTGAATGTGGCCACAGAGTGCCACGAACCTGGGAACTCCACTTGTTGGGGAACCTTGATCGTTGAAAATTTGCAGTGGCTTGGTGCCTGCAATATGACAGGAACTAAAAGGATTAAGGGAAAGGGGGTATTGGGGTTTATCCTCAGCCTCAAAGAAACACAGCAGAAGGCATTGATCATGTGTAGGCAGAAGACTGCTGAAGGGTTAATGGGATATAAAGATCTTCCCTATACATTTATAAGCCTACATGACTACATACATTGTCCTTTCTCCTTGGAACAGTGTCCATGTTCCCAGGCCTAAAGGTCAGACTATACCTGGCTAATTTCTCTTCCTGGATGAGTGGACCACCTTCTAAGAATGTATAGAATCAATCCTGTGCCCTTTTTGAGCACAGGCATTTTGCCCTATCAATCACAGATGTCTTGTTCCTTTGAACTTTGCTCTAGTCCACACCTCCAACATATCCTGTGCTGAGTCATGTAACCAATTGGGCAGACTTTGGCCTGAGCCTATCAGCTGCTAAAATACACTGAACCATGTTTGGAACTGTAAATATTCTGGATATTGATATTTTTCCTTGGGGCTCACTCACGGGAAGGACGCTTCACCATTTTTGATTTCCTGGATCAAATACTCTGGGGAGCTGTTATCAAGGGGCCACCCAGCCTGTGAACCCAGATATTGGCACTTCCTCAGCTTGGTGATAATATGTAAATATTTCTATTAATCTGCTAAAGCTTTGTCTTTCTATATTTCTCTACTACTGCTTTATATTGCTGTGTGCAGAATAAATGTTACACTGATCTGACTTTGGTGTGAAAAGTGCTTATTACACTATGCATTCCAATCCTGAAAGAGACCTAAAGCAATTGCACATTTCTTCTTAACAATACAACTGCCTGCATCTTGAGGTAGGGGAACAAGAGAATGGGATCTGGTCACCTTAATTTGACTAAGAATAGAAGCTAGGGGACTTTCTGTATGGAGGGAAGAACCAATAGTTTCAAAGTATTAACATCCTAATGGTGAGCCAGTTTGGTGGATCTGACAGAGCTGGAGATGAGTTTACTTTCTGGGGGCATATTGGTTGGGTACTGTAGGGAAAAGGATGTCCCCCTCTAAAAATTGCAATAACAGTTTCCTGACAGGAGCACCAATGGTAGCAGGAATAGCAAGGCAGAGATGCCATAAATGGCCCTTAAGAACAACGATTTCTGGGGGCAACCCAGGTAGTACACTAGATAGAACACTTGTCCTGGAATCAGGAGGGTCTAAGTTCAAATCTGTCCTTAGATACTTAATAGTTGTGTGACCCTGGGTAAGTCAGAACCTCAATTGCCTCAAAAAAAAAACCCACCAAAAAATACTCACTTTCTATTTTACAAGCATTGTACATCACCTCATTCTGGACCTTTACACTGCCTGTCCCTCTGGCTTGGAATGTTCTTTCTCCATTATGCAACTGTGATCAGTGACAAGGGAGAAGGAACACTGGTCACATTTCCAGGCTAAGAGGAACATTAGTATTGCAACTGAAGGAGAACAATGGGTCTGGTCACTGTTGCAGGGCCAAGAAGAGCACCAGTGATTGTGGCTACATAGGAACAGGACTTTCTTTGGGTAAAGAGCATAATACAAACCAGGAAGGTAGTGACCATGCCTCTCCCAGGATAACACCACTGTGGAAGCATCAAAAACCTGCAGACCCCATTCTGAAAACAGAAGCACAAAAAACCCTGCAGTTTGCACATTGCTTCCCCAACCCAGGTGGGCAGAGCTCAAATTAAACAAAGTTCATACTGAAGAAATAGGCTGAGAAAATGAGCAAACAACAACAACAAAATACCATAAAAAGCTGAAGGGAATTGTGATTTTTATGTTAATTAATATGGCATGTGTAATGAATATACTAATAATTTAGATTTTTCAGAATTTCTTCTTCTAGCTTGTAAGAAGTTCACAAAGCAGCTTGAAATGATCAAATCCTTAACAATTCTCACAATCACTGCATTCTTGTGAGTGGGTGAATCAAATCAAAGACTACAGAACCTGTTCCCATCACAGAACTTTGATGGTACAAACTACTAAATAATGACACCTAAATATCTGAACAATTTTGTTTTCACAGAATTCTGAAATTGCTGTATTGTCCTCCACTTGTGGGCTTGTCCTAGGAAATCACTCAGACCCTAGGAAATGATGCTAATCTACCTTCCCCCCTACCTTTTCACTTGGGGTTTATGTATATAATCTCTTCACTTCCACAAGATGGAATTCTGATCAGGAGGATTCCCAATTTGCAAATCTGTTCCTCAAAAAAAAAAAAACCTAATTAATTAAACTGCTACTTGATTACTGGCACTTTGTCTCTGGCTTATTGTTTCACTATTTTCAGGTTAGAGCTGGCTCAGTAAAATCCTTTTAACACTACTATGATGGCAGCAAAGACAAAGACATAGACTTGGAAGAAAGTAATACAAAACAGCTACAAGCAAAGTCTCAAAGAAAAATGTTAATTGGACCCAAGGCCAAAATATTTAAAGAAAGATAAGAGTGATAGAAGGGAAATAAAAAAAAAAACAAATGAGTGTTGGAAGAAAATTATAAAAAGAGAATTAATATCTTGGTAAAAGATGCACAAAAATTGAAGAGAATAACACATTTTTTTTAAAGTATTGGCCTAATGGTCCAAGAGGCACAAGCATTCAGTGAAGAAAAAAAGTGCTTTTAACAGCAGGGGAGATTAAATGGAAATGGAAATACAAAAGTTCACTGAAGAAAAGAACCTTTAAAAAGAATTGGCTAAATGGGGAGGGGAGGGCAACTAAAGCTCACTGAGAAAATTCCTGAAAAATTAGAATTGGGCAAGTGGAAGCTAAGGACTCCATCAGACTTCAATAATAGACACATCAGACATAATAATACAAAGTCAAAAGAATGGAGGAAAAAATAGAAGAAAATGTGAGACAGCTCATTGGAAAAACAACTGACCTGGAAAATAGATCAAGGACAGAATTATTGGAGTACCTGAAAGCCACAATAAAAAACAAAAGATCATAGACATCATCTTTTAGGAAATTATAAGGAAAAATTACCTGATATATTAGGTCCAAAGGGTAAAACAGAAATGGAAAGAATCTACAGATTATATCATGAAAGAAATCCAAAATGAAAATTTCTAGAAATATTATAGGCAAATTCCAAAGTAGCCAGAAAGAAACAATTGAAATATCATGGAGCTATAGTCAGGGACACAGAAGATTTAGCAGTTTCCATGTTAAAGCAGCAGAGGGCTTAAAATATGATATTATGAAAGGCAAAGGGGCCAAGATTATAATCAACAATAACATACCAAGCAAAACTGAGTATAATCCCCTAGGGTAAAAACTGGATATTCAAAGAAATAGAAGCTGTATGGCTCTCTTGTGCATTGAGTAAAGCTGTCATTTAGATTCTGGGATGAAACTGAGCAGGGAAGCCCTCATCTACTGCTACTCATTTATATTATATTTGGGATCATCATGGACATATAGACTTAGTGCTTGATAGGACCTCAGGGATTATCAAATCCAAATCCCTTATGTTATGGATTAGGAAACTGAGGCCCAGGGAGGCCCAGTGACTTGAGGTCTCACAGCTTACAAATGTCTGGGGTAGGGTTTGAATTCACATCTTCCTAACCCAAATTTCTATCCATATTTATAATCTGTTTAGGGCACCAGTGAATATGTACAATCCTAAAAAATAATCATTCAGGGGAAGGTCACCCATTGTGAGAAAAAAAAATTTTTTTCTAAAAATCATTGTAACATGGACCATTCCCTTCATTAATGTACAGTGAAAGAAAATTATTAAAAAGGAAGAGGAAGACTGACAAATTAACCAAAGATGTGCATTATACTGACCCACACTTCTCATAATCCCAAACCCCCAAATTTTTGCTCCTTTCCTTCCAGTATTCCCTCCCCTGGCTCCCCTAAACCACCAAATCTCTCCCTATGTCCTCTGCTATTACCCAGCCCCTAAATAGGCTCACCTTCTCCCAGAGAGGGAGGCACGGTCTTCTCCACTGGCCTGGTAATGCAATCTGATTTGTTTCTTTCACTTTTGCTTCCAAAACCAAAATTTGTTTATTCTTCAGAATGCTCAGGGAGTGGTCTTAAACAGTGAACTCTGGAGCCCTCCTGGGGCAGTATGCTATAATGAAGCCTTCTAGCATTTGATGAAAAGATCAGCAGTGTTTCTGGATAATTGGGTGAGCTCTTCAAGGCCTTCTTGTTGTTCAGTCATATCCAACTCTTCATGACTGCATTTGGGGTTTTCTTGGCAGAGATACTTGAATGTTTTGCCATTTTCTTCTTCAGCTCATTTTACAGATGAGGAAACTTAGACAAATGGGGTTAAGTGATTTCCTGGGGATCACACAGCTAATCAGCTCAGAGTCAGTTTTTTGCTAAGAGCCTTACCCTGTATATTATTTATGAATTTGTATATGGTCTTTTTTCTTACAAATGAATCTTTGAAGGGGAGCAAAGGAAAGTTGGTCTTGGACTAGTAGGAACAGAATGGGCAATTTCATATGGAGAGAGTTTTGGACTATAAAGATGTAGAATCAAATCCTACCCCAGACATTTGCAAGCTGTGAGGCCTCAAATCACTGGGCTTCCCTGGACCTGTTTCCTCATCTGTAAACTAAGGGATTTGGATTTGATAATTTCTAAGGTCCCCTCAAGCAACAAATCTACTTCCATTATGATCCTAAGTATAGTACAGACAAGTATGTGAAAAAGAGTTCCTTGGTTGTAAATGCAAATAACAACAAACAGAGCAGGGTCTATTTGCATTTTATGGTCTCAGAATGTAGTAAGTCCCAATATAAGGGGGATCTCACCTCTGGTCTTTGAAGTTGTTAACACAGGGAAAAGCATTTTTAAACCAATCAGAGCAGTTTGACTTAGGCCAAAATATGATATTTAATGATTATCAACATAAATGGCAGCTTTTACTTAGTGCACAGTGGAGCCATAGAGTCAGCCTGAGAAGGCCAGGAGAGCAGGACTGCCCTTTGCTCTATGTGGCAACTTTGCCCGCAGTTGCCATAGTGCTTCAGGGAAAAGATCCATTAAAGAAAGAGGAAGGCTACATGGTTGGCTAGCTTCCCAGACTGAGCCTCAGAGGGTGTCTGGGTAGCCTAATCACTGATCTAGGGCCTGGGATGGGGTAGGGAGAGTAGCTCAGCTTTTCAGGTATAATGGAAATGCAGATTTGAAGATCTTCCCCTGCCCCAGGCCCTTTGATTGGCTTAAGTGACTCTGAGAATCTTCTTTAATTTGAAAATATACTCTGCCCCCTAATAGGCTGGATGTGGTCACATGGAGCCTGTGGTAGGAGGCTTGGTTTTCAGGAATGACCACACCTTGATGCTGTGTGATTGGGCAGTGGGTCAAGAGGGTGGTTACATTCTCTGACCCAGGAGAAGGCTATATAATTCCTGATGTAAGGCTTTGCTTTGGGGCTCACTTTGAGAAGTGTTGTGTGATTTGATCAGATGAGACTCTGGGAAGCCATGGTTGAGAGCCCCCCGGCTTTGAAAACCCAGATGTTGATGTTTCCCTCTCTGGTAACTGTGATTTGGTATTGATATAATGGTTGGACAGTTTGGAAGCCTGTCTGTTTGATCTGTCTGTATACTCTGAAGTTCAGGCTGCTGACCTTTTCCCCCTGAACTAGATAATATATGTTTGTTTGATTAAAGTAAGCTTGTTAACCCATTTTGAGTTGCTTTCCTTTTGAAAAGCAGATCTAAGAACCTGTGTTGGCAGCCACCCTGTGGGGATGCTGGGGTGCTTGCTGCTACATCAGGTTAAAACCCAGAATTTGATCTGTAAAAATCAGGAGTAACTGGGTCTTGGGGGGAGGATTCATAAACTCCTTAGAGACTAATTGCTAAATTAGAATGACAATTGATTTCAAATTTTGGATTGCTCTAGTAGGAAAGCAAAACAGATCCTTAGAGCTGACAAGGCCAAGAGCAGTTTCATTCGGGAGAGCAAATTACAGATCAGAAGATAATTTCATGAGTTTGGGATTAGGTCAAATATGGCAGGAGGTTCTTGTTAAAAAATATATTTTTATTGATATCTTTTCTGTTTTCATCACCTACATTTCCTTGTGTCCAAACCCTCTTTCCCCTCTCAGTGCCTGAGAGCAAACCCTTACAGCAGATGAATTTAAAAAAGGAAAGAAACAGAGGAAGGAGGCAAAGAAATTCATCCAAACCTATTGACATATTGGGAAAAAAAAATGTCATATCTCATGTTCCACACCTGTGAACATTGACCTCTTTTTTTTTTTCAGGTCAAACTTGTTATTCATTATTTCATATCATTCAGTTTTAATTCCTTTGTAGTGGTGGTTATTCCCATTTAGTTTGATGTAGTTATTAAGGTTTTTTTTTTCCTGTTGCTCATTTCCCCTTTGTATCAGTTTCTGTATTTTCAAGCTTCTCAGAATCCATTGTGACCATTTTAACAGGATTTTACTGAGCCAGTCTCTAACCTGAGAATGACACAACAGCAGACCAGAGACAAAGTACCAGTAATCAGCTAGCCTTTAATTAATTCATTTCATTACCAGGAACAGATTTGGAAATCGGGAATTCTCCTGATCAGAATTCCACCTTCCTGAAGTGAAGATAGAGATTATATATATACAAATCACAATGGGAAGGGGGGAGAATGGGGGAGGTGGATTACAAACAATCATTTCCCAGGGTCAAAGTTGTTTCGCATGACAAACCTACAAACTCCACAATATAGCAATACTGGAATCAAACCTTTGGGGGTCCATAACCACCCCCCCACCCCCAGGGCATAGAATCAGAGTTCTATGGGAACAGGTTCAGATTAGAACAGGTTCTATAATTTTTGATTCACTTCATTTAAGGTACACAGGCACAAGAATGAAGTGATGGCAGGAATGTTATCCGGGGTTTGATTAATCATTTCAAACAGTCTGACTCGCAAGAGAGGCAATTCTGAAAAATGTAATCTATTCGTGTATTTATTATATATTTTGTATCAATAAATATGAAAATCATAATTCCCTATTCACCACTGTTTCCTATAGCACAGTAATATTTCATTCTTTCATCTTTCACAGTATGCTTAGCTATTCCCCAATTATTGGGAAACTTTTATTTCTAGTTCTTTGCTACTGCAAAAAAGGAGTGGGATGTTCTTCAGGGAAATTTCCCTCTGTGATTGTTGGAGGAATTGCCCTTCTTTGCTCTATGGATATTTCTGTCCAGTTGATGCCTGCACATTTGTAGCACCAAATGAAACAGGACAGTGCAGAATAAATGAATAATTGTGGACCCAGTGGCGATTGCATTCATATGTTTATTGCATGTTAAGCAAATCTCAAATAAGCATCTGAGGGCCCAAGTTTATATACTATAGCTAAAGCACTTACATCATGCTTTCTCACAGGAAACTTCATGTAGTTTGCAACATGAGACACCTAACTTGCAACTTCATGAGAGGCTACTCCCTTGGGATACTTCCCTGCTTTCTTTGTCACTACTTTATCTGTATCTCTCAAGTGGCCAGGGTTTCAGGGACATTCCAACCCTCCCTTTGCACAGAGGATGAGTAATGGGGTGGGGGGGTAATAGGCTCAAGTGGGTCCTTGGCCTGGCATCACGCCCATGGCAGACCCCTTAGAGCTAACCTTTGACATTGCCCCCTACATCTCCCCTTTTTCTTTTAGCAAGCAGTTTGAGTCTATGGATCTCTGTGCCCATCACAGTTACCCATGACCCCATCCAGTGAGTGAGGCATGACAGAATAAGGCATGCTACCAACAAAATACTTAGCCAAGATAATAGGTGGAGAAGCATGGAGAGTATATTTTAGGAAGGATTTATAAGATCCAAATTATGTAGAATTTGGTTGACCAATTCAGCAGGGTTGGCCACAGGGGTATAGCTCATCACTATTATGGATTTCCTTAGTTAGCACATTCAAGTTTGCTGCAAGAGCACTATTTTTCCATATTCCTGCAAGATGATTCTTGATTAGGGTCCACTCTAACAACATGTAATAGTAGGAATTGGGGTTACACAGATATAAGTATAGTGATAGTCACAGGGCAGTTTTGTTTTCTACCATCATGACATACTGTTGACATCTACTAATACATTGTGTGAAATTACAATTTCTACAAGTAACATTCCATTATAAATCCTGACCTTTAAAAGTTATGTTCATACATTTGAGTTGATAATGGTTACAAAGGCTGTGACATCAGTCTGGTCACTGCAGGAAGGCAGGTACAAAGAAATAACACAATGATCGATACAGGTAAAATGTGTAAAATCATAAACATCAAATTAAAAGGAGATAACGTTAACAATGCTGATAATATTGTGTTGGCAATGTTCTTGGATCAATTCCAGAGTGATGGCAATTTTGGATGTTTTCTGATATACTTTGTAATATTTGAATCATATCAAACACCAAGAAGTTGGGCACACATTTTGTCCCCAAAATCATTAGATTAAGAGTTAATATATAGTAAAAGAGTTACACAAATATATGTGTATTTACAATAACATCTAAGTAACAGTTGAATTTTTAAGAGTTTTTAAGGGTTTTTAAGGCTTTTAACTCATCACTTAACTACAATACTAATTGTTCTAATACATTGTTCTTATGCAAAAGATTCTTATCTATACTTTGTCATGCCATAAAAACTATGGAAACGTTGTTGATACTTCGTTAACATATTGTGCAGTTTTTTTTTTTCTAGTAGAGAACTTACACACACAGTGGTTGAAATTATCAACAATGGTAGAATAATAGTAGAGCAGTGAGTCTAGTAACAATCTCCCCTTCTTTTTAAGAAATCAGAAAATTGATGTAGTGGAGTTAAAATTGAAATTGGAAAAGCAAATGAAGGTTATTCAACAATAACTCTCTACCAGATATACATTGAGTAAGAGCATAATTAATGCATGTAATATTCCATACAAAGGAATCATACATAGATAGGTGTATCCTTAGAAGTCCTTTTTGTTGTAGCCAGAGAATCAGATATTACTTAAAGTGTAGATTCCCTGAAGTCTGAAATCAAATGAGGTGTTTCTACAAGCAACAATGACATCACAGCCACTAATACATTGTTTAAGAGTACAGTTAAAGCAGATTATATTCCGATAAAATGTAGTATTGACATATTGTCTATAAATGAGTCACATTAATAGAAGTAAGGAAGGCTTGAGGGTGTCAAATACATGTAGTTACAGGTTACATATGAAAAAATTGACATGATAAGGGTATGTGTCTCAGAACTCAAATCAGGCTGTAACCAGTTCAGTTTTTATTAAAATCAGAGTGATTATAGCAAGAAACACAAAACCTGGGGTAAAAGGTTTTAGTTCTTTTGTTTAATATAATAAATGTTTGATCTGCCCCCATGTGGGTGCAGCTTTTTGTGTAGTTGCATCATTTGGAGGCTTCTTCTTCTTTATTCCCATATTCTATCTCCATGATTTCTTCTTCTATTTCTTTTTTTTTTTTTTTGCTTTTTTTTGGAGGGCTATTGGGGTTAAGTAACTTGCCTAAGGTCACATGGCTAGGTTTTTGTTTGTGTGTGTTAGGTGTCTGAGGCTGGATCTGAACTCAGGTCCTTCTGACTCCAGGGCAGGCTCTCTACTCACTGCACCACCTAACCGCCCCCTATTTCATCTGCTGCTGCTGAAGCTCTTTCATCTTCTAGGTGAATTGTAGTATACACCCTGACATTTCTGTTTTGTCACCCTTGCTGGTTGTTCTGTGGCTTCTGGAAAAATAAAGGCACAGCCTCACCTCCACAATAGTAAATTCCCATATTACCTTCATTTTGAGGAGTATGAACTTTTCACATTGTTTTACTGCCAGTGTATACTCATTTTTAGGGATATATAAAAATTTGGGGGCAGTGTATAAAGCAATAGCTAATTGCCTTTGTGGTGTATTGTACCAAGTCCCCCTTTTTATTTTTGTAAATAAGTTTTAATATCTTTATTATAAGGGTTGTACCTGTAATTGATAATATTTGAAAAATGATCACAGAAAGTTTGAAATAAATTGCTCATGTGGGCAAGAGTATTATCCGTTTTCAATTGTTTTGGAATGCCCATTGAAGCAAAAGACTATAACATATGCTTGATTATATTATATGATCAGTAGTCACATTATTTTGATAAAGAAGTCCAGGAAGTGAAGAATGAGCTGTAATATGGGTTAAATAGGTTGTACCATCTATCTTATGAGAGTTTGTAATCTTAGAAAACAGGTTAAAAGGATGTGTATTCTGTGTATGTTTAAGCTTAGCAGTATCAATATGTTGGCATACATACACTAAATATTTGCTAACTAACACAATATTAAGGGATGCAGAAGTAGAGTGAGTATAACTTTACCATTATTAGAATTAATGTAGTAGCTTGCATTTCCAGGAAGCTGATAGACAAAAGAAGTTCCTGACTAGAACATTACAACTGAATAGTAGACATACATCCTTGTTTCACAAAGCTTATTTATCCTCTGATTATATTCATTTTGGAAGAAAGAGATATTTCATAAATTGAATCTTTTACCTGTAATAACTTCAGACACTATT
The DNA here is from genome assembly GCA_011680675.1 of Gymnobelideus leadbeateri. NCBI lineage: Eukaryota > Metazoa > Chordata > Mammalia > Diprotodontia > Petauridae > Gymnobelideus > Gymnobelideus leadbeateri. The sequence continues at coordinate 35,268 of WOXC01004444.1, forward strand.
TATTTCTTGCTTAGGCTATGGAATGACTATACATAGAGATCAAAACAGCAAGATCTGTTCTACTTTACTTTAACAAAGCTATAAATTTTCTTGGAAATGAAAGTTTTAATAGGCCTCCTAAAAGTCATACTAGGGATTAAAAAGAAAATGTAAAAGTATATCCCCTTTATTCAAAAAAGTCTTAAGATTCATGAATGATCACTAAACATTTATGAAGAAAATTAATTGTAAAGTTTTAAAATGATAGCTGTTTTTTCTTAAAGTGAAAACAAAACTTTTAAAAATTGAGATTCATTTAAATCAGGTTGGGGTAAAATGTCCTAAAGTACTTCTAAAAGCTATTAGTTTTAGAATCTCTCTAAACAATGGGACTATCTTAAGGTGAGCTTTAAGTATTTTGCACAAATTTCTGTACATGTTCTAATTCTTGATGAAAAATAATATCAGATTTTCCATAAAGATAACACAAAAGAGTTCATATCTTTTATGAACTAATTATTCTGATCATAGAAATTTTGCTACAGAAAGAAAAAATAAGAATGTGCGAATTAAATATAGTCTTAAAAAATGCTTTTTGTTTAAAGTAGCAACTTTTCACCAATTCATAGCTCATATCCAATTACATGATAATTTTATTCCCATGGAGCTGTAAAAACAATAAAGATTTACTAGGTCCCTTATTCATAAGGGATTTAATTTAGCATTTTTCTTTCTAAAATTTAAGCTTGGGGTGGAGTCAAGATGGCATAGTAGAAACAGCACTTCCATGGAGCTCTGGCCCATACCACTTCAAAATTCATGTAAAAGGGGAGTCTTCATTCATTACAATTCATGTAAAAAGGGAGGTTCTGGAGCTCCAGAACCCATAAAGTGACACAGAGAAGCTAACCTCTCACGGAGGACAGCCTGGCAGCCTGGCAGGGAGTGACCAGCACAGCACTCTGGGAGCCTAGCCCAGGCCCACCTGAGTTGGATGTTTTAGCCCCAGGGCAGCCAGACTGACAACCAGATGGAGGGACCCTAGAATACCGGCAGCTGTGGCATTTCCAGAATTACCACACATAGATGCCATGGACAAAATGAGAGGTTAGTGCAGTATGGACTTTGGGACTCATTAGTGGGGAGAGCTAGTCAGCCTCTTTCCCTGGGGTTGAGAAGCAACTGAGACACTTCAGCACAGCCACAGACACATGCAGCAGATTCAGTTCCTGGCCTGTGGACTGTAGGGGGACCAGGAAATCAGTCTTGGGGGTAATCGCTCTTGTTTTAACCTTCTTGGTTCTGGATTGTAGTCTGGGGTGCAGGTCCTGGGGTGTGTGACCAGCTTGCTAGAGCATGTGGAGGCTTCAGAGAGGGCACACAACTGATAAATCCAGCAGCTGAGAAAACCCCAGTGTTTGGGACAGAAGCTCCCCTGGCTGGTGGCAGAGTCCTACTGTGGCAACAAGCCCAAAAGTCAAGTAATTGAGTGGCAACATGCCTAGGCAAAGGAAACAAAATAAACAGAAAAATTCAACATTAGACTCCTATTTTGGGGGCAAAGAGGATCAAAGAATGGAACAGGAGGAGCACTTTGAGGTCAGTACTCCTGCACCAAAAGTCCCAAATGAAAATAGGAGCTGGTTACAGGCCATAGAGGACCTTAAGAAGCAGATAAGAGAAGTCAAGGAAAAATTTGGAAGAGAAATGAAAAAGATGCAAGAAAAGTATGAAATGAGAGTCAACAGCCTGACTGAGGAAAATAGAACCTTAAAAAATAGACTAACTCAAATGGCAAAAGAGGCTCAAAAAAGGCAATGAGGAGAAGAATGCCATAAAAAGCTGAATTTGCCAGATGGAAAAAGAATCTCAAAAGCTCACTGAGGAGAATCATTCCTTCAGAATTAAACTAGAGCAAATAGAACTAGTGACTTTATGAGAAATCAAGATGCTGTTAAGCAGATCCAAACAAATGAAAGAAAAGAAGGCAATGTGAAATATCTCATGGGAAAAACCACTTACCTGGAAAATAGATCCAGGAGAGATAATTGAAAAATTATTAGACTACCTGAAGGCCATGATCAAAGAAAGAACCTAGAAATCATCCTTCAGGAGCCAAGATGGCGGAGTACAAACAGCATGTCCAAGGCACTCTCCCCCCAGATCACCTCCAAACTATGTAAAAGGGGACTCTGAACAACTTCTGGGGCCTCAGCACCCACAGAATGACATAGAGAAGCTAACATCTCACTGAGGACAGCCCAGCAGCCCTGCAGGAAGGACCAGCACAGCGCTCTGTGAGTCAGCAGCGCGCAGCACGTAGTGCGTGTGGAGCTGAGCACAGGTCGCCCTGAGTCTCGGTTTTGGCCCCAGGGCAGCTGGGCCAGCAGCCGGCTGGAGGGACCCCGGAACACCGGCAGCTGTGGCGATTCCAGAATTATCATAAACATGCCTAGGACAAAGTGAGAGGTTAGTGGCCTATGGACTTTGGGACCAGTATTTAGGGAACGCGTCGACTTCCTCCCTGGGGGCTAGAAGCCACTGAGGAGGCACACCATTTTTGTAGTTTTCAGAGGCAGCTCCAGCTCCTTGCCTGTGAACTGTAGGGAGATCCAGTGATCAGTCTTGGGGGGGTAATCTCTCTTACTTTACCCTCCCTGGATCTAGATTGTGGTCTGGGGTGGAGGTTGTGGGGTGCATATCCAGCTTGCCAGAAAAGGAAGTTGTCCCCCCCACATGTTCGCGATGGAAGCTCCCATGTCTGATGGCAGAGTCATACTGTGGCAACAAGCCCAAAAGTCAAGTAATTAAGTGGCAACATGCCAAGGCAAAGGAAACAAATTAAACAGAAAAATGCAACATTAGACTCCTATTTTGGGTGCAAAGAGGATCAAAGCATAGAACAGGAAAAGGACTGTGAGGTCAGAAATCCTGTTCCAAAAGCCCCAGTTACAGGCAGGTTACTGGCCATAGAGGACCTTAAGAAGGACTTTAAAAATCAAATAAGAGAAGTGGAGGAAAAGTTGGGAAGAGAAATGAGAAGGATGCAGGAAAAGTATGAAATGAGGGTCAACAGCCTGACTGAGGAAAACAAGACCTTAAAAATAGACTAACTCAAATGACAAAGGAGGCCCAAAAGGGCAATGAGGAGAAGAATGCCTTAAAAAGCCAAATTTGGCAGATGGAGAAAGAATCTCAAAAGCTCACTGAGGAGATTCATTCCTTCAGAATTAGACTGGAGTAAATGGAAGCTAATGACTATGAGAAATCATGATACTGTTAAGCAGATCCAAACAAATGAAAGAATAGAAGGCAATGTGAAATATCTCATGGGAAAAACCACTGACCTGGTAAATAGATCCAGGAGAGACAATTTAAAAATTATCGGACTACCTGAAAGCCATGATCAAAGAAAGAACCTAGAAATCACCCTTCAAGAAATTTTCAAGGAAAATTGCCCTGATGTTTTAGACCCAGAGGGCAAAATAGAGGTTGAAAGAATCCACCTATCACAGTGGCTAGTTAAGTGTCTGAGGCCAGATTTCAACTCAGGTTCTCCTGACTCCAGGGCCAGTGCTCTATTCATTGCATCACCTAGCCACCCCAACTTTCAAGCATTCTTTATGAAAATACCAGAGTTGAACAGAAAATTTGGAATTCATTTACAAGAAGCAAAAGAAGCAATGAGAAGGTAAACAGGGAAAAGATATAATAAGAATCTTATCAAATTGAACACTTACATTCATACACAGAAAAATGATAACCATAACTTATGAAAGTTTTCTCATTAGGAGAATAGTGGAAGGGAATAGAAATGTGTATATATAGATGTGTATAAATACATACATACATACATATATATACATATGTGTATATATATATATATATATATATATATATATATATATATATATATATATATATATATGAGAGTATATGGGCATATGAATCCATATGTGAGAATGTGTATAAATGTGTACAGAATGTGTGAATAGAAAGGGATGATACTTAAAGGGTAAAATAGAGTTTAGAGAGGAATGAGGAATGAGAGGAGATGGGGAGAGATAGAATGTGGTAAATTATCTCATATAGAAGAGGCAAGGGAAAAGTATTACAATGGTAGGCAAGAACGGGAAGGCAAAAGGGAATGTCAACCCTATTCTCAATGAATTTGGCTTAGCAAGGGAATCACATACACAGTAAATGAAGTATCTCACAGTACAGGAGAGTAGGGGGGAAGGGGGTGAGAGGGGTGATGATGGAAGGGAGGGCAGGCTGGGGAGGAGGGAACTTGGAAGCACCTACTTTTGAAAAGGAACAGGATCAAAATAGAAAATAGAAAAGTGGGAGGTGGCATGGTATGGAGGGAAATATAGTCAGTCTTTCACAATATATCCACTATGGAAATGTTTTGCAATGCTACATATATACAGCCCATGTTGAATAGCTTGTCTTCCAGTAAGTATGGGAAGGGAGGTAGGGAAGGAATCTGGAATTCAAAGGTTTAAAATCAAATGTTTAAAAATATATTATTATTATCATTATCATTATTATTATTATCATTATTTTTCATGTAATTGGGAAATAAGGTATACAGGCCCTGGGATATAGAGATCCACCATGCCCTACTGGATAGTTGGAGGGGCATGGGAGAATACATAGGAGAAAGAAGTTTGGGGGAGGGGGTATTCAATGGGTTGCATATTTTGGGGTGGTATGTAGGGGAAAATGGTGAGAAAATTTGTAACTCAAAATCTTGTGGAAATGAATGATGATGATGGCCAGTCCAGCAGCCATCTGGAGTGATGCCAGAACACCAGCAGCTGTGGCTTTTCCAAAATTTCCAACACAAAGTGAGAGGTTAGTGCCCTATGGACTTTGGGACCAGTATTTGGGAGCATGTCGGCTTCTTCCCCTGGCGGCTAGAAGTGTCTGAGGAGACACAGCACAGACACCATTTTGCAGCTTCACTTGCAGCTTCTGCTCCTGGCCTGCGAACTGTAGGGGGATCCAGCAACCAGTCTTACGGGGGGCGGGGGGGTAATCGCTCTTGCTTTAACATCCCTGTATCTGGATTGTGGTCTGGGGTGGAGGTCTTGGGGTGTGTATTCAGCTTGTCAGCGTGTATGAGGGCTTCAAGGAGAGCACCCAACTAATAACTCCAGCAATTGAGAAGACCCCAACATTTGGGATGGAAGCTCCTCTGTCTGGTGGCAGAGTCCTACTTTGACAATAAGCCCAAAAGTCAAGTAATTAAGTGGCAACATGCCTAGGCAAAGGAAACAAAATAAACAGAAAAATGAAACATTAGACTCCTATTTGGGGGGCAAAGAGGATCAAAGCCTGGAACAGGAGGAGGATTGTAAGGTCAGAACTCCTACACCAAAAGCTCCAAATGAAAATACAAGTGGGTTACAAGCCATAGAGGACCTTAAGAAGGATTTTAAAAACCAAATAAGAGAAGTGGAGGAAAAATTGGGAAGAGAAATGAGAAGGACGCAGGAAAAGTATGAAATGAGAGTCAACAGGCTGACTGAGGAAAATAACATCTTAAAAAATAAGTGGCAAAAGAGGCTCAAAAAGGCAATGAGGAGACGAGTGCCTTAAAAAGCAGAATTTTCCAGATAGAAAAAGAATTTCAAAAGCTCACTGAGGAGATTCATTCCTTCAGAATTGAGGGAAAAAACAAGAGTTGAATAGAAAATTTGACATTCAGACAGAAGAAGCAAGAGATACTTGAGAAGGTAAACAGGGAAAAGAAATCAAAAGGAACTTATCAAAGTTGAACATTTACATTCCTACATGGAAAAACAACAACTGTGACTCATGAAACTTTTCTCAGTATGAAAATAATTGAAGAGTATACGGGCATATGAATATATATGTGAATGTGTGTATATATGTTTACAGGTATACATGGATAGAGGGCGAAGGTTGAATTTGGTGGGAAGGGATGATACTTAAGGGGTGAAGTTAAGAAGTGAGAGAGGAATGTGGCAAGAGGAGATGGGGAGAGACAGGGTAGGGTAAACTATCTCATGTAGAAGAGGCAAAGAGAAGTAGTCACAGGGGAGGGGAAGAACAGGAAGGCAAAAAGGCAAAACCATATTCTCATTGAATTTGGCTCAGGGAGAGAATGACATACATACTAAATGGGATATCTCACCCTGCAGGAGAGTAGGAGGGAGGGGGATGAGAGGGGGGAGGATGGAGAGGAGGGGATGCTGGGGGGAGGGGAGTTTGGAGGCACCCACTTTTGAAGAGGGACAGGATCAAAGTAGGGAATGGACTAGGTGGGGGTGGTATGGGTGGGAGGGAAATATAGTCAGTATTTTACAATATATCTACTATGGTAATGTTTTACATAGCTATACACGTGCAACATATACTTGATTGCTTATCTTCCCAGTGGGAGTGGGTGACAAGGTATGAAGAGAATGGATCTGGGATTCGAAGTTTTAAAATTAAATGTTTCAAATATATATAAATATTATTATTAATACTCTTTTGCATGTAACTGGGGATAAGATGTGCACACATTGGGCCACAGAGATTCACCTTGCCCTAATGGAAAAGTTGAAGGAGGTATGGGAGAAGATATGGGAGAGAGCAGATTGGATGAGGGGATATCCTGTGGGACTGCTATCTGGGGTGGGTGGTAGGGGATAAATGGGGGAAAAATTACAACTCAATATCTGGCAGAAATGAATGATGTAAACCAGAAATTAATGAAGCATTTGGGAAAAAAATGAAACACATTTAAGAATGAGAGACAAATGCAGAGCCAAAATTGAGGGTTGGAGTAGAATTTATTATGCTTCAGGTGATACAAAAGAAAAAAGGCAAGGATAGGTATTACGATCTCAGATAAATGGCTAAATTGGTAAAATAAATTTAATTTCAAAAGATGATTAGCGTAACTACACTTTGATAAAAGGTACTATAGACAATAAAGCAATATTCATATGGAACATATAAGCACCAAATACTATAGCATCTAATTTTTTTAAAAGAGTAGTTTAATGAATTACAGGTAGAGATAGAAAGTAGTAATATAATAGAGGGGGCCTTTAATCTTCCACTCTCACAACTAGATAAATCTATCCAAAATTTAAATAAAAAGAAGTGAATAGAATTTTAGATAAGCTAGATATTATAGCAATCTGGAAAGAATTCAATGGGGGGCTCACTTTGAGAAGTGCTGTGTGATTTGACCAGATGAGACTCTGGGAAGCTAGAAAGAGCTCCCCAGGCTTTGAAAACCCAGATGTTGATGCTTCCCTCTCTGGTAACTGTGATTTGGTATTGATGTAATGGTTGGACAGTTTGTCTGCTTCATCTGTTTGTTTCTCTGTTTTGAAACTACTGTCTGTATACTCTGAAGCTTGGATTTTGGCATTGATAATTGTTTGGACAGTTTGGAAGCCTGTTTGATCTGTCTGTATGCTCTGAAGTTTGGGGTGTTGACCTTTTTCCCCTGAACTAAGTAATATATGTTTGTTTGATTAAAGTAAGCTTGTTCCCCCCCCGCAAAAAAAAAAAGAATTCAATGGAAATAGAAAGGAATACACATTTTCTCAGTGGTTCATAGTACCTTTACAAAGCTTTCCCATATATTAGGGCACTAAAATTTTATAATCAAAGGCAGAAAAGTAGACATGCTAAAGGTATCCTTTTCAGATCACAATGCAATAAAATTATATTTAATAAAAGACCATGGAAACATAGATTAAAAACTAACTGGAGATTAAACAAATTAATCATAAGAATGATTTGGATTAAGAACATATCATAGAAACAATCAATAATTTCACTAAAGGGAATAACAATAATGAGGCAACCTATCAAAACCCCTGGGAAACAGTAACAAGCAGTGATCAGAGGAAAATTTATATCTCCAAAGGTTTACATAAATAAAATAGAGAAAAAGCAGACCAAGGCATTTAAATTAAATCAAATTAAATTTTTTTTGCAGAAATAAAACCAACACAAGCAAGATTAGAATAGAAGCTACAAACTAAGGAAAAATCTTAGCAACAAATTTTTTCTCATAAAGGTCTCATTTCTCAAATATATGGAGAACTGAGTCAAATTCATAAGTCTAGGACTTATTGCCCAATTGATAAATGATCAAAGAATATTTTCAGGAAAAAAAGACCCAAAGTTATTTATAGACATATGAAAAAATTCTCTACATCACTCTTGATTAGAGAAATGCAAATTAAAACAACTCTAAGTTATCACTTCACACCTATGAGATTGACTAATGTGACAGAACAATAAAATGATAAATGTGGGAGGGGAGCTAGAAGAACAAACTAAAATCCCCAATTAAACACTGTTAGAAATTATAAAAATTAAAGGTGAGATTAATAAAATTGAGGGAAAAAACCCATTGAGTAAAATAAATAAATAAATAAAATAAAATAAATAAATAAAATAAATAAATAAAACTAGAAGTTCATTCCATGAAAAAATAAAATTGATAAACTATGGGTTAATTTGATTTAAAAAAGAGAAAACAAAATCTCTGATATCAGAAATGAAAAGCATAAATATACCACTAACAAGATGAAATTAAAGCAATTATAAAATTATTTTCCCAATTATATGCCCCCTAAATTTAACAATTTAAGTGAAATGGAAAAATATTGAGAAATATATAAATTGTCCAGATTAGCAGAAGAACATATAGCATATCTAAATAGACCTATTTAAAAACAGTAAAGGAAACACACCATAAATGAGCTTTAAAAAAAAAAAAGGCACCAGTACAAGATGGATTTACAAGTGAATTCTATCGAACATTTAAAGATCAACTAATTCCTATGTAAAATAAATTGTTTGGAATGATACACAAAAAAGAGACCCGATTAAACTGCTTTTATGAAACAAATATGATAATGATACCTAAACCAGGAAGAGTACAATTTCATTAATGAATAGGGATGCAAAAAACCTCTGAAAGGTTAAGCTACTTGCTTTGTATCACATAACTATTCAATGTTTGCTCTAGGGTTTAATTTTCCATCTCCTATCTGATGAGGCATTATGTATTAGTGGATTAGCCATGCTAGACATTTTGATCTTAAAAGATGATAATTCTTACCCAAAGGAATGCATCAATTGTGGTTGAACTTTAGACACCCAGTGATTGAACAGAGATCATAGAGCAAAAAGGATTCAGAGAGATTATCTAGTCCAGGTTACATATGAGAAAAGTGAGATTTAGAAAGATTGACTTGTTCAAGGTTCTGCAGGATTAGAGGAAAAAGTCTCCTAACTCCAATTTCACTGTACTTCTTATTATGCACAATGGTCTTAGTCCATGAAACATCCATAGTTGACTGTCGATCATACTCTCTGTCTCTACCTGGCCCTTTCTCTGTCCAGATCTGTAATGCCAAAGAGGAAGGACTCCACACAAAGATTCCACCGTGTATTTAAACCTTGTTGTTTCTGTGACTGTTCCAGGTAAATATGAGAGAAAGAAAAGTGACAAGAGGTGAAGAAAATCCCTACAGTAAGGAATGTTTTTGAAACCGTGCACTTTCTCCTAGAATTCTAGGTGGCAGAAAACTTATAGGCTGGGTACTATGCTTTCCCCCTCCCAGTCCAAGATGTCAAGGCTAATAGGAAATACCTACTTCCAGAGGAAGAAGGGCTCCATTTATTATGTTCTCTGTCATCAGCTAAGGTGTTTAAGAGATATTCAAGGTTAGTAGCATGACTACCATGTAAATTAGTATTTAAGAAGCAGCAAGATTTAGCCTTTTAAGGTTTGCAAAACACTTTACCCACACAATGTTTTATTTTTAATTTCAAATCAAGAATTTTAAACATTTTCTCACTCTGATAAAAATTAGAAAGCAACATTTATGAAATTACCACCACATGATTTTTATAATAGAGAAATGAAATCTATTCATCTTATTTTTGCAGAAAAGTAGGCAGGCAAAAAGAATTATAGATAAAAATCTTCAAAAGGAAAAGCCAAGAAGTACTTGTTTCACCCTCTTTTTCTCCTTAAAATTAATTCAATAGGTTTCTATCTTTCTTGTTTGACATAACCTACATAATCTTATTTGATCCTTGTGACAATCTTGAAATATAGGTACAATTGTTATCCCCCTTTTTTACAAGTAAGGAACCTGATGCTACTATTGTTTAAGTGATTCATCCAATGTCACAGACATGCTGAGTCCCTGAGGAAGGATTCTAATTCAGGTCTCCCTGATTACACAAAGAGTACACTGTATTACTCAGCTGCCTCTGTTATGATTTTTTAATTCATTAATGGTAAAGTCATATTTAATGCAACTTTACAATGAAGCTAACATATCTACGAACACAAAGAATATAAAAGCTGGAGGGTACCCCAGAGATAATTCAGGACAAGTAAATTCACTTGACAGATAAGGAAACCAAAACTTAAAGAGGAAAAGGGATTCAATATTGGAGGTTTACAAGGTGTTAGTGGAAGAACTAGATAAAGATCCCAGAATACAGCATGGAGCATTGCTAAAGGGTGCAAGCCTGAGTGGCAAGGGCAATTTTAGGTCTCTGGGTAAGGGCACTGAAAAGGAAACAGAGGAGTCAGTTCTGAGGGCCAACCCTCACAGTGAGTATTCTATTGTTATTTTTTTTTGTTGGTGTTAAACGGAGAAACTGAACCCCAGACAAAAACTAGATCAACCTGAAAAAATAGATATGAGCTCCCAGCAATATTGATTGCTCCCTGCAGACTCAGAAGAAGAGAAGCAGTCCCTGCAAGAGCCCAAGCTGAGGCTACTGCTGGTGGGAAAAACTAGAAATGGAAGAAGTGCAACAGGGAACAGCATCCTTGGGGAGAATGTGTTCATGCCCAGGCTTGGGACAGTACCAGTGACCAAGATCTGTAGCAAGAGGAACCAGAACTGGGTTAGAGAAGAAATTGAAATCACTGGCATCCCTGATATCTTTAACCTAGATGTATCTACTGAAGGTCTAAGTTCTCAAAAAAAAAAAAAAAACAACATTCTATGTTATCTCCTTTCCTCCCTATGGCCTGACAGACTAAGTGGCCCAGTAAGTTTGCTACACTAAGGAGGAGCAGGACACCATGAAGTATGTTAAGGAGATCTTTGGGAATGATGTTATGAAGCATGTAATCATTGTCTTCATCTGCAAAGAAGATGTTGGGAGGGGCTTCCTGAAGGATTATATCAAGTCCATAAGTGGAATCTAGCTATTTGACACCTTGTTTCATATTGCCTGGTTCAATGAGTATTTGATGTTCACTCCTCCATTAGACTCTTGCCTTCACTAATAGCTGCAGTTAGATGGGAAACTACTCCTGTATCTTTGCCAAGAAAACCCCAAATGGGGTCACAAAGAGTTACCATGACTGAAATGACTGAACATGAAATCATTTAACCAATTAATATCAGATAACTTCTATGAAGAGATATTCACTGAGAAAGTATAGCAAGAGAAGGAGTTACAAATCATTTCTCTCAATACTCTTCCCTCTAATAGCTCTGTTCTTGGGGAGAGTGGGCTTAACCTCAAAGCAGTTTCTACTAAACGTTTTCACCCCTAAGTTTACTTGTGAATGTTCAAGCCAACGGATGAATTGTGGTCACTCCTTCCATTAGAACAACTGCCATGCCAGTCAAACACTTCTTGTTCAGGACTCTGTTCCCCACCAACCTCATTTGTCTCCAAAATGTGACATGGAGTCCAGCTCCCAGGCTTTTGGTGACTTCCTCTCCCAACCTTTCAAAGTTCAAAAGATTGCAGTCTAATAGTTCTTCACCTAAGAGCAAGAAAATACTAAGAGGCAAAGGATATGAGCCTTATGAGACCAGGTGGGAGCTAGGTAGCTGGCAGAAGGAGGCACTGCCCCTATTGCTACACCTTTTTCTCAGCAATAGCATGATCGGGAAACTCTTAGCTTCACAGGGCCTTTGGGTGAGAGATGGGCTGAGGCCCATCTCTTGCCTAGAAGAGGCTCATAGCAACTCATCCTCCTTGCTCACCATCAAGAAAAGGAAAACAACTGAGCTGCCTGCATGGCAGTCTTTTGGACACATTCTCATATCCACTTCAGCAGCATGTCAAAAATCAGTCTCTATGAGTCATGTCCAACTCTTGGTGACCTTATTTGGAGTTTTCTTAGCAAAGATACTGAAGTGCTTTGCCATTTCCTTCTCCAGTTCATTTGAAAATGAAGAAGTGAGGCAAATAAGGTGAAGTGATTTGCCCAGGGTCACAGAGCTAGTAAGGATCTGAGGCCACATTGAATTCCTGAAGATGATTCTTCCTAATTCCAAGCCCATTGTGCTAGCCACTGGGCCGCCAAGCTACCCCTCAGTACCATATCAAAAATCAATCTCTTTGAGAAGATTCTGAGAACATAGTGGAGTAGGTGAGAAAATTCTAAGCTCTCCAAATTTCCTCCACAAAAAAGACAGAAAATTGCCTTAAAATGAATGCAGATCAGTAGAAATAAGCAAGTCAAGGTAAAAGGTAAAAGCAGATGTTCTCCTAAGACAATTTGAGAAGATCCTAGGAAAGAGGAACTCCAGGGGTGAAGGTTTGGCCTGAGTGAAATGCAACCACCTCTTAGCCACCTGCCCTGAATCAACAAACAATAAGCCCTGGGGGCAGCTGGGCTGGGAAGCAGCCTCAGCCTCAGAGATTTTCACCTCAAGGATTGATTGGTTGTTGTCTTTCCTTCTTGAAGAGGATCAAAATGAGCTGTGGGCTATGCTAGACTTTAAGTTTCAATGTGTCCAACTGTGGTTAATCAGAACAATACAAGCTTGGAATTCTCTACCATATGTTGGGCACAAATAGTTCAGGTAAACTTTAAGAGTGGATTCTCTAAAACTGCACATCTTGTGTTTCCTTCGAGCCGTTTCTATTCTGCTTTGCTCATAAAAGACAACACCTTCTCTGTTGTGGGCATGCCATGCTGAGCAGTCCTCTGCCAGCATCTCCCATGTCACAATCAATTCAAATATTCTTTTTTAAAATTTAGTTTTAGTTTTCAACATTCATTTTCACAAGGTTTTGAGTTACAATTTTTTTTCTCCCTACCTTACCCCTACCCCCAAAGAGCAAGCCTACTCAATACCCCTTTCCTCAATCTGTTCTCTCTTATATCCTCCTCCATTACCCCTTAACTTTCTAGTAGGGCAAGATGGGTTTCTATACCCCAGTACCTGTATATCTTATTTCCCATTTGCATGTAAAAAAGAATTTTTTAAACATTTGTTTTTAAAACTTTTGAGTTCCAGATTTTTTTCCTTCTTCCCTCCTCACCCACCCCCACTGGGAAGATAAACAATTCAATATAGGTTGTACATATGTGGTTACCCAAATCATTTCCATAGCAGTTATATTGTGAAAGAATAACTATATTTCTCTCCATCCTATCCCACCTCCCACTTATTCTATTTTCTCCTTTGACCCTATCCCTTTACAAAAATGTTTGCTTCTAACTAACCTCTCCCCCAATCTGCCCTCCCTTCTATCCTCCCCCCTCTTATCCCCTACCTTCCTATTTTCCAGTAGGGTGATACCCAATTGAGTGTATATATTATTCTTTCCTTAAGCCAAATTCAATGAGAATTAGGTTGTCCCATTACCTTTCACCTTCCTGCTCTTCCCCTCCATTGTAGCAGTTTTCTCTTGCCTCTTTTATATGAGATACTTTAGCCTGATCTATGGTTCCCTTTCTCCTTCATCCCAATAAATTCCTCTCTCACCTCTTAATTTCATTTTTTAGATATCATCCCTTCATGTTCAATTCATCCTGTGCCCTCCATCTATGAATACATAAACATACATATGCCCACATTCACATGCATATTTATATACACATACACTATCTTATACATACATATATATGTGTGTACATATGTATCACATAAGGTGAAGTGATTTGCCCAGGGTCACAGAGCTATTAAGGATCTGAGGCCACATTGAATTCTGGAAGATGATTCTTCCTAATTCCAAGCCTATATGTGCTAATACACATATATTGCCTTCAACTACCTCATGCTGAGAAAAGTCTTATGAGTTATAATTATTGTTTTTCCATGAAGGAATGTAAATAGTTCAGCTTTAATAAGTTCATTGTGATTTCATTTTTCCTTTTTACCTTCTCATGCTTTTCTTGCTTCTTGTATATGAAAGTCAAATTTTATGTTCAGCTCTGTTTTTTTCATCAAGAATGCTTGAAAATCTGGGGTGGCTAGGTGGTGCAGTGAGTAGAGCGCTGGCCCTGGAGTCAGAAGGACCTGAGTTCAGCTCCGGCCTCAGACACTTAACCCACACAAACAAAAACCTAGCCGTGTGACCTTGGGCAAGTTACTTAACCCCAATTGCCCTAAAAGGGGCGGCTAGGCGGCGCAGTGAGTAAGAGCGCCAGCCTCGGAGTTGGGATGACCTGAGATCAAATCTGGCCTCAGAAAATGAGTACCCACACATAAATAATGACTAGCCGTGTAACCTTGAGCAAGTTACTTAACCCCAATTGCTTAAAAAAAAAAGAATGCTTGAAAATCCTTTATTTCATTAAATGACCATATTTCCCCTGTAGCATTATACTCAGTTTTTCTGGGTAGGTGATTCTTGGTTTTAGTTCTAGCTCCTTTGACCTCCGGAATACCATATTCAAAGCCCTTAGATCCTTTAATGTACAAGCTGCTAAGTCTTGTGTTATCTGCATTGTGTTTCCACAGTTCTTGAATTGTTTTTTTCTGGACTGCTTGCAGTCTTTTCTCCTTGACCTAGGAACTCTGGAATTTGGCTATAGTATTCCTAGGAGTTTTATTTTGGGGATCTTTTTCAAGATGTGATCAGTGAATTCTTCCAATTTCTATTTTGCCCTCTGGTTCTAGAATATGAGGGCAATTTTGCTTGATAATTTTTTGAAAGATGGTGTCTAGGCTCTTTTTTTATTATGGCTTTCAGGTAGTCCAATAACTTTTAAATTCTCTCTTCTGGATCTATTTTCCAGATCAGTGGTTTTTCCAATGAGATTTTTCAAATTGCCTTCTATTTTTTTCATGTGTTTGAATATGTTTTATATTATCTTGATTTCTCATGTAGACATTAGCTTCCAATTGCTCCAATCTAATTTTGAAAGAGTTATTCCCTTCAATGAATTTTTGACATTCCTTTTCAATCTGGCAAATTTGGCTTTTTAAGGCATTCTTCTCCTCACTGGCTTTTTGGAACTCTGTTATTATCTTCAGAATATTTTGGGGTCTCCTTTAGCAGGCTGTTGACTCACTCTTCATGATTTTCTTGTGTCATTCTCATTTCTCTTCCCAATTTTTTCTCCACTTCTTTCACTTTATTTTCAAAATTCTTCTTTAGCTCCTCCATAGACTGTAATTAGTTCATATCTTCCTTGGAGACTTTTGATGTGGAAGTTCTGGCTTCCCTGTCTTCCTCCCATTCCATGGCTTGATCCTTTTTGTCCCCAAGAAAGGATTTTTTGGTGTGTGTGTGCTTCCGTTGCTTGCTCATATTGCCAGCCAATTACTTGACTTTGGAGCTCTTTGCCATGTTAGAACTCTGCTTCTTGAATAGAGAGAGCTATGTCCCAAATCACTGGGGTTTTTGCAACTGCCAGAGCTATTAGTTGGAGTGCCTCTCTACAGCCCCCACAAGCTCTGGCTCACTGATCACACACCCCAGGACCACCACCCAAGACTGTGATCCAGATCCAAGCAGGTTAGAGCAAGAATGATTATCCTCTTGGACCCCTACAATCTGCAGTCCAGGAGCTCCTGAGGCAGTCAGGCTAAGGCTGCTGAAGCAACCATTTCTCGCCCTGGGGGCAGAGGCTTGGCTGCGCTCTTCAGTCCCCCCATGTTCCAACAGAGTTCTGCAATGACTTTTTACTTTGTCTTTGGTGTTTATGTGTTGAGAAGTCTAGAACCTGCCACAGATACTGATGATTCACTCTCCTGAAATTTGCTCCACAGCTGCTGGTTGGGGCCACCCTGGGGCTGGAACAGTGTGGCTCATGCCAGAATGCGCTTGGCTCCCAGTTTCATGTGACAGATCCTTCCTATCCACCTGCCAGGCTTCCTTCAGTGGGAGATTCATTTCTCTCTGTCACATTGTTGGTTCTGTATCTCTAAAGTTTGTTTAGGCTCATTTTTACATGCATTGGAAGTGATTATAGTGGGACCACATTCCAAGTTTGTGTTTCTATTCCACCATCTTGGCTCCACCCAATTCAAAAGTTCTCAAAAGAGACCTTGAGAGTGTCCTTATGTTGCTTCTTTGGACCACCATGTGAATGCTTGCCCTGTGTGAGTTCTACATAAAATAGTCTTTTTGACAAGCACACATTTTGCATTTTAACAACTTGGCCAACCCATCAGAGAAGTAATAAGGTACCAGACACTGAAGGCCTTACTCAAACCACCTTAGGAATAATGTGGGGGTTGATGGCTGAGTAGAAGAAGATTGAAGGACCTTCCACCGTCAAGGGGTGCCAAGAACAGCAGCACTAACTGGATGTGGTCCTGTAAGTTAGCACATGCCTGATGAGTGTGATAACAAAGGGACAGGGATCCTACTAGCTACAGGCACTTGAAGTAAAACAGAGTTCCTCATTTCAGTTCCAGGGCAGAGGGAACAGTTGCAGTTAATAGCTGCAAGTCGGTCAGTAGGGAGCAGGTGTTTTCAGGATCGTGTGATGGGGACAATACACATGGACTAGGGATGGGGAGAAGGACCCAAGTTTGGGTTCTTGGACAGAGCTCAGAAAATAATAGTAAGAATGGCCTGAGGCTTGGGGCATCATTCCCTACACCTCAGGGCAAACATTCGGTTATTACAATAAGCTGCTTAAAATAAAATGAAACAAAATCAAAATGAACAAACAAAAGAGAAAGAACACAATCATCAATAGCTATGATTGGGATAGAAAAGATGTGAGTTTATATTCACAATATAGTGGAGCTAAAAAATAGGCCACTCCTGGGGGTGGCTAGGTAGTGCAGTGAATAGAGCACCAGCCCTGGAGTCAGGAGGATCTGAGTTCAAATCTGGCCTCAGACACTTGACATACATGCTAGCTGTGTGACTTTGGGCAAGTCACTTAACCCCAATTTTCCTCCAAAAAGCAAAAAAAAAAAAAATAGCCACTCCTTTTCAGTGAGAAAAATCAAAAGGTCACAAGTACAGAAAGAGTTCTTGAAAGAGCTTTAAAAGAACTTTAAGAATCAAATAAGAAAAATAAAGGAAAAATTAGGGGAAAAAAGAAAATCAATCTAAGACAATCAATAAAATTATGGAAGGAATGTCAACCAAATGGAAATAGAGAATCAAAAATTTAAGGAAAAAAATAATTCCTTGAAAACTAGGATTGGGCAAGGGGAAACTAATGTCTAAAGTATAAGTAAAGTATGAAACATCAAGAAATAATAATAAAAATAATGAAAAAGTAAAAGAAAAATTGAAACATCTCATCAAAAAAATAACTGATCTGAGAAGAGATCAAGGAGACACAACATAAGAGTTGTAGGAGTACCTGAAATTTATGATAAAAAAAAAAAGAATCTTGACATAATAGTATGAAAAAGTATTGCAGAAAATTGGACTGAAGTTCTAAAACAAACAGATAAAGCAGAAATAGCAAAAGTCCACCCAAAAGATCATCACCTAAAACAGATCCCCAGAGGAAAACTTAAAGAAGTATCATAATCAAGTTTCAAAGCTCTCAGGTTCAGGAGAAAATATTGAAAGCAACAAGACAAAAATTAATTTCACAGAGCTACATTCAGGATTAAACAGGTCCTAGGTCTTAGAACACTATTTTTCATAGTGCAAAAGAGCTAGGGTTATGACCAAGGGTAACTTATTCAACAAAGCTAAGTATACTCCTGAATGGGAAAAAATGGACTTTTAAAGAATTGAAAAACATTCAGGTATTTGTGACAAAAAGAACATAATAGAAAAATCAACATATAAGATCCAGGAGAAATATAAGGTGAGCATTAAAGACCAATTATAAGGGATTCAATAAGGTCAAACTCTTTACTTCTTATATATGAAAATATTGTTAGTACTCAAGTCTATTTTTGAAGGTTGTATTTTCTTCAGTCAGGTTGTTGACTAACTTTTCATGATTTTCTTGCATCCGTTCTCATTTCTCTTCCCAAATTTTCCTCCACTTCTTTTACTTGATTTTCAAAATCTTTCTTGAGCTCCTCCATGGCCTGTAACCAATTCATATTTTTATTGGGAGTTTTTGATGCAGGAATTCTGAATTCATTGTCTTCCTCCTGTTTCATGCTTCAAACCCTTCTGTTGCCAAAAAAGGAATTTATGGTCAGATTGTGTTTACTCTGCTTGATCATGTTGCCAGTCAATTACATTACTTTTGATCTATTTGCAAGGGTAGAACTCTGCTTTCAGAATGGAGACAGCTTTGTCCCCACTTTCTGGGGTTTTTGTAGCTTCTGGAGCTATTAGGAGGGCCTCTCCTTGCAGCCCCTACAAGCTCTGGCACACTGGCCACACACCCCAGGACCACCACCCAAGACCACGATCCAGATCCAAGCAGGTCAAAGCAAGAGAGATTACCCTTATTCTTGGTTCCCCTACAGTCTGCAGACCAGGAGCTCTGGAAGCAGCCACAGGGCAGCAGCTGCAGCCAGCATGGCTCTGCCACTTCTTACCCTGGGTGCAGGGGCCAGACCACACTCTTCCATCCCCCTCTTCCAAAAGATTTCCTGAATGACCCTTTACTTCCTCTTTGGCATTTATGGGTTGAGAAGCCTGGAAACAGCTATAGCTGCTAGAGATTCACTCTCCTGAAGTCTGCTCTGGCTGGGGCTGGTCAGGCCTCCCTGGGGCCAGAACTGCATGGTTCATGAGGGACTGTGCTTGGCCAGTTTGGTGAGATAAGCCCTTCCTTTTGGCCTGCCAGGCTGCCTTCAGCAGGAGATTTGTTTCTCTCTGCCTGTGTGAGTTCTGAAGCACTAAAATTTGTTTAGAGTCATTTTTTAAAAATGTATTGGAGGTGGTTGGAGCTGGAGCCACATGGAAGTCCTGTTTTTACTATTCCATCCTGGCTCCATCCCCCTATTAGTACTCTTAAGTATGTCATCACTATTTATGTAGTTTGAAAGAAAAGCTTGGATTGAACTGTATGTGATGGGCTGATTCTAAAAAATAAAACTAAAAAAGAGGGAGAGATAAAAAGGGTAATTATCTTATACCAGTGGGACATGAAGGGAAGAATTGATATAGAAGAAGCATGGGGTGCATTGGTAGAGATGGAAAATTACTGCTAGTTGGAGAAGCTGTATTCTTTCTCAGCCCTGTCATTAGAAGGTTTCTACTCATTATTTGTAGCTGAGCTAGGGGTTACTGAATTCTCCTTATTTTTTTCTCTACATAAATGCACAGATAAAATATCCCTACGCATTGTCAACATATCCCACTAAGGCTCTCTGAGGCTGAGGCCAAACACAGATGCATTTTTATCTTTTTTATCCATTTCATTTTTCCGTTCAATTCCCATCTTCCTATCTGGTTACTAGATTCAGGCTATTAAATTTTCTTTCAAGCTTTAATAAACCCCCAAACCCTTCTAGAATAGGATAGAAGTTGAAAGTTTCTGCTAGTAAGGCCTGGATTCCTCTTATATTAACCCAAAGTATAAGAGAAAGGTGTTTTGATATATAGGTGAGCTCTCCATTGTTAGAGGTCTTCAAGTGAAGACTAGATGACTGTTTGCTAGGGATATTGTAGAGGAGTTGTCTATCCAGACCTCTGAGGGCCCTTTCTGGCATTTTATTATCCTATTAGGCTTAGCCTATAAAATATAATCAGGATAATTAAAAGCAGCAGACAATGAGAAAGGAGATAATATATTTTGGGCAAAACCAGTCATAATTTCTGTGAATTGAAGAGAGTGTGGGTGTGAAGTGAGATTGAGGGATGGGCTTTGTAGTTATGCTCGTGTGGTACAGTCCCAGAAGGTAGGTACCTGAGTGAGTTCCTTGTGTGTGGCACTTTTCTTCTTGCTTTCTTCCCTTCACATAAAGAGCATATAAAGGGAGCTGTATTGTCCATATTCTTGAAAACCTGGGTGTATTCATTTCTATGCCAATGCTGCCTGCTTTTAGGGAGATGATATATCTATACACAGGGAGAAGGGTTAAGGGGGGATAGTTGTAATAAAGATTTTCTATGAGAGTCAGCTGATCTAGCCTCAAAAAGATACTTTCTTGGATTCAATTTGTAACTTGTAGAGATCTCTTTTTCTTTCTTTTTTATACATTTTTCTTTTTTTTCTCTTTGTCTTTCATTAATCCTCAATTTCACCATCTATAAAATGGGGTTCACAGAATCTCAGATTTAGAAGCGACTCACAGGCCATCTATTGCATGCTTTACCTTTAAGGAATTCCCTTTATGACACAAGCCAGTAAAGTTCCAGGCACTCTAATGATACCACTTTAAAGTAACCTACACTAATTGTAATTTTTTCCCATATAGGTTAAAGAAATGGGATCAGGGGCGGCTAGGTGGCACAGTGAGTAGAGCGTCGGCCCTGGAGTCAAAAGGACCTGAGTTCGGTTCCGGGCTCAGACACTTAACGCACACACAAACAAAAACCTAGCCGTGTGACCTTGGGCAAGTTACTTAACCCCAATTGCCATCCAAAAAGCAAAAAACAAACAAACAAACAAAAAGAAATGGCATCACAGTCTCTTGGAGATTTTTCCAGTGACTTGACATCATGGAAGACTCAAGCTGGCAGGAACCACAGACATCAGCTCTTTGTACTTGTTTTCTCATTTACCAAAGGAGTCAGTTGGGCCAGATGTAGTGACTTGTTCAA
This sequence comes from Gymnobelideus leadbeateri, assembly GCA_011680675.1. Lineage (NCBI taxonomy): Eukaryota > Metazoa > Chordata > Mammalia > Diprotodontia > Petauridae > Gymnobelideus > Gymnobelideus leadbeateri. Next base: position 56,115 of record WOXC01004444.1, read on the forward strand.
GCCATAGCACTAGTCAGTGGCAGAGCTAGGATTGGCAGTTGGGGCTTTCAGACTCCTGTCTCTGACTTCCTTCCTCTCTATCATGTGCCTGAGTCCTGTCAACCAGTACACGACTTGCAGAAGAGAGAAACATTCTAATGAGGAACCTGAGTTGCCATCCAACCAAGGGGCCTGTGACTCCTTCATCAGCACTGATTGTTGATGCTGTTCATATTTCCTCTGAATGCTCATCAGATGCTGTAAGGCAGAGCAGTTTTGATCTGACTCTTCTGATGTCATATTCTCTTTGCAGAAAGCTCCCTTAGAATCCTGTCTCTGGCCTATTGATTCTTCTCCCAGCTCCTCTCTTAACTGCTGTATATTTTCCTGGATATGGTCATATAACTCATTTGAGTAGCAGCAGAAGTCATTTTCCCAGAGAACCCCATCTATCATCTCCATGAGTTCCATCAGTTGGGCCTCCTGCCCCTCCCCTTCAATTTTGTTGTTGAAACCACAGTGAAATCCTTTACACACCACATTCAGCCAGGACAAGCTTTTGTTCTCTGTTTCTTTTAAGTATTCCTTCAGACTTTCTTCCCCTAAGTCTTCTTTCCTGGTAAAGACAAGGATGGTATGAGATAAGATCCTTGTTCCAAATATCTCCTGGATGCACCTAAGGGCTTCTTTGTCCTCATTGGTATAACGGCCCAACTGGATCACCAGGAGTAGGGCATGAGGTCCTGGGGAAGAGAAGACCATACAGCGACAGATCTCCAGATCTTTATTTGTTTGGGTTTTGGAGGAAAAAATATCCGGGGTGTCAATGACAACAAGCCTTCTTCCATGCCATTCTCTGCTCTCTCTTTGACAGCTCACAGTCACTAGCCTGGAACTGAGCTTAGATGTAAAGGCTTTCTTGCCAAGGATGCTATTTCCAGTTGCACTCTTCCCACTTCCTGTCTTCCCCACAAGGATGAGCCTCAGCTCTCTCGGCATCATTGGATCTGGAAAGAACCAAGATGAAAATGAGAGTGTCAGAATTCTGAAGAATTTAAACATCCCTTTCCTCTGTTGCCTTTAGCCAACTCATGTTGAAAATCAAAAGTCAGGCAACTGTTATTAATCTGATTAAAAGTTGGACCATGGGAATTCATGATGGATCTTTAACCATCCCTTTAACCCCTGCACTAATTCCCTCTCAATTATGAAAATATCTGATCTGTTTATACTGCACCCAATATGAGTTATCATTGGATTATTAACTTCTTGAAGGCATGCAGTGTCTTCCACCTATTTATATATCCCCAGTGCTTAGCAGAGCAACTGGCCATATTAGGCACTTGATAAATGGGTATTCATAGACCAATGTCTTACACAGTACACCAAAATCAAGTCTAAATGGGTGCACTATCTAGGTATTAAAGCTGATACTGTAAGCAATCTGGGAGAGCAAGGAATAGTTTAGCTGTCAGATTTATGGAGAAGGGAAGATTTTATGACCAAAAAAGAGTTAGACAGCATTATGAAATGCAAAACAGATAATTTTGATTACATTAAATTGAAAAGTTTCTGTAGAAATAATGCAAATGTAATCAAGATTAAGAGGGAAGTGGAAAACTGGGAAAGGATTTTAACAATCAGTGTCTCTGATAAAGGCCTCATTTCTAAAATGTACAGAGAATTGAGTGAAATCTATAAGAGGACAAATCATCCCCCAATTGATAAACGGTCAAAGTATATGAACAGGGAATTTTCAGAGGGAGAAATTAAAGATATCTATAAGCATATGAAAAATGCTCTGAATCTCTATTTGATTAGAGAAATGTAAGTCAAAACAACCCAGGTACAATATCTCACTGGACAGATTGGCTAAGATGACAAAATGGGAAAAGGATAAATGATGGAGAGGATGTAGAAAAATTAGAACACTAATGCTTTGTTGGTGGAGTTGTGAACTGAAGAAACAATTCTGGAGAGCAATATAGAATTATGCCCAAAGGACTATAAATAAGTGCATATCCTTTGACTCGGCAATACCACTTCTGGGGTTGTATCCCAAAGAAATCATAGAAGTGGGAAAAGGACCCATATGTACAAAAATATTTCTAGCAGCTCTTTTTGTGGTGGCAAAGAATTGGAAATCAAGGTTGTGACCTTCCATTGTAGAATGGCTAAACAAATTGTGGTATATGAATATAACTGGATACTACTGTGCTATAAGAAATGAGGATCGGGCAGACTTCATAATAACCTGGAGAGACTTATATAAACTAACATTGAGTGAGAAGAGCAGAACCATTTGTACATAATTACAGACACAATGGATGTGTGACAAATAACTTTGATAGACTAGTTTCCTCTCAGCAATGCAAAGCTATAAGACAGCTCCAAAAGACTTATGATAGAAAGAGATATCTTCATCTAGAGAAAGAATTAGAGTCTGAATACAGATTGAAGCAAGCTAGTTACTCTCTCTCCTTTTCTTTTTTTGTTTTGTTTCCTCTCTCTCATTGTTCACTCAATTGGTTATAATCCTTCTTTACAACCTGACTAATGTTTAATGTGAAGGTATTTGTAGATCCTATATTTGACTGCATGCTGCCATGGTGGGGGGGAAGGGCGGAGGAGATGGAGGGGGAGAAAATTTGTGGAACTGAATGTTGTAAACTAAAAGTAAATAAATATTTTAAAAGTTAAAAAAAATTAAAAAAATAAATGCTTGTTGACAGACTGACCCAGTGTAGGCAGGGAGACAACATTACATGCTTAGTAAATTCCATAGGGATGATTGGCATCTTAGACAACTGACTAAACAGCTTTAGAGCAGATTCTGAATCACTATAGTTGACCCCATTGTAATGATGTTTGATACCATCATGATCATGTCTGTTTATGTTCTGTTAATGATATTATTGTGAGAGAATGGATGGGACAATGATATCTAGGGTAAACTTGCAACCTGATTTACCTTGTGGAAGCAAATTTTAAAAACCACTTTTAGTTCAATTGAAAATATTAAGAAATAATATTTTCCATAGTACAAAATGGTTTCTAGCCATTTCCCTTTGATAATATATCTACCAAGGTAAAAGGCAAAAAGCCTAGGAATAGGAATTGATGAGGTTTTTCCAGGACAATTCCAAATGATTATATTACTCTCAGCCAATTAGACGAGGCAGAACAATGATCCCAAAACATTGTTTTGTCATTTTGTGACATTTTCCATTATATAAAATTTTACTTCAATTTTCTTGGGGTAGAGTTATGTCAAAGGAGATGGTAGATAGGGGAGAGGGAAGAACTATATGAACACAATTAAAAACACTTTTCATACAAATAAAGTCAGATCTAAACAATCGGAAAAATATCAATTGCTCATGGGTTGGTCAAGCCAATATAACAAAATGACAATTCTACCTAAATTAATCTATTTTTTTCAATGCCATATCAATCAAACTACCAAAATTATTTTATGTAACTAGAAAAAAATAATTGCAAATGTCAAGAATATCAAGAGAATCAATGAAAAATGTGTGAAGGAAGGTAGTCTAGCTGTACAACATATAAAGCTGTACTTTTGAAAAACAATCTGGTATTGGCTAAGAAATAGAGTGGTGGATCACTGGTATAGATTAGATAGACATTACATTATAATAAATGAACATAGTAATCATGACAGAACATGCTATCCATCTCTAGAGAAAGAAATTCTATTGTCTCAATTCATACGGAAACATGATATTTTTCACTTTCTTCCTTGCTTTTTTCTTTCTTTCCTTTTTTGTAATTCAAGTCTCTTTACACAAAATGACTAATATAGATTTTCATGATTACACATGTATAACCTCTATTGGATTGCTTGCCATTTCAGAGAAGGGAGGAATTGTAAGAGGGACAGAATTTGGAACCCAAAACCTTTTATTAATGTTAAAAATTTGTAACATATAATTGCAGGAAAATAAAATATAATAAAAAGTGGGAAAATTCCTTCAGAACCACTTTATTCAGTGCTTTGGGAAATAGTTTAAGCTCCATTCCTTTGTGGATCTTACAGTTGACCAAAAAGATAAGAAATCAGGATAATTATAATACATATTAATACATGTTAAGTACTTTTTGCTAACAGGAAGGGATCAAAGAAGGTTTCATAGAAGTGTTGGAATTTAACAATAGCTGGGCATTAAAGGACAGGTAGTAATTTAGCATGTAAAAAGGAAAGTAAGACATTGCAGACTCAGGTAACCATGTAAATAAAAACTGAGAGCTAGAAAAGTATACTACATGTTCAGAAGAAAGAGGGTAGTCCAATTTGGACAAAACATAGAGTGCATGGAAGAGAGTAATAAGAAATATAAGGCTAGAAATCTGGGATAGTGCCAGATTTTGGAGAATCTCATATTCTAGGCAGAGGAATTTGAAATTTACTTGAGAGGAGTAATATGGGAAAGGAGGAAATACTGGAAGAGTAGAGATCAATTGATCAATATCGATCAACTGATCATTGATCAATTTAATGAGCTTATAAAGAAGTGAACCTTGGCTTTGAAGTTTTGATTGTCCATACCTCTCTTTATAGAGTATAACCATGATCATTGGTATGGTTCAAATTAAGAATAAATTATTAACAGAATAAAAGACATAAATTTCCACGGCAAGTACTGACATCAAGAAGATTTGATTGGCTGGTACTTTTTGGTCCAAGGAGCTAAATATACCGTGATAGCCCACGCCAAATCATATTTCTTCCAAATCACAGCAGGGGTAAGGAAGGAAGAAATTAAGAATTTCTTATTGATCTATTGATTTCTCCCTCTCCCCTCCCCCAGTAAACATTAACAGCTTCCATGGGGAAATAGCATATGGGCACAATTACAAGATCACTGCATATATTCCCCCATAGATATTTTGCTGGCCAAAAAGAAGAATTCCTGAGAATAGACTTTGAAAGCCTAAGAGATGACAAGAGCTAACCTAGTGTTGCAGTACCTGGAAGAAGTACAAGGGAGCTGCATATTCTTACCCACACCACATAGTGAGTTCATGGACTGATTTTTCATGGAGCAAAAGTCATGTTCTTTGCTCCTCTGCCTTGTAATGGTGAGTTATTTGAACAGTACAGGTTGTTTGGGAAGTCAATTGCCTGCCCAGAAGCTGTAAAGTGAGTTTTGCATAGGGTAGTGTTTTCCATTTCATTATTTTTTAATCATTGAGGGTTCACAATGATGGTCCAAGGAGTTTGTGCTAAAGATTTTGTAATGGTGCCTTAAGCAGTAAATAATTGTAATTAATACTATGAATAGTACATTAAATTCCCCTGAGTGTCTACAACATATTTTTTGTTCCTTTTGAAAGGTGAAAGCAAGGAAAGTGAATGTGAATTTACATGGCATCTGTGCTTTATAGCACTGTTCTAAGGACTTTATAAATGTTACTTCATTTGATACTCACAACATTCATGCAAAGTAGGGACTCTATTTTGCAGCTGAGGAAACTGAGGCAAAGTGAAGTTAAGTAATTTGCCCAGGATCACACAGATGGTGTCTGAGGTTGGATTTGAACTCAGGTCCTACTGACTCCAGACCCAGAATTCTATCCACTGTACCACCATCTGTGTATACAGTCTTTTTAAAAAATTGGCTAAACTTTGAAGAAAAAAAAAAGGTTGGGATTCATTAGTCTAGGTAAACATACAAAACAGAGCATGGCTCAATAACTGTGGGAGGGACTGTGTAGAACCCTATGTGGAAGAAAGAGATTCCACTCAGGTCAAAAATTTTACATCATTAATAATTACAAGATCATTTCCCTTCTCGGGGTAGCTTACAGATATGTGAGAGTTTTATGTCTTTTTTCTATCTTTCTACGTATTCTCTAAAACCTTTTTATCTTCTTTGTGTATGTGTACTTTTCAAAATAAAGGCTTTCCTTTCCCTGATATGTATTTGTGACATTGAATGCTTATAAAGGAAGTAAAAGTCCTATTACTAATGTTTTGTGAAAAATAGACCTGAGTCAAACCAAAGCTATATTTGGGTTTGTTCCAGAGTAAATTTCAGAGTAAAGTTTTAGCAGCAAGACCAGTTTCATTTTAAAGTGATATTTAGGGATCACCCTTGAGACCAAATTTGGTCTGTGACCAGATTTTGGAGAGCATTAAGGAAATTCCTCTAATCACTGTAGCCAAATGTTGACATGATCACACTCCAGACAAGGCAGTATAGTAAGAGACAGCATGATAATGAGGATAGAGTGTTGGACCTGGTGTCAAAATAGGTTAGGACTGAAGCTAACATCATATATTTAATACTTATGTGAACATGTGCAAGGTATTTAAAACCTCACTTTCTCTATGTGTAAAATGGGGATAAATATAGACTGCCACATCTATCTCACAGGGTTTTTTAAGGAAAACACTTCACATACCTTAAAAATGCTAAAAGCGGTGGGCAGAGCCAAGATGGCAGAGTAGAAACAGCACTTCCAAGGTGCTCTGCCTAACACAGCTTCCAAACAATGTGAAAGGGGACTCTGAACAACTTCTGGAGCCCCAGCACCCACAGAACAACACAGAGAAGCTAACCTCCCGCTGGGGAGAACCCAGCAGCCCTGCAAGGAGTGGCGAGCACAGCGCTCTGACAGCAGGCAGCACAGCACACTGGGAACCAACAGCGAAGCATGCTGGGAGCGGAGCCCAGGACCACGTGAGCTGGGGTTTTAGCCCCAGGGCGGCTGGGCCAGCAGCCCGCTGGAGGAACCCCAGAACACCAGCAGCTGTGGCAATTCCAGAATTATCAGAACAGATATGCCTAGGAAAAAGTGAGAGGTTAGTGCCCTATGGACTTTGGGACCAGTATTTGGGGAACACGTCAGCTTCCTTCCCTGGGGGCGAAAAGCTGCTGAAGAAATGTGGTACAGAAGCCATTTTGCAGCGTCAGTGGCAGCTCTATCTCCTGGTCTGCGAACTGTAGGGAGATCCAGCAATCAGTCTGGGGGTTAATCACTCTTGCTTTAAACTGCCTGGATCTGGATTGTGGTCTGGGGGAGGGGGGAGGTCTGGGGTGGGTATACAGTTTGCCAGAGCAGGTGGAGGCTTAACAGAGGCCACCCAACCTGCAGAAGTTGTGAAGACCCCAATGTTCAGGACGGAAGCTCTCCCGTCTGGTGGCAGAGTCCTACTGTGGCAACAAGCCCCAAAATCAAGTAATTAAGTGGCAACATGCCTAGGCAAAAGAAACAAAATAAACAGAAAAATTCAACATTGGACTCCTATTTTAGGGGCAAAGAGGGTCAAAGCATGGAGGAGGACTGTGAGGTCAGAACTCCTGCACCAAAAGCCCCAAATGAAAATACAAGCTGGCTAAAGGCCATAGAGGACCTTAAGAAACAGAAAAGAGAAGTGGGAAAAAAATTGGGAAGAGAAATGATAAAGATACAAGAAAAGTATGAAATTACAGTCAACAGCCTGACTGAGGAAAATGTCACTTTAAAAAATAGACTAACTCGGGGCAGCTAGGTGGCGCAATGAGTAAGAGTGCCGGCCTCGGAGTTGGGATGACCCGAGATCGAATCTGGCCTCAGAAAATGAGCACCCACACACAAATAATGACTGGCTGTGTAACCTTGAACAAGTTTCTTAACCCCAATTGCTTCAAAAAAAAAAAACAATAAAAAATAGACTAACTCAAATGGCAAAAGAGGCTCAGAAAGGCAATGAGGAGAAGAATGCCTTAAAAAGCTGAATTTGCCAGATGGAAAAAGAATCTCAAAAGCTCACTGAGGAGATTCATTCCTTCAGAGTTAGACTGGAGCAAATGGAAGCTAATGACTTTATAAGAAATCAAGATGCTGTTAAGCAGATCCAAACAAATGAAAGATTAGAAGGCAATGTGAAATATCTCATGGGAAAAACCACTGACCTGGAAAGTAGATCCAGGAGAGACAATTTAAAAATTATTGGACTACCTGAAAGCCATGATCAAAGAAAGAACCTAGAAATTATCCTTAAAGAAATTCTCAAGGAAAATTGCCCTGATGTTTTAGACCCAGAGGGCAAAATAGAGGTTGAAAGAATCCACCGATCACCTCCTGAAAAAGATCCCAAAAGAAAACTCCCAGGAATATTATAGCCAGGTTCCAGAATCCCCAGATCAAGGAGAAAATACTACAAGCAGCCAGGAAGAAACAATTTCAATATTGTGGAAACACAATCAGAATAGCACAGGACCTGGCAGCTTCTACACTGAAGGATCAAAGGGCATGGAATATGATATTCCAGAGGGCAAAAGAGCTGAGATTGAAGCCAAGGGTCACCTACCCAGCAAAACTGAGTATCTTGTTTCAGGGGAAAATATGGTCATTCAGTGGAATAGAGGACTTTCAAGCATTCTTGATGAAAAAACCAGAGTTGAATAGAAAATTTGACATCCAGACACAAGAAGCAAGAGATGCTTGAGAAGGTAATCAAGGAAATTAAATCAAAAGGAACTTATCAAAGTTGAACTATTTACATTCCTACATGGAAAAACAATAACTGTGTCTGATGAAACCTTTCTCATTATGAAAATAATTGAAGAAGGGTATATGGACATATGTTTACAGGTATACATGGATAGAGGACACAGGTTGAATTTGTTGGGAAGGGATGATTCTTTTTTTTTTTTGCTTTTTGGAGGGCAATTGGGGTTAAGTAACTTGCCCAAGGTCACACGGCTAGGTCTTTGTTTGTGTGTGCGTTAAGTGTCTGAGCCCGGAACCGAACTCAGGTCCTTCTGACTCCAGGGCCGACGCTTTACTCACTGCGCCACCTAGCCACCCCAAGGGAAGGGATGATTCTTAAGGGGTGATGTTAAGAGGTAAGAGAGGAAAGTGGCAAGAGGAGATGGGGAGAGACAGGGTAGGGTAAACTATCTCATGTAGAAGAGGTAAGGGGAAGTAGTTGCAGGGGAGGGGAAGAACAGGAAGGCAAAAAGGCAAAACCATATTTTCATTGAAGTTGGCTCAAGGAGAGAATCACATACATACTAAATGGGATATCTCACCCTGCAGGAGAGGAGGGGAGAGGGGGATGAGAGGGGCGATGATGGAGGGGAGGGCATTCTGGGGGGAGGGGAGGTTGGAAGTACCCACTATCAAAGAGGGACAGGATCAAAGCAGAGAATGGACCAGGTGGGAGGTGAGATAGGTGGGAGGGAAATACAAGCAGTCTTTTACAATATATCTACTATGATAATGTTTTGCATAGCTATACATGTACAAAACATACTGAACTGCTAATCTTCTCAGAGGGAGTGGGTGACAAGGGAGGAAGGGAATAGATCTGAAAATCAAAGTTTTAAAATTAAATGTTTCATAAGATGTCCAGGCATTGGGGCTCAGAGATTCACCTTGCCCTAATGGCAAAGTCGAAGGGGGTATGGGAGAAGATAGGGGAGAGAGCAGATTGCATGAGGACTTGTGGGGCTGCTATTCTGGGGTGGTGGGTAGGGAAAAATGGGGGATAAAATTGTAACTCAAAAATTGGGTGGAAATGAATGATGTAAATCAGAAGTTAATAAAGCATTTGTTTAATGAAAAAAAATAAATGGCCATTTGAATGTCTGAAAAAAAATGCTAATAGCTAGGGGAGCAGCTAGGTGGCACAGTGAATAGAGCACCCACTCTAGAGTCAGGAGGACCTGAGTTCAAATCTGACCTCAGACACTTAACACAAAAACTAGCCATGTGACCTTGGGCAAGTCACTTAATCCCAACTGCCCTACAAAAAAGCAAAAAAAATTACTAATAGCTGTATAAATGTCATAAATGTCTATGTACACAGTAAAAAATATAAAGGAGAATTATGCATGTTTGTAGGCAGAAAAGAAGGAGCAGGTAAAGGAGGAAAAGCTGAGGAAAAATGAAGGAAAAATGGTAATTGTTGAAGCACAGTATTAGAAGTGTGGGGGAGGGTAGAAAGTCATCAAAGGATAAGGTAGAGAAATTCGTGAGGAATAAGTATATCATATCACCTGGAACCAGAGTGGAGGAAAGAGTGGCTGATAATGGTGAGTTCTCCAGACAGAGATAAGAAAGCTTCAGTTGGACAGTCACAATTTTCCCAGTGAAACAGAAGTTTCTTAATTAGTATGACATCTGCTGAACCCATGTGCAACAGAAGATACTATGATCATACATCTAAAGCTGGAAGGGATTTTAAGTCATCCATGCACAACAATCAAGTGATAATCATTTATTAAGTACCTGTTCTCTGCTATACACTGTGCTAGGTGCTGGGGTTGACAAAGATAAAAATGAAATAATCCCAGATGAACTTGTGTTTGAACCTGGGAGAGAATGTGCATGTATGGACACATATACCAAACTCATACAAAACATATTCAAGGTAACCTCATGAATAGAATCATAATACTAAGAATAATGATAATGACACTAAGATAGCATTTATGTAGCACTATTAGCTTTACAAAATGCTTTGCAAATATCACTGCATCTTTTTCTCACAACAACCCTGCCTGGAAGGGAGATTTCATTTGAGCAATAAGGTCAGATGCAAGATTCAAGCATTTTAAAAGAAAGTGAGAGGAGAGGAAGCAAAGGCAATGAGTGTAGGCAGATTTTTCCAGGAGTTTATATGAGAAAAGGAGAAGAGACTGATGATGGTAGCTTGAAGGGAAGGAAAGGTCTAATAAACACTTATTAAGCATGTGAGAGACTTCCATGTGTTTACATGTATCAGGGAAGGAATACCTAAGTAAGGAGAGATTGAATTTTACGGAGATAAAGGAAAGTGAAAGTCCATGTAATCTGCTAGAGGAAATGGAAGGAGATGGGATTAAGGGTACATACAAAGGGGGTTGGCTTTGTATGAGGAGCAAGGAAAAGGGCACCTTCATCATCATCAAATAGAAGAAAAGAATAGGCTAAAAGGAGAGTATGTCAAGGGGTTGTGAGATGTGAAAAAGTGGAAAAGAGAGAGCTCCCACTGAATGATCTCCAATGTCTCAGAAAAATAGGAGGTAAAGTCCTCAACTGAGACAGGGAGGTGAGTGATGTGGGAGAGAAGGGAAAATTTGAGATGGGCTCTTTAGAGAGTGAGTGGGATAGGAAGTCAATAGGAAGAAAATAAAAGATTGAATCCTTGTAGGGAGGGCTGAATAGTGAAGATAAAATATGAATTTTTAGTGGATCCAGTCAGCAGAGTTCCATGACTTCTACTCACTTCATTCAAGGGATAGAAGGAGAAGCAAAGGAAATGGATTGTGGGGATAGTCTAGAGCTGGGTTATGATAAGTAGAAACAAATGATTAAATAATAACCATAGAGTATGGAGTAAACTAAAGGGTCACAGTTGGGAATGGAGAAGAAAAGAGCCAAAGCCTGGGAAAGTCCAACACCCTAATTTTACACTCAAGGAAACTGAGGCTCTGAGAAATTAAATGATCACTCAGGTGATCACTCAATTAACAGAATTTAGATTCAAACTTAGATTCCCATGACTTCAAATTTAGCAGTCTTTCCACTAGTCTATGGTGCCACATTTTAATGGTAATGGTAATTTGAAGATCTTCCTTACCCTTTAATAAGCCTAAGGGAATTTGAAGATCTTCCTGTAGCAACAAGCACCCAAGAATCCCCAGGGTGCATGACAATACAGGTTCTTTAATCTGCTTTTCTTTTTTTTCTTTTTTTTTTTAGTATTTATATATATTTGAAACATTTAATGTTAAGACCTCGACTTTCAGATTCATTTCCTTCTTCCCTTGTCACCCATTCCCTCTGGGGAGATAAGTAATTCAGTATATGTTGTACATGTCTAGCTATGCAAAACAGTATCATAGTAGATATATTGTGGAAGGCTGCTTACAATTCCCTCCCACTCATCCCACCCCCCACCTGGTCCATTCCCCACATGATCCTGTCCCTCTTCTATAGTGAGTACTTCCAACCACCCCTCCCCCCAAGGATGCCCTCCCATCCATCTTCCCTCCTCTCATCCCCCTTCCCCCTATTCTGCTGCAGGTTGAGATATCCCATTTAGCATGTATGTCATTCTCTCCCTGAACCAAATTCAATGAGAATGTGGTTTTGCCTTTTTGCCTTCCTATTCTTCCCCCCCTTACAACCACTTCCCCCTTGCTTCTTCTACATAAGATAGTTTATCCTATACCCTACCCTGTCTCTCTCCATCTCCTCTTGCCATTTTCCTCTCTCACCTCATAATTTCATCCCTTGAGTATTCTCCCTTCCCAACAAATTCAACCTATGCCCTCTATCCATATATAACTGTAACCATCTACACACACATTCACATAAGTACTCATATGACAACACACCCTTCTTCCATTTTTTTCATAGTGAGAAAGATATCATCAGTCACCATTACTGCTTTTCCATATAGGAATGTAAATAGTTCAACTTGGTAAGTTCCTTTTGATTTCTTTTCCCTGATTACCTTCTCAGGCATCTCTTCCTTCTTGTGTCTGGATGTCAAATTTTCTATTCAATTCTGGTTTTTTCCTCAGGAATGCTTGAAAGTCCTCAATTCCACTGAATGACCATATTTTCCCCTGAAACAAAATACTCAGTTTTGCTGGGTAGGTGACCCTTGGGTTCTTTCCCAGTTCTTTTGCCCTCTGGAATATCATATTCCATGCCCTTCGATCCCTCAGTGTAGAAGCTGCCAGGTCCTGGGCTATTCTGATTGTGTTTCCATAATATTGAAATTGTTTCTTTCTGGCTGCTTGGAGTATTTTCTCCTTGATCTGGGGATTCTGGAGCCTGGCTATAATATTCCTGGGAGTTTTCTTTTTGGGATCTTGTTCAGGAGGTGATCAGTGGATTCTTTCAACCTCTATTTTGCCCTCTGGATCTAAAACATCAGGGCAATTTTCCTTGAGAATTTCTTGAAGGGTGATTTCTAGGTTCTTTCTTTGATCATGGCTTTCAGGTAGTCCAATAATTTTTAAATTGTTTCTCCTGGATCTATTTTCCAGGTCAGTGGTTTTTCCCATGAGATATTTCACATTGCCTTCTAATCTTTCATTTGTTTGGATCTGCTTAACAGCATCTTGATTTCTCATAAAGTCATTAGCTTCCATTTGCTCCAGTCTAACTCTGAAGGAATGAATCTCCTCAGTGAACTTTTGAGATTCTTTTTCCATCTGGCAAATTCGACTTTTTAAGCCATTCTTCTCCTCATTGCCCTTTTGGGCTTCCTTTGCCATTTGAGTTAGTCTATTTTTTAAGGTGTTGTTTTCCTCAGTCAGGCTGTTGACCCTCATTTTATACTTTTCCTGCATCCTTCCCATTTCTCTTTCCAATTTTTCCTCCACTTCTCTTATTTGATTTTTAAAGTCCTTCTTAAGGTCCTCTATGGCCTGCAACCTGCTCATGTTTTCCCCTGGGGCTTTTGGAGCAGGACTTCTGACCTCACAGTCCTTTTCCCGCTCTATGCCCCCAAAATAGGAGTCTAGGGTTGCATTTTTCTGTTTCCTTTGCCTTGGCATGTTGCCACTTAATTACTTGACTTTTGGGCTTGTTGCCACACTATGGCTTTAAGGCCAGCTAGAGGAATTTTCGTCCCGAACGTGTGGGGGGCAACTTCCGTTTCTGGCAAGCTGTAAACCCACCCACGACTTCCACCCTAGAACACAATCCAGATCCAGGGAGGTTAAAGCAAGAGCGATTACCCCCCAAGACTGATCGCTGGATCTCCCTACAATTAATTGCAGGCCAGGAGCTGGAGCTGCATCTGAAAACTACAAAATGGAGTGTCTTCTCAGTGGCTTCTAGCCCCCAGGGGAGGAAGCTGACGCATTCCCCACATACAGGTCCCAAAGTCCATAGGACACTAACCTCTTACTTTGTCCTAGGCATGTCTATGTTGATAATTCTGGAGTCGCCACAGCTACTGGTGTTCTGGGGTTCCTCCAGCCGGCTGTTGGCCCTGGTGCCCTGGGGCTAAAACCTCGGCTCACTGGGACCTCAGCTCCGGCTCGGCTCGGCTTGGCTCTGCGCACTGCACACTGCCAGCTCCCGGACCGCTGCGCTGGTCCTTCCTGCAGAGCTGTCCTCAGTGGGAGGTTAGCTTCTCTGTGTCGTTCTGTGGGTGCTGGGACTCCAGAAGTTATTCAGAGTACCCTTTTACATAGTTTGGGGGGAATCTGGGGGCAGAGTGGCTTGGATGAGCTGTTTCTACTCCGCCATCTTGGCTCCGCCTAATCTGCTTTTCTAAAGGAAAGCAACTCACAATGGGTTAACAATCTTGCTTTAATCAATCAAACATATCATTTACCTAGTTCAGGGGAGAAAAGTCAGTATCCTGAACTTCAGAGTATACAGATAGAAGTTACAAGCAGACAGAGAAATGGATTAGTAGACAGGCTTCCAAACTGTCTAACCATTACATCCATACCTAGTCACAGTTACCAGAGAGGGATTTGAAATCCCAACATCTGGGATTTCAAAGCTGGGGGGCTCTCACTGGCTTCCCAAGTCCCATCTGGTCAAATCACACTACTCTCCTCAAAGTGAGCCCCAAAGCAAAGCCTCACATCATGGCCTTCTCCTGGCTCAGAGAATGTCACAGCCTTCTTGACCCACTGCCCAATCAAACAGCAACAAAGTGTGGGCATTCCTGAAAACCAAGCCTCCCACAACAGGCTCAAGGTGCACTTAAGCCTATCAAAGGGCCTAGGGGCAGGGAATATTTTAAATTCCCACTCCCATAACACTTCCATGCTTTAAAAATAAACTCTACCCACTAATAGGCTGAATGTAATCACATGGAGCCTGTGGTGGGAGGAGTTTGCTGAAGGGTGGAGCAGAGCCCACAGGAAGCTGAGAGTCATAGCCAGATAGATGGTTGGGAGAAGAGTATGTTTCTGAGGGAGACAGATAGGCTTTTGAATAAATATGGGTCTTATATTGGTTTGTGGGAAGGCAAAAGTATTCTGTGGCTCTCTGTGCTGTTGTGGCTTATTAACTTCTTTGCTACTATGATGGAATTGGCTTATTGGTCTTGGGATTTGTTTTTTTTCTGGTATCTGAATGAATGTCTTATTTCTGTCTTCCATGTGGAGAATATGTTATATTTTGTGATAGAGCACCATGCAGTTATATTTATAGTGACCATAAGCTCTGTGAATATTATAGTGGTGCTACATTTGGCAGCATGAATGGAATCATACATATCAGACCTCCATTTGAAGGCTTAAGGGATTTAGAAGAAGAAATGGCTATCCCAGGATAGGAGGGTTTACTTTATGCCTCCCTTGCAAGGGAGTAGTCTAAAAGTACAGGGCTCTGTGAAAACTGGGAATAGAGGTTACAGCAAGAAGAAGCTAGAGAATTAGAACATATTTGCAAAGAATTCCAATAAAACCTGGGAGAGGTGGGGGCAATATGTAGAAGGGTCTGGGTTTTACTAACAAGTTCTTATATTATGTATAAAAGCAGAGACAAGCTATTACAAGAGAAAACTCAAATACAAAGGATATTGGCTGTGTTCTAGTCTTCAACATCTCCTTTTGAAGAGCAAGCTTGGGGGTGGGGAGCCCAAGATGGCACTATGGAAGCGAGAACTTTTCTGAGCTGCTCAATAAATTCCATCACTAACCTATAAAAAGTAAATCTGAATAGATTTTAAAATGATGGAATACATTGGGAGATGGAGCATGGCATATTCCCAGCCCAGAAAAATGCCCTGGAGAGGTCTGGGCAGGGGGAGCATGGAGCACATGATGTTGTACCAACACAGACCTGAGAGCAGAGCACAGCAAAATGAAAGTGAGCCCTGGCCAGCAGATGCACCCACCCCAAGGGTGATTCACAGACATCTCACCACCAAATGGAGGATCTGTCAGAGCTGGATAAGAGAATGCACAAGACCCAGGGCAGCAGCTTCTCCTAGGCTATCAGCCCACAGCCCGGATATCTAAAAACCACCTACTTGAACTTCAGGGTGCCAAGATGGCAGAGTAAACCCTAGCTGTTCTAATCTCCCTCCCTGACTCTGAAAACCCAGAGATTAATGCCCCACCTAGTCTAAAAGTCCTGAAACAATGGAAAGAGCATCAGGTTCGGGAGTTCTAGAGGAAGGGTGTAACTGAAGCTGTGCTGAAAATGAAGTGAAGAGTGGGAGTCCTCCCAACAAGTCCCTCCTTAGCTGACCAACTAGAGATCCCAAAGCCCAGGGGGTAGAGTCAGCAAGTGCTAACAACAGAGGCCCAGGTATGCCCTAGCACCACCAGGGGAACCTGCAGACGCCAGCACTGCCATCCACCAGCTGCTGACCCTGGCTGGTGTATAGCCCAGGGAAACAGGCAGAAACCTGAAGTGGCCAGACCACCTCTCCCCCACATGTTACTCTATGAGCCTCAGGGTAACCCAGGAGAAACACTGAGAGTCCTGACCTTGGCCTCAGCCTAGACACCCAGAGGGTACAGCACACACAGTCAACAACCAAGCCCCTAGCTCCCAGCCTGAGAAGTATGGGTCAGAGCCTTCTGTACTGCAGAAACAGAAATTCAATCTAAAAGTCAAGACATAGGCAATCACAGTGGGCAAGAAGGAAACTCTGAAATCAAGAATGATTCGATCATATTATAGCAAGCAAGAACAACCAAGTTCAGAGAACAACATGGACTCTATACTCACACTTGAGACCACAGAAGGAAATATGAACTGGTCTCAAGACCAAAAAGCATTTTTGAGAGCACAAGAAATATTTTAAAAGCCAAATTAGAGAGGTAGAAGATCAATTTAAATCTACATCGACCAAATTGGAAATTAGCCATTTAATGAAATAAGGGACTTCCAGACTTTCCTGATGAAAAAGCCAGAGCTCAATGGAAAATCTGATCTCCAAATACAAGACTCAAGAGAGACATAAAAATGTAAACAAGAATAACACACACACACACACACACACACACACACACACACGTGCACATAACGTGTGATCCAATAACAGCAAACTGTTTACATCCCTATATGAGAAGCTGATACCCGTCAATATTGAAATTTATATAATTAGGCAACATTTAAAAGGGATATACATAGATAGAGGGTGCGGGTATAAATGAACTAATCTTATGATAAAAAAAAAACCTTATTAAGGGCTACAAAGGGATTGTAATGGGAGAAAAGGAAATAAAGAAACCCAAAACGGTAAATTATGCCACATGAAGAACCATAAATACATACTATCATAGAGGGAAAGAAGGGAGGGAGATGGACATCATATGAACTTTATTCTCATTGCTTCTGGTTCAAGGAGGGATCAACATAATCAGTTAAGTTTAGAATTCTGACATGAAAAGACAAAAAAAACTGATTATAATAGAGGGAAAGGAGGCAGGGAAAGGAATATGTATAAAATTTATTCTCATCGGTTTGGATTCAGGGAGGGAATAACATACTCAGTTAAGTATAAAAATCTAGTGTGTCCTACAGGCAGTAGGAGAGGAAAGGGGGGAAAGAGTATAGGTGGTTAGAAGGGAGGGAAATAGCAGTAAGGGGAAAGGGTAGGTAAAGGGGGGCACAGGGAGGGAATACTGAGGGAAGAGGTGGTCAAAAGGAAAACTATTAAGGAGGGAGAAGAAAGAAATGAAAACATGAGCAGGAGAGGGAATAGGAGGGAGGGAAAGACACAGATAGTAATCATAACTGTGAATGTGAATGGAATGAACTCTCCCATAAAACAGAGGCAGATAGCAGAATGGATTTAAAACCACAATCCTACAATATGCTGTCTACAAGAAACACATTTGAAACAAGGGGATATGCACAGGGTAAAGGTAAATGGTTGCAGTAGAATATGTTATGCTTCAGCTAAAGCAAAAAAAGCAGGGGTTAGCAATGCTTATCTTAGACAATGCAAAAGAAAATATATATCTAATTAAAACAGATAAGAATGGAAACTATATCCTGCTAAAAGGCACCACCAAAAATGAAGCAACATCATTACTAAACCTTGATGCACCAAGTGGTACAGCATCCAGATTCCTGGAAGAGAAGTTAAGGAAATTACAGGAAGAAATAGATAGTAAAACTATATGAGTGGGGGAACCTCAATCTCCCCCACTCTGAACTTGATAAATCTAACCCCAAAATAAACAAGAAAGAAGTCAAGGAGGCAAATAGAATTTTAGAGAGGCTAGATATGATAGATCTCTGGAGAAAAATGAATGGGAATAAAAAGGAATATATCTTCTTCTCAGTTGTACATGGCACATACACAAAAATTGACCAGGTATTAGGTCACAAAACCTCATAATTCAGTGCAGAAAGGAAGAAGTATCAAATGCATCCTTCTCAGATCACGATGCAATAAAAATTATCTGCAATAAATGGCCAGGGAAAGATAGACTAAAAACTAACTGGAAATTAAATAATTTAATCCTAAAGAATCAATGCGTCAAACAAGAAATCATACAAACAATCAGTAACTTCATTCAAGAGAATGGCAATAATGAGAAAACATACCAAAACTTGTGGGATGCAGCAAAAACAGTTCTTAGGGGAAGTTTTATATCTCTGAATGCATACATGAATAACAGAGAAAATGGAGGTCAACAAATTGGACATGCAACTGAAAAAAGTAGAAAAAGAAGAAATTTAAAACCCCCAATTAAATACTAAATTAGAAATAATGAAAACCAAAGGATAGATTAACAAAATTGAAATTAAGAAAAAAACTATTGAAATAAGAAATAAAAGTAATAGCTGGTTTTATGAAAAAAAAAAAAACCACAACAAAATTGATAGACCTTTAGAGGATATGATAAAAAAAAAATCAAAAATGAAAATGTTGAATCTACATCCAATGAAGAGGAAGTTAAAGCAATAATTAGGGATTATTTTGCCCAATTGTATGCAGTTTTAGTGGGGAAAAATGAAAATGGACCCAATCACTTTACTTGATCCTTCTGAAGTAATTACTTTAAAGCAGTATCATGTCCCAGGTGAGCAATATGAAATTACCAATAACTTCAAGGAATATGTTGAAGCAGGTCTGTTAGTCCCTACAACCACATGATAGAACAATCCTGTCTGTCCACTATGAAAATGAGATGGGACTTAGAGAATGACAGTGGATTGTAGACAACTGAATAAGGTGACTCCTCCCTTGTATGCTACTGTTCCTGATACCTTCAACCTTAATAGAAAGGATCCAGAAATATGATGGGACTTGTTATGCAGTTATTGATTTAGCCAATGTGTTATTTATTATCCCAACAGACTCTAATCAATGGGACCAGTTTGCTTTCACTTGGCAGGGCAGAAAATATACTTTCACCCACTTGCCACAAGGATATCTGCATATATAATGGATAAGGATATACCCCTTTTCCATGACTGTGATGTGCCACCCCTGGAACTGGTACAACCAAGCTCTAGATACCAGCTAAAATCTGACATCTAGAATGGGACGTCTTGGGGACAGGGATAGATCTACATCCAATTTCAATGGTGAGAAGCTATGTAGAAGAGATTTTCACACCTTACCATAAGATGCTGAGCTCCATTTATTCAAGAGAGGAAAGATGGAATGCTTGTGCCCATGCCCCACCATAAGCTTTGTTTTATGTGCTATTTTCTATTATCCCTGAAATTTTCTGTTTACACCAGTTTGCAGCCAGATAGATGGTTGGGAGGAGAGTATATTTCAAGGGAGACAGATAGACTTTTGAGTAATTTTGGGTCTTATGTTGGTTTGTGAGAAGGCTAAAGTATGCTGTGGCTCTCTGTGCTGTTATGACTTATTTTCTTTGGTACTTTGATGGAATTGGCTTACTAGTTTTGGAATACAGCTTTCTTTTTTCTGAATAAATGTTTTTACTTCTGTCTTCTATATGGAAAGTCTGTTATATTTTGTGATCAAGTACCATGTAGGTATATTTATAGTGACTATGGGCACTGTGAATATAGCATTGGTGCTACATGCATTTATCTATTGTCACCTGTTAGCAGTTTGCTTGGAGTTTAGGAATAGTCACTAAAAGAAACAATTTCCCCCCAAAAGTACAGATACCATGAGGCCATCATCACAGAGATAGTTTATGATGTGGGGGAAAAGAATCCTTCCACCCTAACCCCTTCCTTACCTAGTTGTTGGTCTTGGAGCCTTTCTTGGTGATACATGTCTGTATCTTGCTGAAGAATCTGGGGAAAATTCAGGGTTTAAAAAATTTCATCAGACAGTTTTATGAAGAAATAGAAGGGACAAAGCAATTCACAAACTTTCTTGATCATAGGATACCAGTCCCAAAAACATAAAATTTTTTATCATTTTGGAACATTTTGTTATATTTCAATATTAAAGATTTGGCATCATTTTAGTTCAACATGAACCAACCGATCATTTCTAATACATATGTATATGTATTCAAAACATTTTAATATTTCATTCAATTCTAGGTGCCAGCATTTTAGAAGGATTTTGATATGCCAGAGAGTGTCCAACAGAGGTAAAAGGTTTGAATACATAAGGTTGAAGGACTTGGGGATGTTTGAAGAAGAGAAGACTCAGAAAGAATTTGTAGAAATGTTTTTAAAACCTCTATTTTAGTTTCCCTAGAAATACTAGACAATAATATTTCTTTCTAAAACTCTTTCTGTATTTCTAGGTAAAACCCATTGGGAAGTCTGGTTTTAGGTAGAGGACAAATAAAGCATTTATTAAGGAAATGTCCTTTCTTCTGTCTCTGCTACCATCCTATAACCCTTTTCCTCAGGGTCCTGCTCTCATAAGTTATGGATTTAATTCAATAACATTTATCAAGCCAACACTAAGTTTAAGTGACCTGGAAAGGCAATGGGTATATAAAGAGTCCTTCCTTTCCCCCAACCCTGAGGGAAGGAGAGAGGAGAAAAGAAGAAAAGGAGAGAGAGGAAGAAAGAGAAAGTCAAGAAAGAGACAAAGACAGATATAAAGAGACAGAGACAGAGAGAGACAAAGTAGGATGAAGGCAGAGAAAGGAGAGGGAATGAAGAAGTGAGAGAACTTCTCCTGGAAAAACTTACATTCTAGTGTGAACAGAAGAATTAAAAGTAAGCAGATGATGCAACTAGGGAAAACACTGGACCCAAAGTCCAGACATGATGTGAAATCTCATGTCAGTTATTTATGAGGCATGTGACCATGGGCAAGGTATTTAACCTCTCCCACTCTCTTTCCTCATCTTAAATGAGATAATAATTCAAAATATTAATCATAATAGTACACGAATCAAATATTTGACAAAGAATTTAGTATAAAGTTTCCTCCCAAAATTCATACTTTTGTTTCTGAATGTAGATGTATGGATTTTATTTGGGTAAAAGATTTTAAATTTTCTATAATTCAGATTGCCTGCTGTGTTGTTTTATGATTTCTTTTATCCTTTGATGCTTACATATTTTCCTATCTGTACCATTAAAGAAATAACTTTCTAGCATCTTCCTATTTTTCTGACATATTTTTAAACAAAGGCTGCTGGGGTGGAGCAAAGATAATAGAAGAAAGTGAGCTTTTGTGAGCAAAGATAATAGAAGAAAGTGAGCCTGACTGAGGAAAATAACACCTTAAAAATAGACTAACTCGAATAGCAAAAGAGGCTCAAAAAGGCAATGAGGAGAAGAATGCCTTAAAAAGTTGAATTTGCCAGATGGAAAAAAGAATCTCAAAAGCTCACTGAGGACAATCATTCCTTCAGAATTAGACTTGAGCAAATGGAAGCTAGTGACTTTATGAGAAATCAAGATGTTGTTACACAGATCCAAACAAATGAAAGAATAGAAGGCAATGTGAAAAATCTCATGGGAAAAACCACTGGCCTGGAAAATAGATCCAGGAGAGACAATTTAAAAATTATTGGACTACCTGAAAGCCATGATTAAAGAAAACCTAGAAATCATCCTTCAAGAAATCTCAAGGAAAATTGCCCTGATGTTTAGAACCAGAGGTCAAAATAGAGGCTGAAAGAATCCACAGATCACCTCCTGAAAAAGATCCCAAAAAGAAAACTCCTAGGAATATTACAGCCAGGTTCCAGAATTCCCAGATCAAGGAGAAAATATTTCAAGCAGCCAGGAAGAAATAATTTGAATATTGTGGAAACACAATCAGGATAGGGCATGATCTGGCAGCTTCTTCCCTGAGGCATAGAAGGGCATGGAATATGATATTCTGGAGGGCAAAGGAGCTAGGATTAAAACCAAGAATCACCTACCCAGCAAAACTAAGTATCTTGTTTCAGGGGAAAACATGGTCATTCATTGGAATAGAGGACTTTCAAGCATTCTTGAGGAAAAAACCAGAGTTGAATAGAAAATTCGACATTCAGACACAAGAAGCAAGAGATACTTGAGAAGGTAAACAGGCAAAAGAAATCAAAAGGAACTTATCAAAGTTGAACTATTTACATTCCTACATGGAAAAATGATAATGGTAACTGATGAAACCTTTCTCAGTGTGAAAATAGTTGAAGAAGTGTATATGGGCATATGAATACATATGTGAATGTGTGCATATATGTTTACAGGTATACATAGATAGAGGGCACAGGTCGAATTTAATAGGAAGGGATGATACTTAAAAGTTGAAATTAAGAGGTGAGAGAGGAATATAATGAGAGGAGATGGGGAGAGATAGAAAGGATAAACTATCTCATATAGAAGAGGCAAGGGGAAGTTGTTACAAGGGAGAGGAAGAACAGAAAGGCAAAAAGGCAAAACCATATTCTCATTGAATTTGGATCAGGGACAGAATGACATACATACTAATTGGGATATCTCACCCTACAGGAGAGTAGGGGGGAAGGGGATGAGAAGGGGGATGATGGAAGGGAGGGCATGCTGGAGGGGGAGGGAGGTTGGAAGCACCTACTTTTGAAAAGGGACAGTATCAAAGTAGGGAATGGACCAAGTGGGTGTTTGGATAGGTGGGAGGGAAATATAGCCAGTCTTTTACAATATATCTACTATGGTAATATTTTGCATAAATATACATGTACAATATATACTGAATTGCTTATCTTCCCAGCAAGAGTGGATTGCAAGGGAGGAAGGGAATGAATCTGAATTTGAAGTTTTAAAATCAAATGTTTTAAATACATATATAAATACTATTATTAATATTATTTTACATATAATTGGAAAATAAGGTATATAGGCATTGGGGCACAGAGATTCACCTTGACCTAATGGAAAAGTTGAACGTGTATGGGAGAAGATATGGGAGAGAGCAAATTGGATGAGGGGATATCCTGTGTTACTGCTATCTATTCTGGGGTGGTGGGTAGGGAAAAATGGGCAAAAATTGTAACTCAAAATCTGGTGGAAACGAATGATGTAAACCAGAAATTAATAAAGCATTTGAAAAAAAAGAAGAAAAGAAACAAATATAGCTTAAACATTAAAATTTTCTGTGATGATAAGTTCAAGACACACACTCAGAAGAAGGAAATGACTTGAAAATATCTACAAGCAAAACCTCAGAGGAAAAAAAAATTGCAGATTAGACACAAGCCCAACAAGAATTCCTAGGAGTCCTAAAGAAAGGAGAAAAAAAGGAAATAAATTATTTTAAAAATCAAATAAGAGCAAAAGAGCAAAACTTGGGGAAAGAAATGAGAGCAATGCAAGAAAATTAGGAAGAAAGTTAACAGTTTAGCAAAGGAAGCATAAAACTTAACTGAAGAAAATAACTCCTTCAAAATTGGAATTAGTTGAGTGGTAACTGTTGACTCCATGAGACATCAAGAAACAATAAAATAAAGTCAAAATGCTGAAAAACATGTGAAATAGTTCATCAAAAAATAACTGACCTGGAAAACAAATCCAGGCAAGATAATTCAAGAACTATTGGATCATATGGGAAACAATTTTTTAAAAAGAGCCTAGACACCACATGTCAAGAAATTATATAGGAAATCTGCTCATATAGAAGCAGAGGAGAAAGTACAAATTAAAAAAATTCACTGACCATGTCCTGACAGAGATCCCCAAATTATAAATTTTAGAAATGCCATACCCAAATTCCAGAGCTCCCATATCAAAGAGAAGGACATGCTCAGTTAAAATAAAGGGCTAGTCAGAGGAAAATCATGATCTCAGATAAAGCAAAGACAAAAATAGACCTAATTAAAAGAGATATTCCAGGAAACTACATTTTGCTAAAAGGAACCACAGAGACAATGAAATATTATCTTTTTTTTTTTTTTTGCTTTTTTTGGGAGGGCAAATTGGCATTAAGTGACTTGCCCAAGGTCACATGGCAAGTTTTTGTGTTAAGTGTTTGAGGTCAGACTTGAACTCAGGTCCTCCTTACTCGAGGGCCGGTGCTCTATTCACTGCACCACCTAGTTGCCCAATGAAATATTATCAATACTGGATATATATACACCAAATGGCAAAGCATCCAGATTCTTTTTTTTTTCTTTTTGGAGGGCAGTTGGGGTTAAGTGACTTGTCCAAGGTCACATGGCTAGTTTTTGTGTTAAGTGTCTGAGGCCGGATTTGAACCCAGGTCCTCCGGACTCCAGGGCTGGCACTCTACTCACTAAGCCACCTAGTTGCCCCCGAGCATCCAGATTCTTAAAGGAAAAATTAAATGAGTTGTAGAATAAACTAGATAGTAAAACTATACTAGTGGAGGTACTCACTTTATCCCTTCTAAGGTTCAGATAAATCTAACTATAAAATAAACAAGAAAGAAATTCAGGAGATGAATAGATTGACTTGGAAGCTTTGGTTGTTGTTGCTTTGGGATCTTTTTTTTTTTAATAAGTTATAATAGATCTCTGGACAATATTGAATGGGAATAGAAAGAGGCATAGATTTTCTCAGCTATACATGACACTGTCACAAAATTCACTATGTATAATGGCAGAAAAACCTCAATAACAAATGCAAGAAAAGAATAAACATTGAAAGTACTATTTTCAGACAATAATACAATAAAAATTATATTCAACTAAGGGCCTTTGAAGCAAAGTTAATTAGACTCTCAATAACCTAATCCCAAAGAATGAGTGTGTCAGATAATATATAGAGGGACAATAATTTCATTAAAAATAATGACAGTGTCAGACAACATTTGTGCAGTATAGCCTAACAATATTAAGGAAGAAATTTATATACTTAAATGTTTATACATCAATAAAAAACAGAGAGTATATAAAAAAAAATCAGATGCACAACTGAATAGAAAAAGAACAAATTAAAAATCCCCAAAATTAAACAACCAATTAAAAATGAACTCCCTATGGAAAAAAATTTACCAGGTTCAAGGAAATTGTGCCAAACATTTAAAGAATAATGAATTTTAGATTTTAGTATTACATAAACTCTTTATTTAAAAAAATAGATAAAGAAGACATCCTAACAAAGTCCTTCTATAATGCAAGTATAGTACGGGTACCTAAATCAGGGACAGGAAAAAAAATTTGAAAGGAAACTATAAACCAATTTCTCTACTGAATATGGATGCAAAACTTCAAAATTAAAAGTAGTAAGGAGAATGCAGCAACATATCAAAAAGAAACATCATAATGACCAAACTGAATTTTTATCAGGAATGCTGGGTTCATTAATATTAGGAAAACCATAAGCAAAATGGATGGTATCAATAAGAAAAACAGCAAAAATCATATGATTATTTCAATAGATACAAGAAAGGATTTTTAACAAGCTACAACACCAATTCCGATTTAAGAAATTTATGAGAATAAGAACAAATGGAGCTCTTTATGAGTATTTTTTAAATTTAACATCCTTTTTATTTTGAGTTCCAAAATGTTTCTTCTCCTCCATCCTCTTCCCTCCCTGTGAGAATACCAGTAGCATCATAACCATTATCCATGTGAAGTCATGTAAAATGTGTCCAAATAAGTTGTGTTAACAAAAAATAAAACAAAGAGGAGAAAAATAATGCTTCAATTTGTGCCCCAGAATTCATCAGTTCACTCTCACAAAGTGGATAATATTTTTTAAACATCTTCCCTTTGTAATTGTCCTGGATAATTTTATTTGATCAGAATAGCTAAGTCTTTCAGAGTTGATTATTGTTAGCATATTGCTGTTTCTGTGTACCATGTTCTCCTGGTTCTACTCACTTCACTTTGTATCAGTTCATGTAAGTATTCCCAGGTTTTTCTGAAAGTGTTTGTCACTTCTTATAGCACAATAATATTCCATCATAATAATTTACCACAACTTGTTCAGCCATTTCCTAATTGAAAGGCATTTCTTTACTTTCTTTTTTTAAAACAAATGCTTTATTAACTTCTGTTTTACATCATTCATTTCTGCCAGATTTTGAGTTACAATCATTTTCCCCCCGTTATTCCCCTACCCAACCTCCCAGAATAGCAGTCCCACAAGATATGGCTTCCTCCAATCTGCTCTCTCCCATACCTTCTCCCATACCCCCTTCGACTTTTCCATTAGAGGAAGGTGAATCTTTGTGTCCCAATGCCTGCACATCTTATCTCCCAATTATAAGCAAAAGAGTATTAATAATAGTATTTATATATATTTGAAACATTTAATCTTAAGACCTCGAATTTCAGGTCCATTTCCTTCCTCCCTTGTCACCCATTCCCTCTGGGGAGATAGGTAATTCAGTATATGTTGTACATGTCTAGCTATGCAAAACATTATCATAGTAGATATATTGAACAATGCTGCTTATAATTCCCTCCCACTCATCCCACCCCCCACCTGGTCCATTCCCTACATGATCCTGTCCCTCTTCTATAGTGGGTACTTCTAACCTCCCCTCCCCCCAAGGATGCCCCCCCATCAATCATCCCTCCTCTCATCCCCCTTCCCCCTGTTCTGCTGCAGGTTGAGATATCCCATTTAGTATGTATGTCATTCTCTCCCTGAACCAAATTCAATGAGAATGTGGATTTGCCTTTTTTTTCCCTTCCTATTCTCCCCCTCCCTTGCAACCACTTCCCCTTGCTTCTTCTACATGAGATAGTTTACCCTACCCTGTCTTTCCCCATCTCCTCTTGCCACTTTCCTCTCTCACCTCATAATTTCATCCCTTGAGTATTCTCCCTTCCCAACAAATTCAACCTATGCCCTCTATCCATATACATACATATTCACATATGTATTCATATGACCACACACCCTTCTTCCATTATTTTCATAGTGAGAAAGATATCATCAGTCACAGTTATTGTTTTTCCATATAGGAGTGTAAATAGTTCAACTTTGATAAGTTCCTTTTGATTTCTTTTCCCTGATTACCTTCTCAGGCATCTCTTGCTTCTTGTGTCTGGATGTCAAATTTTCTATTCAATTCTGGTTTTTTCCTCAAGAATGCTTGAAAGTCCTCTATTCCACTGAATGACCATATTTTCCCCTGAAACAAAATGCTCAGTTTTGCTGGGTAGGTGACCCTTGGGTTCATTCTCAGTTCTTTTGCCCTCTGGAATATCATATTCCATGCCCTTCGATCCCTCAGTGTAGAAGCTGCCAGGTCCTGGGCTATTCTGATTGTGTTTCCACAATATTGAAATTGTTTCTTCCTGGCTACTTGTAGTATTTTCTCCTTGATCTGGGGATTCTGGAACCTGGCTATAATATTCCTGGGAGTTTTCTTTTTGGGATCTTTTTCAGGAGGTGATCGGTGGATGCTTTCAACCTCTATTTTGCCCTCTGGATCTAAGACATCAGGGCAGTTTTCCTTGAGAATTTCTTGAAGGGTGATTTCTAGGTTCTTTCTTTGATCATGGCTTTCAGGTAGTCCAATAATTTTTAAATTGTCTCTCCTGGATCTATTTTCCAGGTCAGTGGTTTTTCCCATGAGATATTTCACATTGCCTTCTAATCTTTCATTTGTTTGGATCTGCTTAACAGCATCTTGATTTCTCAAAAAGTCATTAGCTTCCATTTGCTCCAGTCTAACTCTGAAGAAATGAATCTCCTCAGTGAACTTTTGAGATTCTTTTTCCATCTGGCAAATTCGACTTTTTAAGGCATTCTTCTCCTCATTACCCTTTTGGGCCTCCTTTGCCATTTGAGTTAGTCTATTTTTTAAGGTGTTGTTTTCCTCAGTCAGGCTGTTGACCCTCATTTCATACTTTTCCTGCATCCTTCTCATTTCTCTTTCCAATTTTTCCTCCACTTCTCTTATTTGATTTTTAAAGTCCTTCTTAAGGTCCTCTATGGCCTGCAACCTGCTCATGTTTTCCCCTGGGGCTTTTGGAGCAGGACTTCTGACCTCACGGTCCTTTTCCCACTCTATGCCCCCAAAATAGGAGTCTAGGGTTGCATTTTTCTGTTTCCTTTGCCTTGGCATGTTGCCACTTAATTACTTGACTTTTGGGCTTGTTGCCACACTATGGCTTTAAGGCCAGATAGAGGAATTTTCGTCCCGAACGTGTGGGGGGCAACTTCCGTTTCTGGCAAGCTGTAAACCCACCCACGACTTCCACCCTAGATCACAATCCAGATCCAGGGAGGTTAAAGCAAGAGCGATTACCCCCCCAAGACTGATCGCTGGATCTCCCTACAATTAATTGCAGGCTGGGAGCCGGAGCTGCCTCTGAAAACTACAAAATGGAGTGCCTCCTCAGTGGCTTCTAGCCCCCAGGGGAGGGAGCCGATGCATTTCCCCAAATACAGGTCCCAAAGTCCATAGGACACTAACCTCTTACTTTGTCCTAGGCATGTCTATGTTGATAATTCTGGAGTCACCACGGCTGCTGGTGTTCTGGGGTTCCTCCAACTGGCTGCTGGCCCTGCCGCCCTGGGGCTAAAACCTCGGCTCACGAGGACCTGGGTTCTGCTAGGCTCTGCTTCCTGAGCTCTGCCCGTTTCATGCTGCCAGCTCCCAGACTGCTGCGCTGGTCCTTCCTGCAGGGCTGCTGGGCTGTCCTCAGCGGGAGGTTAGCTTCTCTGTGTTGTTCTGTGGGTGCTGGGGCTCCAGAAGTTGTTCAGAGTCCCCTTTTACATAGTTTGGGGGGGAATCTGGGGGCAGAGTGGCTTGGATGAGCTGTTTCTACCCATTTCTTTACTTTCAAATTTTCACTTTCACAAAAATAGCTGCTGTAAGTATTTTGTATATATAGATCCTTTTCCTTTTCCTTTGAACTCTTTGAGATGCAGACCCAACAGAGGTAGTACTGAATCAAAAGGTATGAACAGCTTTATAGCCCTTCAGGCATTGTTAAAAGGAGCTTTAAAAAATGATAAATAGTATTTATCTAATATCAAGAGCAAGCATTATCTGTAATGGAGATTAATTAGAAGCCTTTCCAGTAAGATAATTGGTTAAGCAAAGATGTCCACTATTGATTTTATTGTTTAATACTCCATGAGAATATTTTGCACCCCAATTCTGAGGAGTAACTTAACAGCCCTGAGTTCTGTGGACAAAATATATGATGCAAGATCTGCGCCAGAGACATGGAAAAGGATGCCCCAACCCCACTTCTCTACAGCTATATGAAAATACAACTCTGTCCCTGAAGAATGTGACTCTACATGAGCAAGAGAACCACCCTCACTGTTGAACTCAATAAAACTTGCATTGTTTTAAATTTTCTGGTGCAGTTACTTGGTTATTCCTGTTGTCCCACAATTTTAGTAAAGTTACAGGACATAAAATAAGTCCACATAAATTATCAGCATTTCCCATATTAACTACAAACACAGCAGGTAAAGAGAAATTCTATTTTAAATAACTGCAGGTAGGATAAAATGTTTGAGACTCTATCTGCCAAGACATACAGGAACTATATTATAATTAAAAACAATTCACATAGATCTTAATAATTGAAAAAAATATTAATTGCTTATGGATAGCCTAAGTCAATATACTAAATGTTACAATGCTACCTAAATTAATGTACTTCTTCACTGCCATAACAAACTACCAAAGAATTATTTTATAGAACTAGAAAAATAATAACGATTTTCATCTGGAGGAACAAAATATCAAGAATAACAAGGGACTCAATGGGAGAAAAAGTGAAGAAAGGCAGACTAGCAATACCAGGTTTCAAACTATACTGCAAAGTGGTAATCATCAAAACAAAGTTCCAGATAATAAACAGAGTGGTTAATCAATGGAATAGATTGGGCACCTAATATAGAAAAAGGAAATGATTACAGTATTCTAATGTTTGATAAACTCAAAGATCCAAACTATTGGGGCAAGATATTACTAGTCAACAAAGACTGCTGAAAAAACTGGAGAGCAGTCTGGCAGGAACTAGGCATAGGCCAATATTTCACCACTGTATACCACCATAAGCTCAAAATGGGTGCATGATTACACACAAATTGTATCATAAGCAAATGGGAAAGCATAGGAAAAATTACTTGTCAGATAAAAGAGTTCATGGTTAGACAATAGAAAGAGAGGATCATGGGATGAAAATGGATAATTTGGATTAAATTAAATTTTAAAATGTTTCACACAAAAATTATAAAGAAAGCAAGAAGCTAGGAAAATATTTTCATGGCTAGTCCCTCTGATAAAGCTATAATTTTTCAAATATATAAGGAACCAAAATAATTTTTTTAAAATAAGAAACATTCCCCCAAATGATAAATAGTCAAAGGATATGAGCAGGCAACTTTTTTTAATTTCAGAAGGAGAAATTAGAGCTATCAATAGGCAAAAATGCTTTAAATCATTAATAATTAGAGAAATGTATACTAAAACAACTCTAAGGCACCACCTTACACCTATCAGATTTGCTAAGATGATGGAAAAGGAAGATAGCAAATGCTAGATGTGGAAAAATAGATATACCAATGCATTATTGATGGAGTTGTGATCTGCTTCAACCATTCTGGAGAACAATTTGAACCTTTGTTCCAAGGGCCATAAAACTACAACCCCATACCACTACTAGGTATGGACCCCAAAGAGATAAAAGAAAAAGTAAAATTATCTATATGTACAAAAATAAGTACAGCAGCTCTTTTGTGATGGAAAAGAAGTGGAAACTGAGGGAATGCCCATCAAGTGGCAAATAGTTGAACAAATTATGGTGTATGATTGTGATGGGATATTATTGTGTTGTAAGAAATGATGCAGAGGATGGTTTCAGAAAAACCTGGGAAAAACTTACATGGGCTAATAGAAATCAAGGAGAGCAGAAGTAGAAAAACATTGTGTATGGTAACAAGAATATTGTAATGACCATCAGCTACTCTGATAAACACTATGATCCAAAACTCTAAAACATGCAAGAAAAAAATCTTCTATTCACATCCACAGAGAAAGATAACTGAGGAATTAGGGTTAAAATTGAAGTATAATTTCTTTCATGTTATTTTTTTTCCTTTTCCCTACCCACAACATAGCTAATGTGGAAATGTTTTTTTGCATGATGTCACATGTATAATGGCTATCATATTTCTGCCTCCTCAGTGAGTGGTAGTGAGGGTGAAGGGATGCAGAGAATTTGAAACTGAAAATAAAAATTAAGCAAATAAATTTAAAAATAGATTTTTGGGGTAAGATATATAAACCTGGAATAAATATTTTTCAGCAAAATTTTTCCAGTTTTCCCAACAGTTCTTTTCAAGTAAGGAGTCTTTGTCCCAATAATTTGTATTCCTGGCTTAATCTGACAGGGCTGGTGTGTGCATTAATCTTTACGTATTGCTTATCTAGTCTATCTCTAACTTTTTAAATTTTTATCCAGGACCAGATAATTTTGATAAATACAATTTTTGGTATAGACTGAGATTGGGTAGAACCAAATAACATTAATTCCCCACATATTTAAAATATCCATTGATATCTTGAACTTGAATATTATTGTTATACCACTTGAATTTTATTTTTATCCCATCTGATTCTAAAACATATACCTTTGGTTATCTTGTTGACATGCAACTAAATCTACCATCTTTGCCATATTGGCTTGATCTAGCCATGAATATTGAATTAAAAAATATTAGTGTCTTTGTTTTCTATAACAATGTTTTGTAGTTGCAATTATAGAAGTCTTAGGTGTATTAATTGTCACAGGTATTTTGTTCATTTTTATCAGCCATGGAATTTCTCCCCCTTTTCTGGGTTTCATTGGTAATAATATTTATTGGTTGATGACTTTTACTGATTTATTTTGTATGCTGCTACTTTACTGAAGCAATTAATACCTTAATCAACTTTCTCTGGAGATTTCTAAATAAATCATCACTTTACCCACAAAGAAAAATATTTTTTCCTCCTTTTTGCCTATTCTAATTTTTCCAAACAATTTTTCTTATTTTATTGCAATAATGTAATATATTGTTTAGAGTGCTAGCCTCAAAGACAAGAGAACCTGACTTCAAGTACTATCTCTGTGACACAGTGACTGAGTAATCCTGACCAAAATCACTTTACGTCTCAGGGCTCTAGGTAGCTTAAGACCACAGCTTGCAGAGAAAACGCTGATCTGTATTGTTTGAGGGAGCTTGCTCATTGAGGAATTCTCCAAACCAAACTGATGCTGCTTCCTGTGGTCCCCAATCTTCCTTCATCTTGCTACTCAACCATGCCTTTGTCACCCACTGAAGCTGCACCTTGAGCCACTGCTCATGACCTTTACCATTTTTTACCTTCTGAAACATCTACAGATGTCATCTGCTGTAGCTCTCCATCTGCAGCTATCATTTGCTGAAGATGCACCTTATTTTTACTCTCTACCTAAATAACTGTCTTGTGTTTCTCCACTGCACTTCTATTTCCAGCTAAGACATCCCTACCATTCTGCCCTCTCCCTGGCTTCTTCAGTAACACTCACTGAATCTTAGCCCTAGAGCTTCTCAGCGGTCCTGTTGCTATAGCTTTGGAAAAGTGCCCTGCTTCCACTGAGTGAACCCTCCCTTCAGACCATGTGGCTCAAGGCTGGTTAATATACTTTCATCTCTGTTTTTGCTTACATGGCTTCAATTTACCTAGCATCACCATCTAAGTGCTACTGATCAGATGGCTGTGAGATTTCCATTAATTACTCTTCTTAATGAAAAGTCCCTAAGCTTTTCTTTTGCCTGAGACAGACCGAATTCAGTTTACCTTTTCCCTGCCTTATGGTATAAGCAGAAGTTCTATTACATAGAACTTTCTCCTGAGGCTAGAGGGACAAGCACAAGTTCCTCCTTATTTGTCCTTTTAATTCCTGTCAAGCCCCAACTATGACAATTATCTTGAATCATTGATGAGCCTCAGGAAGGTACCAGGCAAAGATAGGGGAAAGGTACATGTTGGTGGACTCTGCCAACAAATGTTTCTCTCTTATCTATCACAAAGTGCAAAGGATTGTGTCCATAGGTAGTGAATTCCCTACTCCTGGAGGTCTTCACATGAAAAATGGTTAACCACTTGTTATGTATGTTGCCAAGGGAATTTTTGGTCAGGAGAGTTTGGATTATATGGCCTCTACAATCCTTTAGATGACTTAGATTCTATGATTTTATGAGGCCAGCTATTTGTCTCAGAATTTCTGTCTTGAGGCAGCTGATGGCCAGGTGGATAAACTGCTAGGCCTGGAATCAGGTAGACTTGAGTTCAAATCCATCCTCAGATACTTACTACCTGTGTGACCCTAGTGACGGCACTTCACCTTTGTTTACCTCAGTTTCTTTGCTTGCAAAATGAAGATAATAACACCATCAACCTCTCAGGGCTATTTTAAGGATCAAAAGATATAACATTTGTAAAGCATTTAGCCCAATACTTTGCATATAGCAAGTATTATATATACTTATTCTCTTCTCCCTTCATATTCCTGTGGCTCCCTGTTATCTCTAGGATTAACTATAAAATCATCATCATCAATAAATAAACATTAAGCACCTTCTTTCTGCCAGGCACTGTGCTAACTGCTGAAGTTGATTATGTTTTGTATTTAAGAACCTCCTCAACTTGGCCCCAATCTAAGGTATAATTATTATGAAAATAGAAATGGCAAGACTTGGGAAATGATTGAATATGTGAAGGGAGGGAAAATGAACTGTGGAAACTTCATGACAAGTGATGATGTTTGGTCCTTGGTCTCATAGCCAGTAGGAACAGGCTATATCGAGTATCCAGATAGGAAGGAGGAGCAACACACCTGCTCTTCTCACTGATGTCCTATCAATTTGTCAAAGAATATGCCTCATGGTAATGGAAGAAACTTTTTCTACCTTGTTTTTCCTATTCCTTTTCAGTGAATGCTTTTTCTCCAAACTAATTATGTCCTCTGTCTGACCACCAAGAGTTAACACATTGGTAGGGATCCTGAATGTGGCCACAGAGTGCCTGAAACCTAGGAAGTCCATTTGTTAGGACTTTCAATGATTGATCACTGAAAATTGGCAGTAGCTTGGTGCCTGGGACATAACAGGAGCTAAAAAGATAAAGTAAAAGGGGATTTTGGGGTTTATCCTTAGTATCAAAGAAATTCAGCAGAAGGCATTGATCATGTGTAGGCAGAAGACTGCCTGCATCATGAGGGAGGGGAACAAGTGAATGGAATTTAGTCACCCTAACTTGACTAAGAATAGGGCCTGGGGAACTTTCTGTGAGGAGGGATGAACCATGAGTCTCAAAGCACTTAACATCCTAATGGTGTGGCAGTTTGGTGGAACTGGCAGAGCTCAAGATGCATTTACTTTCTGTGGGCAGGTTGTTGGACACTGTCATAAAGAGGATATCTCTCTATAAAAACAGCAATAACAGTGTCCTGAAAGGAGCAGCAATGGTAGCAGGAGAAGCAAGGCAGAGACTTCATAAATGATCATTAAGAATACTGACTTTATTTTACGAATCATTGTCCATTACCTCATTCTTGCCTTTGTACTGCTGTCCCTGAGGCTTGGAATGTACTCTCTTACTACCTTCACTACACAATATCCTTCTCTTCCTTAAAGTTGCAACTCAAATATTAACTTCCATACAAGGAGCTCCCAAAATGAGGTACATATGTCCTGAAAACCAAAAAATTGAAGAAAATAACACATTATAAAAAAGTATTGGCCTAATGGTATAAGAGGTACAAAAATTCACTGAAGAAAGAAACTTTTTTAAATGAAGAATTGGCTAAATGGGAAGAAGGGGAGGGTTTAACAAAAGCTCACTGAAAAAATAATTCCTGAAAGCTAATAACTCCACGAGAATACAAAACACAATAAAACAAAGTCAGGAGAATGGGGGAAAATAGAAGAAAATGTGAGATAGCTCATTGGAAAAACAACTGACCTGGAAAATATATCAAATAGATCAAAATAGATCAATCCATATTGGATTTCCTGAAAATCTCAATAAAAAAAATAAAAGAGCCTAGACATCATCGTTTAGGAAATTATAAAGAAAAATTACCTGATATCTTGGGTCCAGTGGGTAAAACAGAAATTGAAAGAAGCCACAGATTACCTCCTGAAAGAAATCCAAAATGAAAATTTCTAGGAATATTATAGCCAAATTCCAAAGCAGTCAGAAAGAAACAATTGAAATATGGAGCTACAGTCGGGATCAGAAGATTTATCATTTTTCATGTTCAAAGAGCAGAGGGCTTAAAATCTTATATTCTGAAAGGCAAAGGAACTAAGATTACAGCCAACAATAATCTACCAAACAAAACTGAGTATAATCCTTCAGGATAGAAACTAGATATTCAAGGAAATAGAAGCTCTATGGCTTTCTTGTGCTTTGAGTAAAGCTGCCATTTAGATTCTGGGATGAAACTGAGCAGGGAAGCCCTCATCTACTGCTACTCCTCTGTACTATACTTAAGATCATCCTAAAAGAATAGATTTAGTGCTTGGTGGGACCTTAGAGATTATCAAATCCAAATCCCTTATGTCATGGATTAGGAAACTGAGGCCCAGGGAGGCCCAATGACTTGAGGTCTCACAGCTTGCAAATGTCTGGGGTAGGGTTTGAATTCACATCTTCCTAACCCATATTTCTATCCATATTTCTAATCTGTATAGGGCACCAGTGAATATGTACAATCCCAGAAAATAATCATTCAGGGGAAAGTCACCCATGGTGAGAAAAAAATTTTTTTTTCTAAAAATCATTGTAACATGGACTATTCCCTTCATTAATATACAGTGAAAGAAAATTATTAAAAATGAAGAGGAAGACTGACAAATTAACCAAAGATGTGCATTATACTGACCCACACTTCTTCTCACAATCCCAAACCCCCAAATCCTTGCTCCTTTCCTTCCAGTATTCCCACCCCTGGCTCCCCTAAGCCACCAAATCTCTCCCCATGTCCTCTGCTATTACCCAGCCCCTAAACAGGCTCACCTTCTCCCAGAGAGGGAGGCATGGTCTTCTCCACTGGCCTGGTAATGCAATCTGATCTGTTTGTTTCACTTTTGCTTCCAAAACCAAAATTTGTTTATTCTTCAGAATGCTCAGGGAGTGGTCTTAAACAGTGAACTCTGGAGCCCTCCTGGGGTAGTATGCTATAATGAAGCCTTCTAACATGTGATGGAAAGATTAGCAGTATTCCTGGATGATTGGATGAGCTCTTCAAGGCCTTCTTGTTGTGCAGTCATATCCAACTCTTCATGACCCCTTTTGGGGTTTTCTTGGCTGAGATACTGGAATGTTTTGCCATTTTCTTCTCCAGCTCATTTTATAGATGAGGAAACTGAGGAAAATGGGGTTAGGTGATTTGCTGAGGGTCACACAGCTAGTCAGCTCAGAGTTAGTTTTCTGCTAAGAACCTTACCCTGTGTGTTATTTCTGAATTTGTATATTTTCCCTTTTATTCCTTTCTTTTTCTTTTTGGAGGGGGGGAACAAGGCAATTGGGGTTCAATGATTTGCCCAAGGTCACAGGGCTAGTAAGGGTTAAGTGTCTAAGGTGAAATTTGAACTCAGGTCCTCCTGACTCCAGAGCCAGTGCTCTATTCTCTGTGCCACTTACCCGCCCCATGTGGTATTTTTTTTCACAAATGAATCTTTGAAATACCCTTGTGTGATCTGTAGCAAGTGGTGGAAGTAGAGCAAATGAATGTTGGGGTTGGGCTGGTCTGAACAGAATGGGCAATTTCATATGGATAGGGTTTTGGACTATGAAGATGTGGAATCAAATCCTAACAGAGACATTTGCAAACTGTGTAACCTAACAGAGACATTGGCAAACTGTGAGACCTCCCTAGGCCTCAGTTTCCTCATCTATAAAATAAGGGATTTGGATTTGATAATCTCTAAAGTCCCATCAAGCACTAAATATATACTTCCATGATGATCCTAAGTATAGTACAGATGAGTAGCAGTGCATAGGGGTGTTCTGCTCAGCTTTATCCCAGAATCTAAATGGCAGCTTTACTCAGTACACAGGGGAACCATAGAATCAGCCTGAGAAGGCCAGCAGAGGAGGACTGCCCTTTGCTCTATGGGGGAACTTTATCCCCAACAACCCTCGTGCTTCAGGGTAAACATCCATTAAAGAAAGAGAAAGGTTGGCTGGTTGGCTGATTGCATTGACTCAGCTTCATAGAATGAATCTTAGTTGCCTCCTCACGGATCTAGGTCCTGGAGGGGAAGGAAGCTCAGCTCTCTAGGTTAAAAACCTGAATTTGATCTGTATAAATCAGGAGTAATTGAGCCTTAAGGGGATGATTCATAAACTTCCTGGAGACTAATTGATAAATTAGAATTGCAATTGATTTCAAATTGGGGATTGATCTATTAGGAAAGCAAAAGCAGATCCTCAGGGCTGACAAGGCCAGGATAAGTTTCATTCAGGAAAGAAAATTACAGATTAGAAGGTATTTGGTGAGTTTAGGATTAGCTCAAATAAAGCAGGAGGTTCTTGTTAAAAATGATATTTTTATTGGTATCTTTTGTGTTTTCACCACCCAAATTTCCTTGTCTTCTTTCTCCTCTCCCTACCTGAGAGCAAACCTTTAAAAGAGATGCTTTAAAAAAGGAAAGAAACAGAGAAAGAAGGAGGCAAAGTAATTCATCCAAACCTATTGACATATTGGGAAAAAAAACCAATCTGATAGCTCCTGTTCCACACCTGTGAACATTGACCTCTTGTTCTCTTTTTCAGGCCAAACTGGTCACTCATTATTTCTTATCATTCAGTTTTATTTTCTTTGCAGTGTTTTTTTTTTATTAAACAAATGCTTTA
Organism: Gymnobelideus leadbeateri; assembly: GCA_011680675.1. NCBI lineage: Eukaryota > Metazoa > Chordata > Mammalia > Diprotodontia > Petauridae > Gymnobelideus > Gymnobelideus leadbeateri. Next base: position 94,189 of record WOXC01004444.1, read on the forward strand.
TTAACTTCTGTTTTAACATCATTCATTTCTGCCAGATTTTGAGTTACAATTTTCCCCCATATTTTCTCTACCCACCATCCCAGAATAGCAGTCCCACAAGATATTGCTTCCTCCAATCTGCTCTCTCCCATATCTTCTCCCATACCCCCTTCAACTTTTCCATTAGAGCAAGGTGAATCTCTGTGCCCCAATGCCTGCACATCTTATCTCCCAATTACAAGGAAAAGAATAGAATTTATATATATTTGAAACATTTAATGTGAAGACCTCAAGTTTCAGATCCATTCCCTTCCTCCCTTGTCACCCATTCCCTCTGGGAAGATAAGTAATTCAGTATATGTTGTACATGTCTAGCTAAGCAAAACATTACCATAGTAGATATATTGTACAAGACTGCTTATAATTCCCTCCCACCCATCCCACCCCCCAACCTGGTCCATTACCTACTTGATCCTGTCCCTCTTCTATATTGGATACTTCCCACCTCCCCTCTCCCCAAGACTGCCCTCCCATCCATCATCCCCCCTCTAATCCCCCTACCCCCTATTCTGCTGCAGGTTGAGATATCCCATTTAGTATATATGTCATTCTCTACTTGAACCAAATTCAATGAGAGTGTGGTTTTGCCTTTTTGCCTTCTTATTCTTCCCCTCCCTTGCAGCCACTTCCCCTTGCTTCTTCTACATGAGATAGTTTACCCTACCCTGTCTCTCCCTATCTCCTCTTGCCACTTTCCTCTCTCACCTCATAATTTCACCCCTTGAGTATCCTGCCTTCCCAACAAATTCAACCTATGTCCTCTATCCATGTATAACTGTAAACATATATACATACATTCACATATGCATTCATATGACCATACACCCTTCTTCCATTATTTTCATACTGAGAAAGATTTCATCAGTCACAGTTACTGTTTTTCCATGTAGGAATATAAATAGGTCAACTTTGATAAGTTCCTTTTGATTTCTTTTCCCTGATTACCTTCTCAGGCATCTCTTGCTTCTTGTGCTGGATGTCAAATTTTCTATTCAACACTGGTTTTTTCCTTAAGAATACTTGAAAGTCCTCTATTCCACTGAATGCCCATATTTTCCCCTGAAACAAAATACTCAGTTTTGCTGGGTAGGTGATTCTTGGTTTAAATCCCATCTCCTTTGACCTTGGGAATATCATATTCCAAGTTCTCTGATCCCTCAGTGTAGAAGCTGCCAGGTCCTGTGCTATTCTGATTGTGTTTCCATAATATTGAAATTGTTTCTTCCTGGCTGCTTGTAGTATTTTCTCATTGATCTGGGGATTCTGGAATCTAGCAATAATATTCCTGGGAGTTTTCTTTTTGGGATCTTTTTCAGGAGGTGATCGGTGGATTCTTTCAACCTCTATTTTGCCTTCTAGGTTTAAAACATCAGGGCGATTTTCCTTGAAAATTTCTTGAAGGCTGATTTCTATGTTCTTTCTTTGATCATGGCTTTCAGGTATTCCAATAATTTTTAAATTGTCTCTCCTGGATCTATTTACCAGGTCAGTGGTTTTTCCCATGAGATATTTCACATTGCCTTCTATTCTTTCATTTGTTTGGATCTGCTTAACAGTATCTTGATTTCTCATAAAGTCATTAGCTTCCATTTGCTCCAGTCTAACTCTGAAGGAATGAATCTCCTCAGTGAGCTTTTCAGATTCTTTCTCCATCTGCCAAATTCAGCTTTTTAAGGCATTCTTCTCCTCATTGCCTTTCTGAGCCTCTTTTGCCATTTGAGTTAGTCTATTTTTTAAGGTGTTGTTTTCCTCAGTCAGGCTGTTGACCCTCATTTCATACTTTTCCTGCATCCTTCTCATTTCTCTTCCCAATTTTTCCTCCACTTCTCTTATTTGATTTTTTAAGTCCTTCTTAAGGTTCTCTATGGCCAGTAATTCACCTGTAACTGGGGCTTTTGGAGCAGGATTTCTGACCTCACATACTCCTTTTCCTGTTCTATGCTTCGATCCTCTTTGCCCCCAAAATAGGAGTCTAATGTTGCATTTTTCTGTTTAATTTGTTTCCTTTGCCTTGGCATGTTGCCACTTAATTACTTGACTTTTGGGCTTATTGCCACAGTATGACTCTGCCACCAGACAGGGGAGCTTCGTCCCGAATGTGTGAGGGGACAACTTCCATTTCTGGCAAGCTGGATATCCATCCCACAACCTCCACCCCAGACCACAATCCAGATCCAGGGAGGTTAAAGCAAGAGTGATTACCCCCCAAGACTGATCACTGGATCTCCCTACAGTTCGAAGGCCAGGAGCTGCAGCTGCCACTGAAAACTACAAAAAGGGGTGTCTCCTCAGCAGCTTCTAGCCCCCAGGGGAGGAAGCCAATGCATTCCCCAAATACTGGCCCCAAATTCCATAGGGCACTAACCTCTCCCTTTGTCCTAGGCATGTCTGTGTTGATAATTCTGGAATTGCCACAGCTGCTGGTGTTCTGGGGTCCCTCCAGCTGGCTACTGGCCCAGCCACCCTGGGGCTAAAACCACGGCTCATGTGGACCTGTGCTCAGCTCTCCACATGCTGTGCACTGTGCTGCCAGCTCCCAGAGCACTGCACTGGTGTTTCCTGCAGGGCTGCTGGGCTGTCCTCAGCGGGAGGGTAGCTTCTCTGTGTTGTTCTGTGGGTGCTGAGGCCCCAGAAGTTGTTCAGAGTCCCCTTTTACATAGTTTGGAGGTGATCTGTGGGGAGAGTGCCCTGGGCGTGCTGTTTCTACTCCGCCATCTTGGCTCCACCTGCAGTGGTCGTTATTCCCATTTATTTTGATGTAGTTGTCACATATGCTTTTTTCCTGTTGCTTATTTCATCTTTGTATCAGTTTATGTATTTTCAAGCTTCTCTAGATTCCTTTTGACCATTATTAACAGGATTTACTGAGTCATTCTCTAACATGAGAATGATAAAACAGCAGACCGGAGACAAAATGCCAGTAATCAGGTAATGTTTAATTAATTCATTTCATTACCAGGAACAGATTTGCAAATCAGGAATTCTCTGGAACAGAATTTCACCTTGCTAAAGTGAAGATAGGGATTACATATACAAATCACAGTGGGAAGGGAGAGGGGAAGGATTACCAATAATCATTTCCCAGAGCCAGAGTGGTTTCCTGAAAAACCCACAAATGCCACAATATAATGGAATTATATATATATATATATTTATATATATAATTCTGGAATCAGGTCTTTGGGAATCCATGACCACCACCCCATCCCCAGGGCGAAGAACCAGAGTTCTATGGGAACATGTTCTATAATCTTTGATTCACTTCATTTAAGGTACACAGGCACAAGAATGCAGTGATTGTGAGAAAATTGTCAAGGGTTTGATTAACCATTTCAAGCAACATTGTAAGTCTGACTCACAAGACAGGCAATTCTGAAAAATCTAATCTATTAGTATATTTATTATATATTTCATATAAATAAATATGAAAATCATAATTCCCTATTCACCACTATTTCCTATATAGCACAGTGATATTCTGTTCATTCATCTTCCACAGCATGTTTAGCTATTCCAAATTAATGGGAAACTTGTTGCTACTGCAAAAAAGTAGTGAGATGATCTTTAGGGAAATTTCCTTCTGTGATTGGAGAAGGAATTGCCCTTCTTTGCTCTATGGAAAGTTCTGTCCAGTAAGTGTCATTAGTCACTAGAATCTTGGAATTATAGAATTTATTGCTGAAGGTGAAATTACAGATCATCAAATTCAATTTAAAGATTTGTAGAGGAAAAGGGGAAGCATAGTGAAATGTGCACAGGGTCTTAAACATGTGAGCAGCATACCTAGTTGAACCAAATTTCCTTGATTTCAAACTTGGTCCTTTTCCCATACTAGCACCCCGCCACTATGGAACAATGATGAAAAAAACATTAATATATTCTGCTATTTTTTAGATTCCATGTAAACCATCACCTTTTTTGTTTGGTTTTTTATTTACAGATTCCAATTACTTTGTAGCCATCCCCTCAGGACATGCCAATCTCAGTATAATTTTGGGTAAAGTTATTGCTATAGCCTGAGGGCCACAACATTACTTGCTCAGTTTTTGCTCTATTGGTCATTTTACTCTCACATATAACTCATACTCTCTGTCAGACAAATATCTAATCTCCTGCTGTATACCAGGTATATGTGCTAATCAGTGGGAATACAAAAGGAGGCAAATGACAGTTCCTGACCTCAAGGAGCTCACAATCTAATGGGAGAGACATGAAGCAAACAAATATGTGTAAACAAGTTATTTATAGACTAAATAGGAAATACTTAAGAAAAGGGAGGCACTAGAATATTTTTTATTTTTTTTAACAAATGCTTTATTAACTTCTGGTTTAAATCATTCATTTCAACCAGGTTTTGAGTTACAATTTTTCCCCATTTTCCCCTGCCCACCACCCCAGAATAGCAGTCCCACTAGATATCCCCTCATCCAATCTGCTCTCTCCCATATCTTCTCCCATACCCCCTTTAACTTTGCCATTAGGGCAAGGTGAGTCTCTGAGCCCCAATGCCTGGACATCTTATCTCCCAATTACATGCAAAATAGTATTAATAATAGTATTTCTATACATTTGAAACGTTTAATTTTAAGACTTCCAATTTCAGATCCATTCCCTTCCTCCCTTGTCACCCATTCCCTCTGGGAAGATAAGCAATTCAGTATGGGTTGTACATGTATAGCTATGCAAAACATTACCATAGTAGATATATTGTATAAGACTGCTTATATTTCCCTCCCACCCATCCCACCCCCAACCTGGTCCATTCCCTACTTTGATCCTGTCCCTCTTCTATAGTGGGTACTTCCAACTCCCCTCCTCCTATAATGCCCTCCCCTCCATCATCATCCTGCTCATCCCCCTTCCCCCTACACTCCTACAGTGTGAGATATCCCATTTAGTATGTATGGGATTCTCTCCTTGAGCCAAATTCAATGAGAATAAGGTTTTGCCTTTTTGCCTTCCTGTTCTTCCCCTCCCCTGCAACTACTTCCCCTTGCCTCTTCTACATAAGATAGTTTACCCTACCCTGTCTCTCCCCATCTCCTCTTGTCACTTTCCTCTCTTATCTCTTAACTTCACCCCTTATGTATCATCCCTTCCCACCAAATTCAACCTGTGCCCTCTATCCATGTATACCTGTAAACATATATACACACATTCATATATGTATTCATATGTCCATATACCCTTCTTCAATTATTTTCATAATGAGAAAGATTTCATCAGAAACAGTTATTGTTTTTACATGTAGTAATGTAAATAGTTCAGCTTTGGTAAGTTCCTTTTGATTTCTTTTCCCTGATTGCCTTCTCAAGCATCTCTTGCTTCTTTTGTCTGAATGTCAAATTTTCTATTTTACTCTGGTTTTTTCATCAAGAATGCTGGAAAGTCCTCTATTCCACTGAATGACTATATTTTCCCCTGAAACAAGATACTCAGTTTTGCTGGGTAGGTGACCCTGGGATTCAATCCCAGCTCTTTTGTCCTCTGGAATATCATATCTCTTGCCCTTTGATCCCTCAGTGTGGAAGCTGCCAGGTCCTGGGCTATTCTGATTGTGTTTCCAGAATATTGGAATTGTTTCTTCCTGGCTGCTTGTAGTATTTTCTCCTTGATCTGGAGGTTCTGGAACCTGGCTACAATATTCCTGGGAGTTTTCTTTTTGGCATCCTTTTCAGAAGGTGATTGGTGGATTCTTTCAACCTCGATTTTCTCTTTTGGGTCTAAAACATCAGGGTAATTTTCCTTGAAAATTTCTTGAAGGGTGATTTCTAGATTATTTCTTTGATCATGACTTTCAGGTAATCCAATAATTTTTAAATTACCTCTCCTGGATCTATTTTCCAGGTCAGTGGTTTTTGCCATGAGATATTTCACATTGCCTTCTATTCTTTCATTTATTTGACTCTGTTTAACAGCATCTTGATTTCTCATAAAGTCACTAGCTTCCATTTGCTCCAGTCTAATTTTCAAGGAGTGATTCTCCTCAGTGAGCTTTTGAGATTCTTTTTCCATCTGGAAAATATGTCTTTTTAAGGCATTCTTCTCCTCATTGCCTTCCTGAGCCTCTTTTGCCATTTGAGTTAGTCCATTTTTAAGGTGTTATTTTCATCAGTCAGGCTGTTGACTGTCATTTCATACTTTTCTTGCATCTTTCTCATTTCTCTTCCCAATTTCCCCCCACTTCTCTTATCTGCTTCTTAAGGTCCTCTATGGCCTGTAGCCAGCTTGTATTTTCACTTGGGGCTTTTGGTGCAGTAGTTCTGAACTCACAGGCCTCCTCCTGTTCCATGCTTTGATCCTCTTTGCCCCCAAGATAGGAGTCTAGAGTTCTATTTTTCTGTTTATTTTGTTTCCTTTGCCTAGTCATATTGCCACTTAATTACTTGATTTTGGGGCTTGTTGCCGCAGTAGGACTCTGCCACCAGACAGGAGAGCTTCTGTCCCAAACCTGGGGTCTTCACAACTTCCAGAGATTGGGTGGCCTCTGTAAAGCCTCTACCCACTCTGGCAAATTGGATACTCACCCCAGACCTCCCCACAAGACCACAATCCAGATCCAAGCAGGTTAAAGCAAGAGCGATTAACCCCCAGAATGATTGCTGGATCTCTGTACAGTTCGAAGAACAGGAGCTGGAGCTGCCACCAACATTGCAAAGTGGCCTCTGTGCCCCATTTCCTCTGCAGTTTTTCGCCCCTAGGGGAGGAAGCCCACGGATTCCCCAAATACTGGTCCCAGAGTCCATAGGACACTAGCCTCTCACTTTGTCCTAGGCATATCTATACTGATAATTCTATAATCTCCACAGCTGCTGGTGTTCTGGGGTCCCTCCAGCCAGCTGCTGGCCCAGCCACCCTGGGGCTAAAACCATGGCTCACACAGGCCTGGGTTCAGCTCCCAGAGCACTGCGCTGTCTGTTCCCAGCTCCCTATGCTGCCAGATTTCAGAGCACTGCACTGGCTGCTCCCTGGAGGGCTGCTGGGCTGTCCTCAGCAGGAGGTTAGCTTCTCTGTGTCGTTCTGTGCGTGCTGGGGCTCCAGAAGTTGTTCAGATTCCCCTTTTACATTGTTTGGAAGTGATGTAGGTCAGAGCACCTTGGAAGTGCTGTTTCTACTCCTCCATCTTGGCTCCCCCCCTGAGGCACTAGAATTAAGAAGAGTTGGAAAGGCTTCTTGGAGAAGATGATATTTTAATTGAATTTAAAGAAATCTAGGAAAACTAGGAGGCAGAGATGAGGAGGGAGAGCATTCCAGGCATGGGGGACAACCAAACAAGTCAGTTCCCCTAGTTTAAGGCTGGTTATCTAAATCTCCTCCTCATGGCTCTAGAGGTAATCATAAGTGGTTACCTTTTAAATGCTATTGGTTTGAGCCACTTTCATCCCAAAATATTCTCTCCAATATCAGTCTCACAATTACTCTACACATCTTTAATATACCATTGATTAACCCAGTGATGATTGTCCCTTTAACCAATTAATATCAGTTATCTTTTACAAAGGGATATTTTATTGAAAAGGAATATCATGAAGTGAAATATTGAAACATTTTCAAGTATTCATGACAAAAAGATCAGAACTCAATGGAAAAAAAACTGATATAAAAGATTCAGAATATAAAGTAAATACTGAAGACTAAGTATAAGGTACTGATTAAGGTCAAACCATTTATTTCTTATATATGAAAATGTTATCAATATTCATTTTTTGGAGGGGAGGGCAAGGAAATGGTGCTAATGACTTGCCCAAGGTCACATGGCTAGCAAATTTTAAGTGTCTAAGGCCAGATTTGAATTCAGGTCCTCCTGACTCTAGGGTCAGTGCTCTATTCATGGAGCCACCTAGCCAACCCTGTAATCAATATTTGCTTTTCTTTTCAATTAATATCAATTAATTACATTTATTATGTAAGATTTTTATTTCACAAAACCACATTAATGTTAAAAAATACTTTGCTAAGCAGTACAAGTTTTAATACATTTTTCAAGTTTTCTTACTATTTACATTTAGTTAATGAGACATATTACACTTGTTATCAGTAATCAGTTTATTGTACCCTGGTATCATGTCTAAAATAGATTTCTTTAGAAATCTGAAAACAAATCTTAGTAACCACCTCATTTACTGAATTGACTTTCTTGAAAAACCGTTGTTGGGGCAGCTAGATGGTGCAGTGAATGGAGCACCAGCCCTGGAGACAGGAAGACCTGAGCTCAAATCTCCCTCAGACACTTAACACTTAATAGCTGTGTGACCTTGGGCAAATCACTCAACCCCAATGCCCTGTGTTCCCCCTCCAAAAAAAGAAACGAAAAGAAAAGAAAAAAATGAAAGAAAGAAAAAAAGAAGAAAGAAAAACCACTGTCCACAGAGATTTTTCTTTTTTTAATCTTTTTTGTAAATAATATTTTATTTTTTCCAATTACATGTGAAGATAGTTTTCAACCTGTTCCATCTAGTACAACCCCTCTTTGTAACCTGATTGTATCCTCTCATGGTGGGGGGTGGGGCAGGCAGGGAAGGAAAGGAATTATGGAATTGAATCTTGTAAACTAAAAGTAAACAAACAAACAAAAAAGAAAAAAAATGAGAACTCAAAAATCTTGTAATCAATTATTCTTCAAAGTGTTATCATTACTAGGATAGTTTGGAAGAAAGATTAAGGCTGAGTTGTTTATGATGGGGTGATTCTAAAAAACAACATGGGGGACAAAAAGGTTAAAAGAAGCAATTGTCTCATAAAAAATGAAGTATGAAAGGAAGAACTTATACAGAAGAAGCAGGTGGGGTGGAGAACTGGTAATGTTGGAACTTTACCCTCAGGGGTGCTAGGGTGAAGAGGAAACAACATGTATATCTGGAGGGATGTTGAGAGATGAGAGGAATAAAGGACAGGGTAGAGAAGGGACTTTTAGTAAGATTTGTAGAATAAGTTTTAGGAGGTTGATGGGAGAAAATAAGGGAGAGGATTTTAAGAAAGCTGTATAGTTAAGATTTAGGAAGGGGAGGGAAAGATAAAGGAAGTACTCTTAGAGAGGTGGATGCAATAAGGAAAAGAAAGGGAAGGGAAGGAGATAAGGTAACTGGGATAGAGTAAAAAGAGAGACTGAATGGGACACAAGTGAGTAAAAATAACATGGAGGGAAATTAATAAATAATAATTATAAGTTTGAATGTAAATGGGATACTCAGTCATAAAATGAAAACAGATAGCAGAATGTATTAAAAATCAGAATCCAGCAATATGTTCTTTTAATTTTTTAACAGTTACCTATTTCATTGCAATACATCAAAGTCAGGTTGATATTAAGTGTGTCACCAACACAAAGAATTGGTGAGGAAGTCATTCATTACATTCATTACATTTTGGAATGTCCCACCTTAAATATTTCTTGTGCATAAGAACCTATATCATTGCTTGGTAGCAGAGAATCTCTTACAAAACCCCCTACAACATCAAGGGCATCGATCCAAACAAAATAAAATAAAAAAAAAATTATAAGAGGTCAAGCAGTATCTTTTCTCCTTCCACACAGAATTGTCAGTTTTTATACTCTAAGCAGAAAAGTGACTACATCTAAGTCAACAAATATGTTCTTTACAAGAAACACATTTAAGAATGAAAGACGGGTGCAGTGTCAAGATGAAGGAGTAGAAACAGGACTTCTGTGTGGCTCCAGATTCCACCTTCCACAATCCATATAAAAGGGGACTCTGAACAAACTTTGGAGCTATAGAACCCACAAAATGACACAGAGAAGCTAAGCTCCCATTGAGGAGAGCCCGGAAGCCTGGCAGGGAGCAGCCAGCACAGTGCTCTGGGAGCCAAGCCCAGGCCTGTGTGAGCTGGAGGTTTTAGACCCAGGGCAGGCTTGACCAAACCCCAGGTGGGGGGGCTCTAGAACACCAGCAGCTATGGCCATTTCCAGAATTATCAACACAGATGTGAAGGACAAAGTGAGAGGTCAGTGCACTGTGGACTTTGGGACAAGTAGTTGGGAGAGCGTTGGCTTTTGCCCCCAGAGCGAGAAGCTGCTAAGATGCCTCAGTGGAGCTGGTGCCATGTTGTAGTTTCAGCTACTGGCCTGCAGAATGCGGGGCAACCAGGCAACTGGTCTGAGGGGTAATCGCTCTTGTTTTAACCTTCTTGGATAGGCATTGCAATCTGGGGTGACGGTCCTGGGGTATATGACCAGCTTACCAAAGCTTATGGGGACTTCAGAGAGGGCACCCAACTAATGCCTATGGCAGCTGAGAAAACTCCAGCATTTGGGATGGAAGCTCCCCTGTCTGGTGTCAGAGTCCTGCTGTGGCAACAAGCCCAAAAGTCAAGTAATTGAATGGCAACGTGACCAGCAAAGAAGCAAAACAAACAGAAGAATACAACATTAGATTCCTATTTTGGGGACAAAAAGGATAAAAGCATGGAACAGGAGGAAGACAGTGAAGTCAGAACTCCTACAACAAAAACTTCAAAAGAAAATATGAGCTGGTTATTGGCCATAGAGGACCTTTAGAATCAGATAAGAGAAGTGGAAGAAAAATTGGGAAGAGAAATGAAAATGATGCAAGTAAATTATGAAATGAGAGCCAACAGCCTGACTGAGGAAAATCAGATATTAAAAATAGACTAACTCAAATGGCAAGAGAAGCTCAAAACAATGAGAAGAATGCCTTAAAAAGCTGAATTTTCCAGATGAAAAAAAGAATCTCAAAAACTCACTGAAGAGAATCTTGCCCTCAGATTTAGATTGGAGCAAAGGTAAGCTAGTGACTTTATGAGAAATCAAGATGTTGTTAAACAGATTCAAACAAATGAAAGAATAGAAAGCAATGTGAAATATCTCATGGGAAAAACCACTGATCTGGAAAATAGATTGAGGAGAGATATCTTGAAAATTATTGGACTACCTGAAAACCATAATCAAAAAAAGAACATAGAAATCATCCTTCAAGGAAACCTGCCCTGATGTTTTAGAACCAGAAGGCAAAATAGAGGTTGAAAGAATCCACTGATCACTTCCCGAAAAAGATCCCAAAAAGAAAACTCTTAGGAATATTATAGCCAGGTTCTGGAATTCCCATATCAGGGAGAGAATATTATAAGCAGCCAGGAAGAAACAATTTGAATACTGTGGAAACACAATCAGGATAATACAGGATCTGGCAGCTTTTACTAAGGCATCTAAGAGCTTGGAATATGATATTCTGGAGGTCAAAGGAGCTAGGATTAAAACCAAGAATCACCTACCCAGCAAAGCTGAGTATCATGTTTCAGGGGAAAATATTGTCATTCAGTGGAATAGAGGATTTTCAAGCAATCGTGATGAAAAAACCAGAGTTGGATAAAAAATTTGACATTCAGATATAAGAAGAAAGAGAAGCATGAGAAGGTAAACAGGGAAAAAAATCATAAGGAACTTATCAAAGTCGAAGTATTTACATTCCTACATGGAAAAATGATAATTGTAACTGATGAAACTTTTCTCAGTATGAAAATATTTGAATAGAAATATCTATCTATCTATCTATCCATCTATCTATCTATATGTGTGTGTATATATATACATATATACACATATACATACATATATATATATATATATGAGGGTATATGGGAGTATAAATATATATGTGAATGTGTATATATATGTTTATAGGTATGTGTGTGTGTATATATATATGTGTGTGTGTGTGTGTGTATATATATATATATGTATATATATATATATATATGTTTACAGGTATACATAGATAGAGGGCACAGGACCAATTTAATAGGAAAGGATGATACTTAAAAGGTGAAATTAAGAGGTGAGAGAGGAATATAATGAGAGGAGATGGGGAGAGACAGAATGGGGCAAACTATCTCATATAGAAGAGGCAAGGGAAAATGGGTTCAATGGAGGGGAAGAACAAGAAGGCATAAGGGAATGGGTCAACCTTATAATCATTGAATTTGGCTCAGGGAGGGAATGATATACATATGAAATAGGGTATCTCACCCTACAGGAGAGTAGGGTGGAAGGGGATGAGAGGGGGATGATGGAAGGGAGAGCAGGCTGAGGAGTAGGGGAGTTGGAAACACACACTTTTGAAAAGGGACAGGACCAAAGTAGAGAATAGATCAAGTGGGAGGTGGGATAGGAGGGAGGGAACTATAATAAGTCTTCTGCAATACATCTAACATGGTAATGTTTTGCATTAGCTACAGATGTACAACCTATACTGAATTGCTTATCTTCCCAGTAAGGGTGACAAGGGAAGAAGGGACTGAATCTGTAATTCAAAGTTTTAAAACCAAATGTTTAAGATATACACACACACACACACACACACACACACACACACACACACACACACACACACATATATATATATATATATATATATATATATATATATATACTATTATCAACACTATTTTACATGTAATTGGGAAATAAGAGAAGGGGATATCCTGGGTGACTGCTTATTTTGGGGAGGTAGGTAGGGGGAAAAGAGGTAGAAAATTTGTAACACAAAATCTGGCATAAACGAATGAAGTAAACCAGAGGTTAATAAAGCTTTTGAAAAAAAAAAGAGAGAATGAAAGACAAATACAGAGCTAAAATGGAGGGTAGGAGTAGAATTTATTATGCTTCAGCTGATCCAAAAAAAAAAAAAAAAAAGGCAGAGATAGCCATTATTATCTCAGATAAATGGTTAAATGGTTAAAATAATTCAATTTAAAAAGATGATCAGGGTAACTACATTTTGATAAAGGGTACTATAGACAATAAAGCAATATTCATATGGAACATATGCAGCAAGTACAATAACATCTAAAATTTTTAAAGAGAAGTTGAATGAACCTTTTTAAAGATGTTGAGATAGAAAATATTACTATAATAGTGGGGGACTTTAATCCTCCACTCTCAGAACTAGATAAATCTATTCAAAAATTAAGTAAGAAAGAAGTCAAGGAAGTGAATAGAATTTTAGATAAGCTAGATATTATGGCTATCTGGAAAAAATTCAATGGAAATAGAAAGGAATACACATTTTCTCAGTGGTTCATAGTACCTCTACAAAGCTTTACCATATGTTAGGACATAAAAATTTTATAATTAAAAGCAGAAAAGTAGACATGTTAAAAGTATCCTTTTCAGATCACAATGCAATAAAAATCATATTTAGTAAAATATTATGGAAACAGATTTAAAACTTACTGGATATTAAATAAACTAATCATAAGAATTAGTGGTTTTAAGAACAAATCATAGAAACAATCAATAATTTCATTAGAATGGCAATAATGAGACAACCCATCAAAAACTATGGGATACAATAAAAAGCAGTGCTCAGAAAAAAATTTCTATCTCTATATGCTTACATCAATAAAATAGAGAAAGAGCAGACCAAGGAATTGGGTGTGTAATTTAAAAAGCTAGAACAAACTAAAATTCCTAAATAAACAGAAAATATAAAAATTAAAGTTGAGATTAATAAAACTGAGGGTAAAAACCCACTAATTAATAAATACAACTAGAAGTTCAATCCATGAAAAAAAATAAGATAGATGGGTTAAACCATGGGTTAATTTGATTTAAAAGGGAAGAAAACAAAATGTGTAGTGTTAAAAATGAAAGGCATAAATATGCCACTAACAAATATGAAATGAAAGCAATTTTAAAGTTATTTTGTCCAATTATATGCTCCCCATATTTAACAATTTAAGTGAAATAGAAGAATTTTACAAATATATAAATTGTCCAGATTAGCAGAAGAAAGAGCTTATCTAAATAGACCTATTTTTAGAAATAAATCAAACTCACCATAAATGAGTTTCCCCCCAAAAAAGGGCAACAGTACCAGACGGATTTATAAGTGAATTCTATGAAACATTTAAAAATCAACTAATTCCAATATTAAAGAAATTAGCATACTATGCAAAATAAGGGACCCAACCAAACTCCTTTTATGACACAAATATTACAATTATCTGGAATTACATTCCAGTACCAGAATGTTTTGATTATTGCTGTTTTGTAATGCAATTTGAGATCTGCTACTGCTAAGACACTTTCCCTCACAATTTTTTCATTGATTCCCTTGATATTCTTGACCTTTTATTCATCCAGAAGAATTTTGCTATTCTTTTTTTTTCTAGCTCTGAAAGATATTTTCTTGGTAAAGTGATGATCATGGCACTGAATAAGGAAATTAATTTAGGGAGAATTGTCATTTTTTTAATATAAGCACAGCCTACCCATGAACAATTAATATTTCTTCAATTGTTTAGATCTCACTTTATTTGTGTGAAAAAAATTTTGTAATTGTGTTCATATAGTTCCTTCCCTTTTCTCCCTCTTCTCTCATCACTCCTTCTCACTATGTAATTTTATTTTCTTGAAATCCCATCATAGTCAACTCATAACCATGCCCTCTTTGTATAATCCTTATATATAAGTATAAGCTCTGATACTGAAAAATTCATAGAAGCTGCAATCATCTTCCCATATAGGAATATAAACATTTTAACCTAGTTGGTTCCCTTTTGATATATCTTTCATGTTTATTTTTTTTTTTGCTTCTCTTGAGCCTTACATTTGAAAATCAAATTTTCTATCTAGTTCTGGTCTCTTCATTAGGAAATGCTTTAAAGTCTTTTATTTCATTAAATATCTATATTCCTCCATCAAAAGATTGTATTCAGTTTTGCTAGGTAGGTGATTCTTGGTTCTAATCCTAGCTTCTTTGTGCTCCACAACATCATATTCCAAACCCTCCGATTGCTTAATATGGAAGGTGCTAAATCATGTGTGATCCTGACTGTGTCTCCATGATATTTGAGTTGTTTCTTTCTGGGTGTTTACAATATTTTCTCCTTGACATGGGAGCTCTGACAGTTGACTATAAATAGTCCTGGAAGTCTCTACTTAGGTGGAGCAAAGTACACAAGGTTGGGCCCTGGAACAGAGTTCAGAAAATAATAGTAACAAGGACCTGAGGCCAGGGACCTCATTCCCCATGCCTCAGAACTAGCATTTGATTACAATAATAAGCTGCTAAAATGAAACAAAACAAAAATGAATAAGTAAAAGAGAAAGAACCCAACCATCAGTATCTCTATGGGGATAAAGAAGATTTGAGTTCATAATCATAAAATAGAGGAATTTAAAAAAAATTAGCCACTCCTTTTTCTTTTTTTTCTTCAAATTATTTATTTTTAGGGGCGGCTAGGTGGCGCAGTGAATAGAGCACCAGCCCTGG
Source organism: Gymnobelideus leadbeateri (assembly GCA_011680675.1). Classification (NCBI taxonomy): domain Eukaryota; kingdom Metazoa; phylum Chordata; class Mammalia; order Diprotodontia; family Petauridae; genus Gymnobelideus; species Gymnobelideus leadbeateri. Next base: position 109,482 of record WOXC01004444.1, read on the forward strand.
AATCAGAAGGACCTGAGTTCGGAGCCGGCCTCCGACACTTAATCCATACAAACAAAAACCTAGCCGTGTAACCTTGGGCAAGTTACTTAACCCCAATTGCCCTAAAGGGGCGGCTAGGTGGCGCAGTGAGTAAGAGAGCCGGCCTCGGAGTTGGGATGACCCGGGATCAGATCCGGCCTCAGAAAATGAGCACCCACGCATAAATAATGACTAGCCATGTAACCTTGAGCAAGTTACTTAAACCCAATTGCTTTTAAAAAAAAATTATTTATTTTTAGATCTCAACATTCATTTACAAAAGATTTTGAGTTAAAATTTTTTCTCCCCATCTTTCCCCTATCCTCCACTCAAAATAGCAAGCTTACTGAATATCCTTTTCCCAATCTGTGTTCTCTTATATCCTCCCCCATTCCCCCTCATAACTTTCTATTAGGGCAAGATAGATTTCTATACCTCAGTATCTGTATATCTTATTTCCCAGCTGCATGTAAAAAAAATTAACATTTATTTTTGAAACTTTGAATTCTATAGTCTTTCTCTTATTCTCTTCTCACCCACCTCCACTGGGAAGACAAGCAATTCAACATAGATTGTACATATGTAGTTATGCAAAACATTCCCATAGTAGTATATTGTCAAAGACTAATTATATTTCCCTCCATCCTATCCTGCTACCCTTTTATTCTATATTCTACTTTGACCCTGTCCCTTTTCAAAATTGTTTGCTTCTAACTATCCTCTCCCCAATTTGCCCTCCCTTCTATCATCCCTCTTCTTATCCCTTTCCCCCCTGCTTTCCTGTAGTGTAAGATACCCACTTGAATGTGTTTGGTATTCCCTCCTTAAGCCAAATCTGATGAGAGTAGTGTTGACCCATTCCCTTTCACCTTCCCACTCTTCTCCTCCATCAGTGTTCTCTTTCTTCTTTTATATAAGATAATTTACCCTAATCTATCACTCCCTTTATCCTTCTCCCAATATATTCCTCTCTCACCTCTAAATTTTATATTTTTAGTTATCATCCATTCATATTCAACTCATCCTGGGTCCTCTTTCTATGTATACATATACAGACATATGCCCACACTCACATATATATTTATGCACACATACACCCTCTTATATATGCATATCTATGTATGTATACATATATATTCCCTTCAACTATACTCATATTGAGAAATAATAATAATTTAATAATCAACACAAATAATCAATTAGGAATAATAATAAAATCAGTCCAAGAAAAATTAATAAAATTATAAAAAGAAAGTCAACCAACTGGAAATAGAGAATCAAAAATTAGAGAAAAAATAATTCCTTGAAAACTAGAATTGGACAAGGGGAAACTAATGCCTGAAGTATAAATAAAGTATAAGACACCAAGAAATAATAATAAACATAATGAAAAATATAAAAGAAAATGTGAAATATCTCATCAAAAACATAAGTGATCTGGAGAAAAAATCAAGGAGAGACAATATAAGAGTTGTAAGAGTACCTGAAAATTATGATCAATAAAAGAATCTTGACATTGTATTAGAAGAAATTATTGCAGAAAATTGCACTGAAGTTCTAAAACAAACAGGTAAGGCAAAAAAGGCAAAAATCCACTTATCATTACCTGAAATAGATCCCAGGAGGAAAACTTAAAGGAGTATCATAGTTAAATTTCAAAGGTCCCAGATTAAGGTGAAAATATTGAAAGCAACAAGAAAAAATTAATGTCACAGAGCTACAATTAGGATTACACAAGCTTCTACAGCTTCTACATTGAATCTATTTCTCATAATGCAAAAGAGCTGAGGTTTCGACCAAGGGTAACTTATCCAATACAGTTCACTATAATCCTATATGGAAAAAAAGTGACTATTTAAAGAACTGAAAGACTTTCAGGTATTTGTGCCAAAAAGAGCAGAACATAATGGAAAAATCAAAATGTGAAATCCAGGAGAAATATAAGGTAAACATTAAAGAGCAATTATAAAGGACTCGATAAGGTCTGACTGCTTCTTCCTTTTTTTAAAAAAGCAATTGGGGTTAAGTAACTTGCTCAAGGTTACACGGTCAGTCATTATTTTTGTGTGGGTGCTCATTTTCTGAGGCTAGAACCAATCCCAGGTCATCCCAACTCTGGGGCCGGTGCTCTTACTTACTGCACTACCTAGCCGCCCCTTGGACTGCTTAGTTCTTATATGTGCAAATGTTATTAGTAATCTTACAAATGTCATCTTTATTTAGGTAATTTGAAAGAAAGGCTTGGACTGAACTGTATATGGTGAGCTGATTCCAAAAAATAAAACTGTGTAGGGAGAGACGAAAAGGGCAATTATCTCATACCAGTGAGACATGAAAGGAAGAATTGATAAAGAAGAAGCAAGGGGCATGTTGGTTGAGATGGAACCTTCCTCCTAGCTGGAGAACAAAATAGAAGCTATGCATTCTCTTTCTCAGCCCTGTCATTAGAAGGTTTCTACTCCTTATTTGTAGCTGAGTTAGGGTGACTGAATTGTCCTTCCCTTTTCTCTACATAATAGCACAGATAAGATATTCCTATGCATTGTCAACATATACCATTCAGTCCCTCTGAGGCTGGGGCCAAACAGATGCATTTTTAAAAATTTAACCATTTCATTTATCCTTTCAATTCTCATCTTCCTATCTGGTAACAAACTCCAGAGTATTAAATTTTCATTCAAGCTTTAATAAACCTAAAAAAATCATTCCAGAGAAAGGTAGAAGTTGAAAGTTTCTGCTAGTAAGGCCTGGATTCCTCTTCTATGTCCCATAGTATAAGAGAAAGGTGCTTTAATAGATAGGTGAGCTCTCCATTGCTGGAGATCTTCAAGTGAAGATTAGATGACTGTTTGTTAGGGATATTATGGAGAAGTTGTCTATCCAGTCCTCTGAGGGCCCCTTTAGCTCAGAGATTCTGGCATTTTGTGTCTAGGCTCAGCCTAGACAATGTAGCCAGGATAATTAAAAGCAGCAGACTGTGAGAAAGGAGATCATATATTTTGGGAAGAACCAGTCATAATTTCTGTGAATTTAAGAGAGTGTGGGTGTGAAGAGAGAATGAGGGATGGGGTTTGTAGTTATGCTCAGGCTGTACAGACCCAGGAGGTAGGTCCCTGAGTGAGTTCCACATGTGTGGCACTTTTCTCCTTGCTTTTCTCCATTTGCTTAAAGAGAATATAAAGGGAGCTATATTGTCCATGTTCTTGAAACACTGGGTATGTTCATTTCTATGCCAATGATGCCTGCTTTTAGGGAGATGGTACATCTATACTCAGGGAAGACAGGTTGAGGGGGGGTTAGTTGTAATGAAGAATTTCTAAAAGAGTCAGCTGATCTGGCCTCAAAAATATTCTTTCTTGGATTCACTTTATAACTTGTAAAGATCTCTTAGTCTTTCATTAAGCCTCAGTTTCACCATCTATAAAATAAGGTTCACAGAATCTCAGATTTAGAAGATACTCACAGGCTATCTACTGCATGCTTTATCTTTAAGGAATTCCTCTATGACACCAGCCAGCACAGTTCCAGAACTTCAATAATACACCTTTTAAAGGAACCTACACTAATTGGAATTTTTCCCATCTATGTTAGAGAAATGGGGATCACAGTCTCTTGGAGACTTTTCCAATGACTTCATATCATGGGAGACTAGAGCTTGCAGGAACCACAGAGATCAGCTCTTTGGACTTATTTTCTTATTTACCAAAGTAGTCAGTTGGTCCAGATGAAGTGACTTATTCCATCCATAGAACTAGTCAGTGGCAGAGCTAGTTGGGGCTTTCAGACTCCTTCTCTGACTTCCTTCTTCCCTATCACATGACTTGTGTCCAGCCAACCAGTGCATGACTGGCAGAATGACTGAATCACTATCAGGGAAACTTGAGCATAAAATGCCCCAATATGAGTTGCCATCCCGCCAAGGGGTCTGTGACTCCTTCATCAGCACTGATTGTTGATACTGCTCATGTTCCCTCTGAATGCTCATCAGATGCTGTAAGGCAGAGCAGTTTTGATCTGACTCTTCTGATGCCATATTCTCCTTGCAGAGAGCTCCCTTAGAATCATGGCTCTGGTCTATTGATGCTTCTCCCAGCTCCTCTCTTAATTGCTGGATATTTTCCTGAATATGGTCATATACCTCATTTGAGTAGCAGCAGAAGTCATTTTCGCAGAGAACCCCATCTATCATCTCCATGAGTTCCATCAGTTGGGCCTCCTGCCCCTCTCCTTCAATTTTGTTGTTGAAACCACAGTGAAATTTTTTACACACCACATTCAGCCAGTTCAAGTGTTTGTTTTCTGTTTTGTTTAAATATTCCTTCAAGGTTTCCCTCCCTAAGTCTTCTTTCCTGGTGAAAACAAGGATGGTGTGAGATAAAATCCCTGCTCCAAATATCTCCTGGATGCGCCTGAGGGCTTCTTTGTCCTCATTGGTATAACGGCCCAACTGGATCACCAGGAGTAGGGCATGAGGTCCTGGGGAAGAGAGGACCATACAGCGACAGATCTCCAGTTCTTTATTTGTTTGGGTTTTGGAGGAAAAGATATCTGGGGTGTCAATGACAACAAGCCTTCTTCCATGCCATTCTCTGCTCTCTCTTTGGCAGCTCTCAGTCACTGGCCTGGAACTGAGCTTAGATGTAAAGGCTTTCTTGCCAAGAATGCTATTTCCAGTTGAACTCTTCCCACTTCCTGTCTTCCCCACAAGGATGAACCTCAGCTCTCTTGGCATCCTTGGATCTGGAAAACACCAACATGAAAATGAGAGAGTCAGAATTCTGAAGGATTTAATATCCCTTTTCTCTGTTGCCTTTAGCCAACTCACATTGAAAAGCAAAAGCCAAGCAGTTATCATTACTCTGATTAATGGTTGGACCATAGGAAATCAAGAGGGCTCTTCTCATTCCTTTAAGCCCTGCACTAACACCCTCTCCATCTTGAATATCTCTGATTTGTCTTATACCTTACCTGATGAGAGTTATCATTGGATTATTAACTTCTTAAAGGTATGGGGTGTCTAACCTCTTTCTATATCTCCATTGCTTAGCACACCACCTGGCCATAGTAGGTACTTAATAAATGTTTATTGACTGACTGACTCAATATAGGCAGAAGAGACAGCATTACATGGCTAGTGAATTCCATAGGGATAATTGGCATCTTAGACAACTAACAAAACAGCTGTACAGCAGATTCTGAATCAATGTGGTTGACCCCATTGTGATGATGTTTGATAACAAAAAGATGCCATTTGTTTTATAATCTGTTAATGATGTTATTGTGAGAGAATGGATGGGACAATGATATCCAGGGTAAGTTGGCATCATGGTTTACCTTATGGAAACAGGTTATAAAACACATTTTGGGTTCAATTGAAAATATTAAAAAATAATATTTTCTCTAGTCCAAAATGCTTTCTAGACATTTCCTTTTGATAATGTATCTACCAAGGTCAAAGCCTAAGAGTCTGAGAATAGGAATTAAGGAGAGTTCTCCAGGGTAATTGAAAAAGATTAAATCATGCTTGGTTCATTAGATGAGGCAGAACATTGATCACAAAACATTGTTTTGTCATTTTTGTAACATTCTCCATGTTCAAAATTCCTATAATTGTTAACTCAATTTTCTTGGGGTAGAGTGAAGCCAAAGGAGATGAGGATTAGGGAGAGGGAACTATAGCAGTTTGGACTTTTCTTTCTCTAAACTTTAAATGCTCAGATTTGGATGTGTTAAATTAATTGAAATAGTCTCTTATAGACATGTCCCTAAAACAGAGTTAAATATTCTTGTTTTTCTTGACATAATAATGATTATATGGTAATGATTATATGGTATATGTTTCATCAAAGAATTCTCAGTTCCCTAAAATTAAAATGCTCTAAGTATTTCAAATGGAAATGTACTGAATGAAATTAAATTCTTTGGTAATTCATAAGGCACTTTAGATCATCATAATGAATGCAAACTGTCTCTGTAAATGACAAAGAAAATTTGAGTTACTTGAACTTTGGGACTTAGAAATGAATAATTTTCTGTGCATGCATTCTTTGTGTTTTTCCTTCTGATTGCTCTATTTTTCACCCACTATATGTCTCATTAAGACTGACTTCTTTTGTAGAATCTTTAGGAGACCCTTTTGAAACTACCATAAAGGCAACCAATGATTATAAATATTTTTTTCACTTTTGAATGCAAATTGTGACTGTTGTTGCTATTGTTGTTACTGGTGGTCATCTTGACTGTATCATAGCCACACTTAGATTACGGAAAAATACTTCTTTCTCCAACACTGCTTTCACCAAGTCATTCTTCTGCCCTAGAAATTAAAATGACACTTGTATATAAAAAGCAGAACCAAGTCAAGTTCTTCAGAGATTTAGGTCCAGCATAGCCCCTTCAGAAGTTCTATCCTTGGGGGCGGAGCCAAGATGGCGGAGTAGAAACAGCTCGTCCAAGCCACTCTACCCCCAGATTCCCCCCAAACTATGTAAAAGGGGACTCTGAACAACTTCTGGAGCCCCAGCACCAACAGAACAACACAGAGAAGCTAACCTGCCGCTGAGGATAGCCCAGCAGCCCTGCAGGAAGGACCAGCACAGTGGTCTGGGACCTGGCAGCGTGCAGCATGCAGAGCGCAGGAGCCGAGCCGAGCCCAGAGGCAGCTCCAGCTCCTGGCCTGCGAACTGTAGGGAGATCCAGCGATCAATCTTGGGGGGTAATCGCTCTTGCTTTAACCTCCCTGGATCTGGATTGTGATCTAGGGTGGAATTCGTGGGTGGGTTTACAGCTTGCCAGAAACAGAAGTTGCCCCCCACACGTTCGGGATGAAAATTCCTCTATCTGGCCTTAAAGCCATAGTGTGGCAACAAGCCCAAAAGTCAAGCAATCAAGTGGCAACATGCCAAGGCAAAGGAAACAGAAAAATGCAACCCTAGACTCCTATTTTGGGGGCATAGAGAAGGAAAAGGACTGTGAGGTCAGAAGTCCTGCTCCAAAAGCCCCAGGGGAAAACATGAGCGGGTTGCAGGCCATAGAGGACCTTAAGAAGGACTTTAAAAATCAAATAAGAGAAGTGGAGGAAAAATTGGAAAGAGAAATGAGAAGGGTGCAGGAAAAGTATGAAATGAGGGTCAACAGCCTGACTGAGGAAAACAACACCTTAAAAAATAGACTAACTCAAATGGCAAAGGAGGCCCAAAAGGGCAATGAGGAGAAGACTGCCTTAAAAAGTCGAATTTGCCAGATGGAAAAAGAATCTCAAAAGTTCACTGAGGAGATTCATGCCTTCAGAGTTAGAGTGGAGCAAATGGAAGCTAATGACTTTATGAGAAATCAAGATGCTGTTAAGCAGATCCAAACAAATGAAAGATTAGAAGGCAATGTGAAATATCTCATGGGAAAAACCACTGACCTGGAAAAATAGATCCAGGAGAGACAATTTAAAAATTATTGGACTACCTGAAAGCCATGATCAAAGAAAGAACATAGAAATCACCCTTCAAGAAATTCTCAAGGAAAATTGCCCTGATGTTTTAGATCCAGAGGGCAAAATAGAGGTTGAAAGAATCCACAGATCACCTCCTGGAAAAGATCCCCAAAAGAAAACTCCCAGGAATATTATAGCCAGGTTCCAGAATCCCCAGATCAAGGAGAAAATACTCCAATCAGCCAGGAAGAAACAATTTCAATATTGTGGAAACACAATCAGAATAGCCCAGGACCTGGCAGCTTCTACACTGAGGGATTGAAGGGCATGGAATATGATATTCCAGAGGGCAAAAGAACTGGGAATGAACCCAAGGGTCACCTACCCAGCAAAACTGAGTATTTTGTTTCAGGGGAAAATATGGTCATTCAGTGGAATAGAGGACTTTCAAGCATTCTTGAGGAAAAAACCAGAGTTGAATAGAAAATTTGACATCCAGACACAAGAAGGAAGAGATGCCTGAGAAGGTAATCAGGGAAAAGAAATCAAAAGGAACTTATCAAAGTTGAACTATTTACATTCCTATATGGAAAAGCAATAACTGTGACTGATGATATCTTTCTCACTATGAAAATAATGGAAGAAGGGTGTGTGGTCATATGAATACATATGTGAATGTGTGTGTATATGGTTACAGTTATATATGGATAGAGGGCATAGGTTGAATTTGTTGGGAAGGGAGAATACTCAAGGGATGAAATTATGAGGTGAGAGAGGAAAGTGGCAAGAGGAGATGGGGAGAGACAGGGCAGGGTAAACTATAGCGTGTAGAAGAAGCAAGGGGAAGTGGTTGCAAAAGAGGGGGAGAATAAGGAAGGCTAAAAAGGCAAAACCACATTCACATTGAATTTGGTTCAGGGAGAAAATGATATACATACTAAATGGGATATCTCAACCTGCAGCAAGATAGGGGGAAGGGGGATGAGAGGAGGGATGATGGATGGGAGGGCATCCTTGGGGGGAGGGGAGGTTGGAAGTACCCACTATAGAAGAGGGACAGGATCATGTAGGGAATGGACCAGGTAGGGGGTGGGATGAGTGGGAGGGAATTATAAGCAGCCTTGTACAATATATCTACTATGATAATGTTTTGCATAGCTAGACATGTACAACATATACTGAATTACTTATCTCCCAAGAGGGAATGGGTGACAAGGGAGGAAGGAAATGGATCTGAAATTCGAGGTCTTAACATTAAATGTTTCAAATATATATAAATACTATTATTAATACTTTTTTGCTTGTAATAGGGAGATAAGATGTACAGGCATTGGGACACAGAGATTCACCTTCCTCTAATGGAAAAGTCGATGGGGATATGGGAGAAGGTATGGGAGAGAGCAGATTGGAGGAAGCGATATCTTGTGGGACTACTATTCTGGGAGGTTGGGTAGGGGAATAATGGGGGGAAAATGATTGTAACTCAAAATCTGGCAGAAATGAATGATGTAAAACAGAAGTTAATAAAGCATTTGTTTTAAAAAAAAAGAAGTTCTATCCTTCCACTCTGGCCAGTGCACCTTCCTGTGGTTCCTCTGAAAATGTGATACCTACTTCTGCTCATGTGGCACTCATGAATCTTAATGAATTTCCCTCCTAAAGTCTCCCTAGTCTCTTCAAATCCTACCATTTGAGTCCTAATGATAACTTTAAGTGAGTTTTTTCCATAAAGTTTTCCCCAACTAGTAAACCAATAATGATCATTCCTGCCCCTGTACTCCATCCAATATTTATAGCATCTGTTTCCTGTTATGGCACCTTTCTTCTCTACTGCATGGTATATGCACTATCTCTGTGTATTTTATTTCTCCCAACATGTACTTCAGACCTGGGGCCATGCTCTGTATTGCCTTTTGGCAGTTAAAATACTGCCATTGCATTGTGCATGTGATAAATATACAATAAATTATTTGGAAGTTACCCCAAAGAAGCAAGAGTCCCTTGGAAAGAATTAGCCATGATTTAGAACAACCGTGCAGAAAAAAGAGATTGAGATAGGTAAAGTTTGACTGTTCACGGGCTAAACTGAGTTCAGAAAAATGTACAATTTTGGTGGATTAAAAAAAGCATATGATATATGGGACTATTAGAACTATATAAGACCCAATTTAGACATGTGAACAAAGAGAAAAGTGAAGCCAGAGAAGGGGAAAGATTTCATTCAGTTCAATCATGGAAAGAAGAAATTTGGATGCTGAGAAATATTTAAAAAATGAAAATCTTGTCCTTTCTATCAAGTACAGAAGAACTTAACTATGAGCAATGAAGATATTAAAAAGTATTTTTAGCTATTTTTCAAAGTAATCAACGTCCTTGGTAATCCTATGAATTTTATATGAAATATATTTCATTATATATACTAAAAGACAATTATATGAAGTTCTCAATAGGCTCCATCAGACTACCAAAAAGGATCCCCTGCCCTAGAGTGTACATTCTTTCTCGTGATCCCTTCTCCCCTGTAGGGGTTATCTCCCTTTTCTAAAATCTCTGCAATTTTTTTCATTTGTTCTCAAGACAGATTTCCTGGAGGTAAAGTTCTGACCTCCCTGTTGGGGACTTATCTTCATCCAGTTCCTGGAGAACACCTAGGGTCTAAGATTATGTTTAGCCAATGGCTCTTGGCCACAGGCTGCTGGAGTCAGGGCCCCTTTAAAGTCCTTCTGCCTCTTTCTTCTCACCCTTCTCCCAGAGTCCAAAGATCTAATCAATCTACAAAAAGATGAGGAAGTAGGAAAAGAAATTGGATATAAGAGAAATGGAAGAACTGAAGGAAACAGCTGGTAAAGGGACTCAGAATGATCACAATGTTTCAGTCAGTCAGAGTCTATTAAGAATCGATTATTAGAGACAGTATGGCGAGATACAAAGACTCTAGGATGTGGAATCTCAGGATCTGAGTGCAAATCCTGACTCTGCCACTTACTATTTGTGCGGCTCACAACACATCACCAAGAGATTAGTAATCTTCCTGAGCCTTGTTTTCCTCCCCTGTAAAATGAGGGATTTAGCAGAGTAGGTGGAGATCTATGTTCCCTTCCAACACTTAACCTCTGGTCTTCTATGTGAGACATGGTACTGGCTACTGTGGAGGACTGAGAGGGGCATAGACCATGGATTTTCCCTCGGGGAGATTGAACTCTAGTTGGGGAAATGAGATTGACCCACAAAACAATAGAGGACAGGATAAAACAAAATGCCCAACTGTAGGAGATAGATTCTAAGAGGACGATGACAAAGAAAAGGTTGGTGAAAAGTTAGAGGGAAAAAGGCTTCATTTGGGAACATTTGTACATTCCTTGTAGTCCTCCCTCTCCCCTCGGTCCCCATTCTCTAGAGTTGCCTCATTTCATTTTCCTACCAGGGCTAATGGTAGACTTCCAAAAGGTACAAAGTTGGTCTCCATTCTCTTGCACCATTTTGTCAATCTTCTCTAGAAGCCCATTCACTTGGAGTTGCTCCTCCTCTCCTGTGAGTCGGTAATTGAAAGCATGGTATTGATTTCCACAGATCCTAATGACTTTCTGAAGAGGTTCATTTGTGTTCTCTATGAACTCCATCAGGTCCTTGCCTGCCAAGTCTTCTTTCCGGGTGAACAGAATGATCATGTGTCTCCTCAGAGCTTCCTCTCCAAACACCTCCTTGATCTTCCTCACCACTGTCTCATCTTCCTCTGTGTAGGAGCCCAGAGGGGTCACGAGGAGGAGGGCATGCAGGCCTGGGGAGCTTAGAGATGAGAGATGGCAGAGCTCTTTCTGGGAGTCCATTTGGGAAAAGATATCTGGAGTGTCAATGAGCACAACTTTTCTGTGTCTCCAGATCCGCTGCTCTGTCCTGCACACTTGGGTCACTGGCTGCTCACTGAGTCTGGACTGAAACGCACACCTGCCCAGGATGCTGTTTCCTGCTGCACTTTTCCCTGAACCATGTTTCCCCACAAGAAGAATCCTTAGTTCACCTATCTCTTTGTCCTGCTTGGACTCTATCATGTGCCCAGACCCTGTTGGGATAAAATAGACATGTTAATCAACATTCTTTTCCTGCCAATACCAATAGGGTTGAGCAGGAGTTAGGCAGAACTTAGGTCCTGACAAGGGGACCTCATTTCACCATGGTCAAAACACAGGCCAAGTGAGCAAGTGAATCCTAGAATCTCATGGTCAAAAAGGATCTCTAAAGCGTCATGAGGAAAATTTTAATTTGTTTTCTATTGGCTCCAGTACAGCCTTTTCTTTGGATGGGGTGCAGAAGAAACCCATGAAACCTGCTGAACCTTTTTGGAATTTACCTGATGTCTCCAAAAGTAAAAAGCAAAGCAAAACAAAACAAAAACAAAACAAACAAACAAAAACTAGGACAAGGCACCTCACAGGCAGACATATCTACTGTTTTTCCTCTTCATTGGCATGGGGAAACCTTTGAATTGGGCATTTGGGAAGACACCTGTCAAGCATTAGGCTTCAGATGGAGATGGATAGCCTATTGTCTCCATACTTGAGCAATGAGGTGTAATAACACTGTTTGAATTAGACAGATGGAATGTCATGGAAGACATTAGCCACATTCTGGTAATTTTGAATCCCAGGATGGTTGATATTGGACTTGGGTCTAATGCATTAAATTTCTGTCCAGTCTACAAGTTCAGATGGGTCAAGCTTCTCCCGATGGAGAATAGGAATCAGTATGGGAATAAGAGAGTAAGGACGTCTAGTCAAATGATCTGAGTTCATTGTCATTAAGGATGAGAGCAAAGGGGGTTATTTCTTCATTGTCTATGGTTTAATTTGTCACGGATAAAAGAGTTAGAGCATGCATTTGTTCCCTGAAGGGTTTATAATGGAGAATATAGAACACTCCTATTAGCTTGACTTGATTTTATGTGATGTGCCTGTAGGAAAAGGAACTAGGGCTCATCTCATATATAAATCTTCTTGTAGATATATCCAGTCCTTCTCCATTACATGTTCCATATTTCTGTGCTTTTGTTCCTCCTCTCAATTTGTCTTCCTTTTTTCATTATTTTTTATACTCTTTTCTCTGACTGAAAGGCTTTCCTCTTCTCTTCCTAAGCAAATCACTCTGACCTTGTAGACTTTAACCTATGTAGATGTGGATATAAGATATCAGACATTAAAGGGTTAAAATAGGAATTAAGGCATGATCTTACCAGATGCATTGTCTTCTTTTTGATAGGTCTTAACTCTATTCACCAATCCCTGTAAAGATAAGTGAGGGAGGACAGGGAAAAATCTGTCTGAATCACCAAATGCATCTTTACTCCAAGAACAGAAATCAAACTTAAAACATTCTTTTAAGACAGAGAGATGAGTCTTCTCAAGAGTAGAAAATAGCCCCTGATATTTTGCTTCTGAATTGAGATAATAGGATCCTCTCATGCCATAAGCTCTGGACCATTAAGAAAGCCTAGCAAGGACTGAACATAAAGATAGTGAGTTGGTAGACCCATCTACTACTGCTACTGCTGGCAATACCTAATCCTTTCCAACTCTCTTTTGTTTTAAATAGGGGGAAACTGAGGCCTCGAGAGGGCCTTGCCCATGCTCACAAAGTTAGTAAGTCATAGCTCCAGGATAATTAGGCCCCCTGATATATCCTGGATCGTCTGCTTTTGACTTTCCCACCCTCTCTCTGTCTTAGACCGCCACCTCCCACCCAAGGTTCTTTTTGATTCTACAAGTCATTACCTTTCCCCAATGAAATTCCTTTTTTACTTAATTGTATGTATTTTTTTATCTCTATGCCTGTTTTTTCTACCCAGTTATTTGTGAACTTCTTGAGAGCAGAAACTATTTCATTTTTGTCACTGTATTTCCAGAACCTAGCAGAGTGTCAGCTACATAGAAGAAGCTTAATAAATGCTCCTTAGGTGAATTAATTTCCACAAGGTTGTATTACAGATGTAGACCTTCCATTGGATCTGAACATGTATTGTGGCCCCTTCCCATGGCATTAGCTCCATGCTAAAGGAAATGTACAATCTTGTTACTCCTTTTTGGAACCAAAAGCCTCATAAATATGTAAAACATTAGGTTAATCAAGGTTTTCTTAGATTCAGGCTCTTACCTGGAATTCTTTGGTACTTGGTAGTCTTGGTAACACTTCTGCTTTGGAGTCTATAATGTTTTCTTTCATTCTTATATTTGCATTAAAGTCTACATAAGATTGGTCATTCTTCTGCATTAAACAATCAATCTGTTCAAAGAGACTCCTAACCTGAGTATCCTGTTCTACCGAACCTGCTTTGTTGTTGAAAGCACAGTACTGGACCCCATGGTTCAGAACAAACTTCTTGACATACTCATTGTCAGTTTCTTCAATGTACTCTAGAAGTAAGTCATCCTCCAGTTCTTCTTTCCTTGTGAAAAGAAATAACATGTGCCTCATAGCTTTAACTCCAAAGATTTTCTGAATGTCCTTAACCATCTCTTCATCTTCCACTGTAATATATCTCACAGGTGTCACAAGGAGAAGGATGTGGGGACCTGGGGAGCAGAGGGCAATACATCGCCTGATCTCTTCTTCCCTTTCTCTAGAAGAGATCTTTGTAGAGAAAAGATCAGGGGTATCAATGACCACAACTTCCCTCCTTCCCACAGTTCCTCGTTCTTTCTTGCAAATTTTGGTCAGAGGCTCTTCACTATATTTGGACTCAAACACTTGTTTTCCCAGGATGCTGTTGCCTGTTGCACTTTTCCCTGCACCATGTTTCCCCAAAAGGAGAATTCTTAATTCTGAGGATCCAGAGGTCACTTCTGGCTCCATCTGCTGCTGTTGGCTCTTCTTAGCTGGCTCTGTTGGGACAAAAGTGACCTATTGATAGCCATTTCATCTAACCATCACAAGGAAGAGGGTCATCAGAATAACAAGGGAGTGTATATTATTTCCTTACAGTTCAACACCACTGAGTAGTAATTCATCAAGTGGTATGCTACATGTCCAGGTCATTCATTTGGGGCAAAAAGTCCTTCATAATCTACCCCCCGATTTTTCCAGTCTTCTTACACCCTCTATCCCTCCTCCATGTACTCTGTGATCCAGCAATACTGGCTTCCTTGTTCCTTGGCTCTGGCTCTTGACATTTCCTCTGGCTCTCCTCAATGTCTGGAATGCTCTCCCTCTTTATCTCTATCTCTTTCCTTTTCTGTCTTCCTTCAAGTCCCAACTAAAATCCAATCTTTGGGACAACTGGGTGGCACAGTGAATAGAGCACCAGCACTGGAGTCAGGAGCACCTAATTTCAAATCCGACCTCAGGCACTTTATGCTTACTAGCCATGTCACCTTGGGCAACTCTCTTAACCCCAATTACCCTGCCCTTCCCCCCTCCAAAAAAGCAAAAAATAAAAAATGAATTAAAAAAATAATATCCAATCTTCTACAGGAAGACTTTTGCAACTACTCTTAATTCTATTGCTGTCTCTTTAAAATGATTTTCTGTTTATTCTGTATATAGCTTGTTTGTACATATTTGCTGTCTTCCTTGTCACTCTTTGAACTCCTTTAGGGCAAGCACCATCTTTTGCATCTCTTTGAATCCTCAGAACTTAGGAGGGTGCCTGGCACATAATAGGTACTTAATAATTGCTTACTGAATGATTGATTGGCTGGTAAGCAGAAGAGACAGTAAAACCACCATCCCTGTTGTTTCCCCTTATTATCAAATTCAAAAAACACTTCTTCAATATTAATTAGGGATATTGGTCTATGATTTTCTTTGTTTCAAATCACCCTGGTTTAGTTATAAGCAACATATTTGTGTCATAAAAGGAATTTGGTAGGACTCCATCAATTTTCCCAAATAGTTTATATATTTTGGGGATTATTTGTTCTTTAAATGTTTGGTAGAATTCACTTGTGAATACCCCTGGCCCTGTTTTTTTTTTCCTTAAAAAGTTCTTTGGTGGCTTGTTCAATTTCTTTTTCTAAGATTGGGTTAAGTACTCTATTTCTTCTTTTGTTAATCTGGATAATTTGTATTTTTGTAAATATTCATCCATTTCATTTAGATTGTCAAATTTAATTGGGCAAAGTAGTTCCAAATAATTGTTTAAACTCCCTGTTCATGGGTGGTAAATTCACCCATTTCATTTTCAATACTGGTAATTTTGTTTCCTTCTTTCCTTTTTATAATCATGGTTTATCTATTTTATTGTGTTATTTTTTTTCATTTAATCAGCTTCTAGATTTATTTACTAGTTCAATGGTGTTCTTACTTTCCATTTTATTAATCTTTCCTTTAATATTTAGGGATCCCAATTTGGTGTTTAATTGAGGATCTTTAATTTGTTCTTTATCAAGTTTTTTAGTTGCATGCCCAATTCATTGATCTGTACTTTCTCTGCTTTATTGATGTAAGCAATAAGAGATAGAAATTTTCCCCTAAATACTGCTTTGGATGCATACCATAAATCCTAATATGTTGTCTCATTGTTGTCATTCTCTTTAATAAAATTATCAGTTGTGTCTTTGATTTGTTCTTTGACCTGCTTATTTTTTAGGATTAGATAATTTAGCTTCCAAATAATTTTACTTATCTTTGAATTGATTATTATTTAATATAATTTTGTTGCATTATGATACAAAAATACATATACTGTTTCATCTTTTCTGAATTTGAATGTGAGATTTTGTGTCCTAATCCACATTCAAGTTTTGTGTAGTTGCCATATTCTACTGAAAAAAAGTATATTCTTTTCTATTCCCACTCAATTTTCTCAACAAATCTATTAAATCTAACTTTTCCAAAATTTTGTTCACCTCCTTTACTTCTTTCTTGTTTATTTTAGATTATTAGATTAGATTTGTCTAGTTTTGAGAGCAGAAAGTTGAGGTTCCTCACTAGAATAGTCTTAATTTCTATTTCCTCCTGTAAGTCATTCAGCTTCTTCAAAAATTTCTGTGCTATTCCATTTCGTGCATATATATATATATATATATATATATATATATATATATATATATATATATATATATATGTTTAGTATTGATATTAGTTCATCATCTATGATACCTTTCAGGAAGATATATTTTCCTTCCTTATCTCTTTTAATTAGATTTATTTTTGTTTTTGCTTTGTCTGAGATCATGATTGCTACACCCTCCTTTTTTGTTTTGCTTCAGCTAAAGCATAATATATTCTAGAAAACTGAAATGACTCTTTTTAATATCAAATGACATTCAAAGTCAAGTCCTTCAATTACATTCTACTCCTTCCTCATACCTTTGTCCTGTGTGTGCCTCTGGGCCTCAGATGTCTTCTTTTAAACAACATTATTGAAATAACTAGCAAGTTTAGAAAAGTTGCCGAATATAAATAAATAATAAATAAATCATCAGCATTTCTATATATTGACAACAAAGTCCAACAGGAAAAGATAGAGAATTTCCACTTAAAACAACTGTAGACAATATCAAATACTTGGGAATCTTATCTGCCAAGACAAACTGTGGAATTAAAGGAAAGATTAATAAAATGGAAAGTAAGAACAACATTGAACTAATAAATAAAATTAAAAACTGGTTTAATGAAAAAGAAAAACACAATTAAATAGATAAGCCATGGGTTTAAGTTGATTATAAAAAGGGAAGAAGACAAAATAACCAGTATTGAAAATGAAAGGGGTGGGGTGGCTAGGTGGCGCAGTGAGTAAGAGTGCCGGTGTCGAAGTTGGGATGACCCGGGACTGAAACCAGCCTCAGAAAATGAGCACCCACACATTAATAATAACTAGCCGTGTAACCTTGAGCAAGTGTCCTAATCCACATTCAAGTTTTGTGTAGTTGCCATATTCTACTGAAAAAAAAATATATTCTTTTCTATTCCCACTCAATTTTCTCAAGAAATCTATTAAATCTAACTTTTCCAAAATTTTGTTCACCTCCTTTACTTCTTTCTTGTTTATTTTAGATTATTAGATGAGATTTATTGCTTTAATTGCTTTAAAAAAATGAAAGGGGTGAATTAACCTCCCATGAAAAGGAGGTTAAAACAATTGTTAGGAGCTATTTTGCCCTATTAAACACATTTTTCATACAAATAAAGTCAAATCTAAACCATTTGAAAAGTATCAATTGCTTGTGGGTAGGTCAACCCAATATAATAAACTGAAAATTCTACCTAAATTAATCTATTTTTTCAGTATCATATCAATCAAACTACCAAAAAATATTTCATAGAGATAGAAAAAACAATAACAAAACGTTAAGGTTATGAAGAGAATCAATGAAAAAATGTGAAGGAAAGTATAAAGTATTCTAGCCATACCAGATCTCAAGCTGTATTTTAAAGTGATAATTAGCAATGCAATATGGTATTGGCTAAGAAATAGAGTGGTGGACCAGTGGAATAAATTGAATATATATTATATTATAATAAATGACTATAATAATCAAGAAGAAGCATGTTATCTATCTCCAGAGGAAAAAAGGATACTGTCTCAATACAGATTGAAGCATACTATTTTTCACTTTCTTCCTTGCTTTTTTCTTTTTTTTATTAAAAACTTCTTGTACAATATGACTAATACCAAAAAGATAGGAAATGTGGATAATTATAATATATAATAGTACATGATAAGTACATTTTGCTAACAGGAAGGGATCAAAGAAGGTTTCATAGAGGAATTGGAATTTAAAAGGAGCTAGGTATTAAAGGGCAGGTAAGAACTTTGCATGTGAAGAGGAAAGTAAAACATTGCAGACTCAGGTAACCATGTAAAAAAAGATTGGGAGCTAGAAAAGTATACTACATATTCATGTGAAAGAGGGTAGTCCAATTTGGTCACAACATAGAGTGCATGGAAGAGAGTAATAAGAAATGAGGCTAGAAATGTAAGATGGCGCCAGATTTTGGAGAATCTCATTTTCTAGGCAGAGAAATTTGAAATTTACTTGGGAGAAGTAAGATGGGAGAGGGTAGAACAGTGGAAGGGTAGAGATCAATTGTTCAATATTGATCATTGCTCAATTTAATGAACTTATAAAGAAGTGAACCTTAGATTTGAAGAGTGTGAACATGATCATTGCTATGGTCAAAATTAAGAATAAATTATTAACAGAATAAAAGGCGTAAATTTCCATGGCAGGTACTGACATCAAGAAGGTTTCATTGGCTGGTATGTTTAGTCCAAGGGGCTACCTCTACTGTGATGGCCCATGATAAATCATACTTCTTCCAGATAATAATAGGGGTAAGAGAGAAAGAAATTAACAAGTTCTTATTGATCTATTGATTTCTCCCTTTCCCCTCCACCAGTAAACATTAAGAGCTTCCATGGGGAGGGGCGGCTAGGTGGCGCAGTGAGTAGAGTGCTGGCCCTGGAGTCAGAAGGACCTGAGTTCGGATCCAGCCTCAGATACTTAACACACACAAACAAACAAACAAACAAAAACCTAGCTGTGTGACCTTGGGCAAGTTACTTAACCCCCATTGCCCTCCAAAAAAAAAAAAAGCAAAAAACAAACAAACAAGAGCTTCCATGGGGAAATAGCAATTTTAAGGAAATTACAAGATCACAACATATGTTCACCCATAACTTTCTTGCCTGCCAAAAAGAAGAATTCCCGAGGATAGACTTTCATAGCCTAAGAGATGACAAGAGCCAACCTAGTCCTGGAGTACCTGGAAGAAGTAAAGGGAGGTGCATATTCTTACCCACACCACATAAAGACTGAGTTCATGGACTAAAATGACAACATGCTGGAGCAAAAGTCATGTTCTTTGCTCCTCTACCCTGTAATGGTGAGTTATTTGAACGGTACAGGTTTTTCAGGAAGTCAGTTGCCTGCCCAGAAGCTGTAAAGTGTATTTTTCATAGGGCAGTGTTTTCCATTTCATGATTCTCTAATCTGTTGAGGGTTCATAATGATGGTCCAAGGAGCTCATGCTAAAGATTTTGTGCTGGTGCCTTAAGCAGTAAATGAGTGTAATTAATACTATGAATAGTACATTAAATTCCCCTGAGTATTTACAACACATTTTTTTTGTTCTTTTTGAAAGGTGAAAGGAAGGAAAGTAAACAAGAATTTACATGACATCTGTGCTATATAGCACTGTGCTAAGGACTTTATAAATGTTTCCTCATTTGATCCTCACAATAATCCTTCAAAGTAGGAATTCTATTTTGAAGTTGAGGAAACTGAGGCAAAGAGACATTCAGTGACTTGCCTAGGATCACAGAGATGGTAAGTATCTGAGGCCAGATTTGAACTCAGGTCATACTGACACCAGGCTCAGAATTCTATCCACTGTACACCATCTGTGTATATATTATAAAAAAAAAAAGATGGGGGTAGACCTTGAACCAAAAAAAAAAATGTTGGGACTCATTACTCTAGGGAAATGTTCAAAACAGAATGTGGCATAATAACTATGAGAAGTACTGTGTAAAATCTTCTGTCAGAAACAGGTTTCAGGGGCGGAGCCAAGATGGCGGAGTAGAAACAGCTCATCCAAGCCACTCTGCTGCCAGATTCCCCCCAAACTATGTAAAAGGGGACTCTGAACAACTTCTGGAGCCCCAGCACCCACAGAACAATACAGAGAAGCTAACCTCCCGCTGAGGACAGCCCAGCAGCCCTGCAGGAAGGACCAGCACAGCGGTCTGGGAGCCAGCAGCACGCAGCACACAGAGCGTGGGGAGCCGAGCCAAGCCGAGCCCAGGTCCCCGTGAGCCGAGGTTTTAGCCCCAGGGCGGCAGGGCCAGCAGCCGGCTGGAGAGACCCCAGAACACCAGCAGCTGTGGCAACTCCAGAATTATCAACCAAGACATGCCTAGGACAAAGTCAGAGGTTAGTGTCCTATGGACTTTGGGACCAGTATTTGGGGAATGCGTCAGCTCCCTTCCCTGGGGGCTAGAAGCCACAGAGGAAACACGCCATTTTGCAGTTTTCAGAGGCAGCTCCAGCTCCTGGCCAGAGAACTGTAGGAAGATCCAGCGATCAATCTTGGGGGGTAATCGCTCTTGCTTTAACCTCCCTGGATCTGGATTGTGATCTAGGGTGGAAGTCGTGGGTGGGTTTACAGCTTGCCAGAAACGGAAGTTGCCCCCCACACGTTCTGGATGAAAATTCCTCTATCTGGCCTTAAAGCCATAGTGTGGCAACAAGCCCAAAAGTCAAGCAATTAAGTGGCAACATGCCAAGGCAAAGGAAACAGAAAAATGCAACCCTAGACTCCTATTTTGGGGGCATAGAGCAGGAAAGGACTGTGAGGTCAGAAGTCCTGCTCCAAAAGCCCCAGGGGAAAACATGAGTAGGTTGCAGGCCATAGAGGACCTTAAGAAGGACTTTAAAAATCAAATAAGAGAAGTGAAGGAAAAATTGGGAAGAGAAATGAGAAGGATGCAGGAAAAGTATGAAATGAGGGTCAACAGCCTGACTGAGGAAAACAACACCTTAGAAAATAGACTAGGGGTGGCTAGGTGGCGAAGTGAATAGAGCGCTGGCCCTGGAATCAGAAGGACCTGAGTTTGGAGCCGGCCTCTGACACTTAATCCACACAAACAAAAACCTAGCCGAGTAACCTTGGGCAAGTTACTTAACCCCAATTGCCCTAAAGGGGCGGCTAGGTGGCGCAGTGAGTAAGAGCGCCGGCCTCGGAGTTTGGATGACCCGAGATCAGATCCGGCCTCAGAAAATGAGCACCCACGCATAAATAATGACTAGCCGTGTAACCTTGAGCAAGTTACTTAACCCCAATTGCTTTAAAAAAAAAAATAGACTAACTCAAATGGCAAAGGAGGCCCAAAAGGGCAATGAGGAGAAGAATGCCTTAAAAAGTCGAATTTGCCAGATGGAAAAAGAATCTCAAAAGTTCACTGAGGAGATTCATTCCTTCAGAGTTAGACTGGAGCAAATGGAAGCTAATGACTTTATGAGAAATCAAGATGCTGTTAAGCAGATCCAAACAAATGAAAGATTAGAAGGCAATGTGAAATATCTCATGGGAAAAACCACTGACCTGGAAAATAGATCCAGGAGAGACAATGTAAAAATTATTGGACTACCCAAAAACCATGATCAAAGAAAGAACCTAGAAATCACCCTTCAAGAAATTCTCAAGGAAAATTGCCCTGATGTTTTAGATCCAGAGGGCAAAATGAGGTTGAAAGAATCCACCGATCACCTCCTGAACAAGATCGCAAAAAGAAAACCTCCAGGAATATTATAGCCAGGTTCCAGAATCCCCAAGATCAAGGAGAAAATACTACAAGCAGCCAGGAAGAAACAATTTCAATATTGTGGAAACACAATCACAATAGCCCAGGACCTGGCAGCTTCTACACTGAGGGATCAAAGGGTATGGAATATGATATTCCAGAGGGCAAAAGAACTGAAAAGAACCCAAGGGTCACCTACCCAGCAAAACTGAGTATTTTGTTTCAGGGGAAAATGTGGTCATTCAGTGGAATAGAGGACTTTCAAGCATTCTTGAGGATAAAACCAGAATTGAATAGAAAATTTGACATCCAGAGACAAGAAGGAAGAGATGCCTGAGAAGGTAATCAGGGAAAAGAAATCAAAAGGAATTTATCAAAGTTAACCTATTTACATTCCTACATGGAAAAACAATAACTGTGACTGATGATATCTTTCTCACTATGAAAATAATGGAAGAAGGGTGTGTGGTCATATGAATACATATGTGAATGTGTGTATATATGGTTACAGTTATATATGGATAGAGGGCATAGGTCGAATTTGTTGGGAAGGGAGAATACTCAAGGGATGAAATTATGAGGTGAGAGAGGAAAGTGGCAAGAGGAGATGGGGAGAGACAGGGTAGGGTAAACTATCTCATGTAGAAGAAGCAAGGGGACGTGGTTGCAAGGGAGGGAGGGGTAGAATAGGAAGGCAAAAAAGGCAAAACCACATTCTCATTGAATTTGGTTCAGGGAGAGAATGACATACATACTAAATGGGATATCTCAACCTGCAGCAGAATAGGGGAAGGGGGATGAGAGTAGGGATGATGGATGGGAGGGCATCCTTGGGGGGAGGGGAGGTTGGAAGTACCCACTATAGAAGAGGGACAGGATCATGTAGGGAATAGACCAGGTGGGGGGTGGGATGAGTGGCAGAGAATTATAAGCAGCCTTGTACAATATATCTACTATGATAATGTTTTGCATAGCTAGACATGTACAACATATACTGAATTACTTATCTCCCCAGAGGAAATGGGTGACAAGGGAGGAAGGAAATGGATCTGAAACTCAAGGTCTTAACATTAAATATTTCAAATATATATAAATATTATTATTAATACTCTTTTGCTTGTAATTGGGAGATAAGATGTGCAGGCATTGGGACACGAAGATTCACCTTCCTCTAATGGAAAAGTCGAAGGGGGTATGGGAGAAGGTATGGGAGAGAGCAGATTGGAGGAAGCGATATCTTGTGGGACTGCTATTCTGGGAGTTTGGGTAGGGGAATAACGGGGGGAAAATGATTGTAGCTCAAAATCTGGCGGAAATGAATGATGTAAAGCAGAAGTTAATAAAGCATTTGTTTAAAAAAAAGGAAAGAGGTTTCACTCAGATCAAAATTTGCCTCTGTAATCACAAAATCATTTCCATTCTGAGGGTAGCTTACAGATATGTGAGTTTTATGTGTTTTCTCTTTCTACCTGTTTTCTAAAACCTTTTTCTCTTCTGTGTGTATGTGTGCATCTCAGAATAAAGGCTTCCCTTTACATGATATATATTTATGACCTTGAATGCTTATAAAGGGACTAAAAGCCCTATTATTTTTCCTTCGTGATACCTAGACCTCAGTCAAACCAAATCTGTATTTGGGTTTGCTCCAGAGTAAATTATAGGCTCAGGAGCAAGGCTAGTTTTTAAAAAAAATATATTTAGGGGTCGCCCCTAAGACCAAATTTGTTCAGTGATTTTGGAGAGCTTTGAACTGAAGGTGGGGCAGCTAGATGATGCAATGAGTAGAGTACTGGCCCTGGAGTCTGGAGAAGCTGAGTTCAAATCCAGCCTCAAATACTTAACACTTACTAGCTGTGTCATCTTGGGCAAATCACTTAACCCCAATTGCCCTGACTTTCCCTCTCCAAAAAGACCAAAGAAACAAAACAAAACAAAACAAAAACCAAATAAATAAACTTGAAGGAAAGGTCTAATAAACTCTTATTAAGTATGTGAGAGACTTACACATGTTTATAAGTAACAGGGAAGAAACCCATAAGTAAGGAGAGATTGAATCTTACAGAAATAAAGGGAGGTGATAGTGTAATCTGCTAGAGGAGATGGAAGGGGGTGGTATTAAGGGTACATACAAAGGGGGTTGGCCTTGGTGAGGAGCAAATAAAAGGGCCCCTTCATCATCAACAACTAGGGGAAAAGAATAGGCTAATAGGAGATGATGTCAAGGGATAGTGAGATGTGAAGTGGAAAAGTGAGAGCTCCCAGTGAATGATCTCCTTTGTCTCAGAAAAACAGGAGGCAAAGTCCTCAACTGAAAGAGTGAGGTGAGTGATGTGGGAGAGAAGAGAAGGTTTAAAACAGGTTCTTTGGAGAGTGAGTGGGATATGAAGTCAATAGGAGGAAAACAAAATATTGAATCCTTGTGGGGGAATGGGGGGGGGCAGTATTGAAGACAAAACAGGAATTTTTAGTGGATTCAGTCAATAGGGTTCCATGACTTCTACTCACTTCATTCAATGAATAGAAGGAGAAGCAAAGGAAATAGATTGTGGGGATATTCTAGAGCTGGGTTATGATAAGTAGGAACAAAGGATTAAATAATAACCATAGGGTATGGAGTAAACTAAAGAGTCACAGTTGGGAAAGGAGAAGAAAAGAGCCAAAGCCTGGGAAAGTCCAAAGCTCTAATTTTACACTCAAGGAAACTGAGGCTCTGAGAAATTAAATGATCACTCAGGTGGTCACTCAATTAACAGAACTTAGATTTAAACTTAGATCCTGTGACTACACATTTAGCAGTCTATCCACTGGACTGTAGTGGCACATTTACCTACTATAACCTGTTAGCAGTTTACTTGGAGTTTAGGAATAGTCACTAAAAGGAACAATTTCCCCCCAAAATACAGATACCACAAGAACACCATTACAGAGACAGTTTATAATGTGGGGAAAAGAATCCTTCTCCACTAATCCTTTCCTTATCCAGCTGTTGGTCTTGGAATCCTTCTTGGTGATCCATGTCTGTAGCTTCCTGAAGCATCTGGGGAAAATTCAGGGTTTAGAAAATTTCATCAGACTGTTCTATCAAGAAACAGAAGTGACAAAGCAATTCATACACTTTTTTATCAAAGGATTCCAGGCCTCTTGTCCCCAAAACATAAAACTTTTAATCATTATGGAACATTTTGGTTTATTTTGATATGAAATATTTCTCATCATTTTAGTTCAACACGAACCAACCGATCATTTCTAATACACACACAAATACACACACACACACACACACATATTCAAAACATTTTACTATTGCATTCAGTTCTAGGTGCCAGCATTTAAGTATATTGATAAGCCAGAGGGTGTTCAGAGGAAGTAAAGGGTTTGAATGCATGAAACTGAAGGAAATAGGGATGTTTAGAAGGAGTTTGTAGCAATATTTTTAAAACTTCTTTTTTTAGTTTCCCTAGAAATACTAGAAAATAGTATTTCTAAAACCATATCCACATTTCTAGGGAAAACCCACTGGGAAATTAGGTTAGATAGAGGACAAAAAAGCATTTCTTAAACAAATGGATTGAGGATAATAACTGAACTCAACTCTTGTCAAGTTGATAGGCATTTATTAAGCTCTTACTATGTGCAAGTCCCTGTGCTAAACTCTAAAGATACAAAGAGAGGCCAAAAATTAAAAAATAAAACAGTGTCTACTCTCAAGAGCAGGGTTTCATGCAGATAACTCTGTACAAACAAGATATGTACATGATTGATTGGAAATATTCACAGAGGAAAGGCACTACAATTATGGAAGACTGGGAAATGTTTCTTAGAGAAGTTGGACTTTTAACTTAGGTATGAGAAAAGCCAAGGAAGCCAGGAGGCTGAGATGAAGAGAGACATGGCTCCAGGCATGGAGGACAGTGAGTGAAAATGTTCAGTCAAGAAGGGGAGTGTCATGTGATAGGTACAGCAAGAAGATCAAGGTCAATGGATAACAAAGTACATGGAGGAAAATAAAGTATAAGAAGACTGGAAAGACAGGAAGGTGCCAGATTATGCAGACCTTTAAACACAAAACAGAGGATTTTATATTTGATCCAGAAAGTAATAGGGAGTCACTGAAGTTTATGGAATAGGAGAGCAATGTAGTAAGATTGGACTTTAGGATGATTAGTTTGACAGTGAAGTGTAGGGTGAACTGGAGTAAGAGCAAGAATTGAGGCAAGGAGACAAAACTAAAGGTTGTTACAACACTCCAGAGCCTAAACCAGGATGACAGTAGTGTCAAAGGTGAGAAGAAACATATATGAGACACATTTTGAAAATAAATTGACAGAACTTAGTCACAGATTCTATTCAGAATTTAAGAAGGAAGAGGAAAGGGTTCAGAGTCTGTGAGAGTAAGAGAATACTCTTGATGGTAGCAGGGGAGGTAGGATGGGGGGAAGGTATACAAGGAAAGATGATGCAGTTATGAACATGTTAAATTTAAGATGTAAATGGGACTTCCAGTTCAACATGACCAATAAGCATTTGGAGATATGAAACTAAAAGTCAGGATACAAGTAAAGGCTGAACAAATAGATCTGAAAATCATCTACATGGAGATGATCATTGTAGCCACAGATACTGAAAAGATCACAATATATAAACAATATATAAAGAGAAGAGAGCCAAGGACAGAGCCGTAGGGGCCATCCATAGTTAATAGGCAGGACTAGATAAAGATGCCACATAGGAGACTGAGAAGTAGCAGTTAGAGAAGTGAGAAAAGAGGGAACCAGGAGAAAGCAGTGTCATAAAAGCCTAGAAAGAGAGTATCCAGGACAAGAAGGGGATTGACAGTGTCAAAGGCTGCAGAAAAGTTAAGGAGGATGAAGATTGAGAAAAGGTCCTTAAACTTGGCAGTAAAGAGATCACTGATAACTTTGGAAAGAGCAATTTCAATTGAAATAAGGTTAAAAGCCAGAATGCAGAGAGATAAGTAGAAAGTGAGGGAAAAGTAAGCAGAAGCACCAACTGTAGATAGTTTTCTCAAGGGGTTTAGATAGAAAAGAGAGGAAAGATATTGGATGATAGCTGTTGGGGGTGGGGGGTGTGGATGGATAAAGTCAGGATTTTTTGAAAATGGAGAAGACATCAGAATCCTGTATGAAGTAGGGAAGCAGGATATAGATGAGGAAAAACTGAAGGTTAATGGAAGAGTATAGGTGATAGAGAAGGATCTGTTGGCAGAGACAGGACCACTTTAGTATATAGAGGAGTTAGCCTTGGCAAGAAGAAAGGCTACCTCTTCAAGTGAAATAAGGGTGAAGGAGTGGAAGAAGGCACCTGAGGGGTATGGGGTTGTAAGGCAGAGGGAGAGAAGGAATGACTACAAATTCAGGTCAAATGAGGGCATTTCAGGTCATAAACATGGAACTGGTACATCTCTGGCAAGATCAAGGGTAAGATTTGTGAGACTGATATGGAGTGGAAGAGTAGGTCATAGGAAATGAGCAAGTTGAAGAACTGGGAGTATCAATATGTAGGTTGGAATCCTCTAGCATGAGATTAAGAGGACAGTTGAGTAACAAGACTGTGAAACAGTCACTAAACTCACTGAAGTAAGGACATTGTCCTAGAAACTGATACACAATAGCCACCAGAATCTTGATGGAATGATAAATATGGTTGGAATGAACCTCAAAGGAAGCAAGTTTAGTCCTGGTAATGGAGAGAGAACCTTTAAGTGATAAGAAGTAGCAAAGATTGTTTGAATGCCTTGACAATGACCAGTTAGTCTGGAGTTATGAGTGAAAGTGCATTGAGAGCTGGAAAGTGTAGCCAGGGAAACTGTGACTCCAAGAGGGAGCCAGGGCTCAGTGATGGAAGGACTAGGAGATGAAAATATTTAAGACTAAATCTAACTTTATACCTATGGAACAGGCATTCCAGAATGCACAGAGGAAAGGTTAGAACAAGAGGTAGAGAGGAGGTGAGGGAGATGAGAATAAGGGAGTGGTCAGCATGAGACAGAGAACAGGATTTGAGCAATAGTAACCAGGGATTCAGAATGAAATGAGAAGGGAATTATAGAGTCAGAGCAGGTTTAAAGAATGAGTTCAGGTAAGTTATCATTTACCATAAGGATTCAGCCTCAGGGTGTGTTCCCAGAGCCTCAGGCAACTATGAGGAACTAGAAAGAGGTGGAGAGATAGGTGCCCCAGTGGGATCAAGGCAAGTGAGTTTGGCAATTTCCTTGGAGTTATAGGAAGCTATAGAAGGTCCCTGAGCATGACAGAATGGTAGTTCAGGGAAGTTAGGAAGACAATAAAACTACTATATCATAGTTTTAAGTGGCCTCAGAGGGTGCATGGTGAGGAATGGATGTCTGCTTTTCCTCCCACTGAAGTGATTTGGTTATTGACACATCAAAGAACTGTCTCACCTTTACCTGGCCACCTACATTGATTGATGCACTTCTCAGTGGGGAAAGGATTAAGCATCAATGGCACTGAGGAAGTCTCTTTGTTTTAGCTCTTAGAGTATG
This sequence comes from Gymnobelideus leadbeateri, assembly GCA_011680675.1. Taxonomy (NCBI): domain Eukaryota; kingdom Metazoa; phylum Chordata; class Mammalia; order Diprotodontia; family Petauridae; genus Gymnobelideus; species Gymnobelideus leadbeateri. Next base: position 137,688 of record WOXC01004444.1, read on the forward strand.
GGGAGTGGTCCTAGAGGGAATAAGGTGGTAACTTGGTTACTCAAACAATTCTGGAATATTAACCCAGACTGTATTTTAAAATGTCTTTCCTTTGTTCAAGATTCCAATAAATGTTACCTAAAATTTTCTTAAGGGAGAGAGTCATGTCAGATGGCATGAGGACTCTCTCTCTCTCTCTCTCTCTCTCTCTCTCTCTCTCTCTCTCTCTCTCTCTCTCTCAGATATAGTTTAATGATATGCTGAAGAAAATTTGCCATACTTGAATTAAAATTACAGACACCACTATTAGTATTAATATCTTTCTTCAATAGATATCATATATCATAATTAAACTCAAGGATTTTGAGGCTTCTTTAAGAGGGATGTGTTTGGTTCTGCTTGGCGCCCGAGTGAAGATCTAAAAGCAATTGCAAAGAAGCAAACTAAGTCTTGATGTCAATATAAATTCCTAACTATAAGAGTTGTCCAGAAGTGGAATGCACTCCCTTAGGGGCAGGGAGCAGCACTGGTGGTGGGGGTTGGGGGGAGAGAAAAAGGGGGAAAACTGCCTTTCCTTTGAGATCTTTCATCAGAGGAAGGACGGCCACTTTGTCAAGTTTGCTAGAGTGAGGATTCCCCTTAGGTATCAGCTGGACCCCTTGACCCCTGAAGTCCCCAGCAATTCATGAATTCTGTGATTTTGATTCCATAAGATTATCTAACAAATGACAAAATTCTATATATTTTCTTTTTACTTTTTGGAGGGGGGAAGGTAGGGCAATTGGGGTTAAGTGACTTGCCCAAGGTCACACAGCTAGCTTTATGTTAATTGTCTGAGGCCAGATTTGAAATCAGGTCCTACTGACTCCAGGGCTCATTCTCTACTCACTGTGGCATTTAGCCACCTCTGATGCTATAGATTATTAATAGATCATAGGACATGAGCAAAAACTCCAAGAATAATTCAAAAAAGAAAAAATGTATAAAATAAGAAAGAAGGCAGAAATTAAAGTCAGGAACTAGAGCTTTCAATGCAGAACTTAAGACAATCTGTGTTAATTTAAAAAAATAGCACAATAAGTAAAATGCAATACCCAATAAAGAATTTCTCAAGAGGAGTAGAAACTCTATGATCCATCTTTGTATAAAAAAATAAAATGTGTGGTTTGAAACAACCAAACTTCAAAGCAGTAAGTTCTGAAATTTCCTTCTTTTCATAGATAAAAACAATCAAGTGACCCTAACCAGCAAGGAGAGCTTGATGTTGTGATGTTGCAGTTATTCAAGGGTGGGGCAAGGGCTCCTTCCTGAAATTTTTACATAGATGCTCCAGGGCCCCAAACTTAACCTCATTCTACTAGGGTAGCATGCTTCTTTTTGTTTCATTTAAATACATAAATTAAATTTATGTATTTAGATATAAATATAAATAAATATATAACATATAAGTATATTATATATAATAAATATATATAAATGTAAATAAATATATAAATTAAATTTATATAAATTATATATAATTTATATAAAATTATATAAATTCATTTAAATAAATGAATTAAAATTCATTTCATTTAATTACCCCTGTAATAACATCCAGAATATTAAGATCACAAACTTTACATCTGGAATACCTTTGAGTTCTTCTAGTCCAACCCTGTCATTATTTTGAGAAGCAATGTGAGCTCCTTCACTGAAGAGAAATGAGCTGCCCAAGATCACACAGTTAATCATAAGAAGATGGAAACAGAAACACACAACAGCAGGAAGGATTTAGGTGAGACAGAAGGATGTGTTAGGGACAATTTTTAGGAGTGGGAATACAAACATAGGGAAGCTGCTTCTCTTCCCATACTAGCCTGGTTACAGATGGAGGTGAATATAGCCAGGACTATGGGAAACAGCTTTTACGAAAAGACCATGCAGATACATAAGCCACCTAGGCCCCTCCTTGGAGCTGGCAGCCACTTCTGCTCCCTCCCATTCTCTTCTCTCCATTATCCAAGAAAAGTTCAAAAGTTGGTTGCTACCCAAAGACCCTGGGTAAAAATGCCCTATTTCCCTCTGGAGAGGTGCCAGCCTTAGTACATGAAGACCAAGAAATGGGTGGGCTATACAACTTCTCTGCTTTATTTCTTTTGTGAGGTATGTAGTGAAGATAACTATGATTTTTTTTCCTTCTTTTCTTTTTTTTTTTTGGAGGCAATTGCAGTTAAATGATGTGCCCAGAGTCTTTGGGCTAGTAAATGTCTAAGAATTTGAACACAGGTCCTACTGACTTCAAGGACAGGTTTTTTGTTTTGTTTTGTTTTGTTATTTACCATTTTCATGTTGAAAAGGAAAGTACAAATGGTTAAATGACTTGGAGAGGATTAGAGAGAACTTTGGTAGAGGTCGGACAATGAATTACAATGTATTTCCAAACAAAACAACTTTTAAATTTTGCTTGCGACTTTTCTTCAAATATTGCAATTCCCTACTAATCTAATAGATTAATCTAATGTATTTCCAAACAAAACAACTTTTAAATTTTGCATGCGACTTTTCTTCAAATATTGCAATTCCCTACTAATCTAATAGATTAATCTAATAGACCTTAAAGCCTATAACCTGCCAGTGAATTCCATTCTTTCTTTGTGGTGTGCTCTAGAGGGTTCCCTAATATTGAAAGGAGAAACAAAAGGCCCTCTCCTCCCTACCTACAACCCTTCATCCCCCACATTTCCCCCATCCTACCCCATTCTGATACCTTGAGCAGGCTTCCAGGCAGATTTAGTACTGGCAGCTGGACACAGTAGTCAATGCCTAGCCTGGGAGTCACCCAGTCTACAACTTGTCTGTTGAAAGAAGCAAGTCTTCAGCTCCTTGTCACAAGTGATCTGGTGAGCTGGTCAGAATGCTGGCCAAAGGAGGGTGGAGGGATCTCCCAGTGATCCTTTAGATTCCTTCATACCTACTATACATCACACCCATAAGATCTCCAGAAACAGCTTTTAAAATTTCATAGAAATTTGCAATTAGGTACTTGCAGTTTGCAGGGTCCTGCCCTTTCTTATTCTCAGCAAAACATATTCTACATGTATGTATGCATGCATGCAGGTACACACACACACACACACACACACACACACACACACACACACACACACACAAACATCCTCCTTTCAAAACTAAATGCCTAACCTCTAGCCTTCCACAGAAGCAGAAGCTGCTGTCAGGGAATTCTCAAATAGCCATCTATACTTCAGTATAAACTAAGACCCCAGGTTCTGTCTTTGGGAAAGATTTTATTTCAAGCTTTCTCTGTAGAATGAAAGACTTTGACCCATTGAAGAGATTCTAGGTATCCTATACATGCACAGGGAGAGACCTTTGATCCTCCTCAAAGTCCCTGACAAGACATCTTCCCAATCTCTACATGACTACCCTGATCTGAAATTCTTTCTGAAAGTATTGTCAATTCTTTCTGTCAATGACAAACAATAGCTCAGTGGAGTCCATTTGGCTCTGGACAGCTCCAAGTTCTCCACTTTCAACCTGATCCCACTCTGCTTCCCCTACTCTGCTGGGAAGGCTCTATGTTTTTTACTTATTCCCAGGCACCCAGCCCCCCATTCCCCTGCCCCAGTGCTGTTACCATAGAATCTGCCAGGAGGAAGAGGCTCTTGATGGAGAGGGAATTAGGAAAAAGGCCAGCTGTTCTCTGCCTGTGTCACCTGGATCAGAAGCCTTATTTTTCCTCTCTCAGGGACTGCTGCTTAATACTCTGTTATAAAAAAAGAAATCCTGTGACTGAGGAGAAAATGAAAGCTACTCTGTGCTATGAGTGATCCAGACTGAGGGAGGAGTCAGGACCTTCATGTAAGTAGAGAACACAGACACGTACACACTCCCCTCCTGCTGTTACTTCTCCCTTGCCTGATGTGTTAGTGGGGGAATGAGAGGGTAGGAATTCTTGCTCTAGCTATAGGGAAGAAAAACCAGGGAGAGACAGGTGGCTGGGGTTGGTGTGAAAGGGAAAAGGAACAGTCCTTAAGTACAAAGCAGAGTAAGTGGTTGGACTAGTAGAAATGAGAAGGGGGCAGGGAAATTAGGACATGAGGAAAAGGGAGCAATAGTCCCTACCATGAGATTTTGAACTGTCCCAAGTAAGCCATCAACACTCAAGCCCCCTTCCCAAGTTTTAGAGGATATAATAAACTACATAAAATTATAAGACTGTGAAAGAGTCTTGAATTCTAACTCTGGCTTTGTTGATGATTTTTGTCAAGTATCTAATTTTATTGGATTGGTTTCCTGATATGTAAAAGACAGGGATAATTAGAGGTATTTCTAGGAATATTGGTATACAGAACAAGTAACATGAATGGAGTCAAGGCAAGCCAAGAACGGCACATTTTCGAAATGGAATGAAAAAGGACATAAGTAATAAAGATGAACTCTGTTGAACAGAAGGAAATCAAAATGAGTTTCTAATTTGGCTTCTATGTTGTGGCATGAGATCAAGTGTTAAATTTTTATGACTTTAAATGTTTGTAGCCTAAGAGAACAGTGCCCTTGTATCCCAGAGTACACAAGTGAGGGAAGTAACATGGAAAAACCTGGAAAGATAGGCGAGGGGCAGTTTATGATGGGTTTTTAATGGCAAACAGAAGGTTTGGGGGAAAGGGGCATTATCAGAACTGCACTTTAGGAAAATCACTTTAGTGACTAAATTCTGAGGTTGTCCTGGAGTGGGCAGATACTTGAGGCAGGCAGCCCCACTACCTGGCCCTTGGGCCAATAGCTCATTTGACAAGAGGCCTCAATCCCCCAGACCTGAAGGGAACAAACCCCAGTTTCTCTTGAAGCACCTCAGACACAGAATACCTGAATTACCTTGGGCAAGTCATTTGTCCTCTGTAAACCTCATTTTCCTTATCTGTAAAATCTGCAGATTCTATGGTAACAGCACTGGGGCGGGGGGGAATGGAGGGCTGGGTGCCTGGGAATAAGTAAATCTGTTTTGGATTATATGGTCTCTAAATTCCCTCATCTCACTAAATCTATGACCTCTTCCCAACCGGTTATCAATAAATCCAAACTCTGCAGTCTTGGGAATTGTAACCTTAAGGAAGCATTTGTATTATTACTAACAGTACAGTGCTGCCCTGCCCCCTAGAGGTTGAAAGGAAATAACAATTAAAAAGTCTTTATCAATTACTTCAGGGGACTAGGAAGAAAAAATAGAGAAAATGCCTGTTCACACTGTCCTTGAGACTTGTACACTACTGAAAGACAGAATGGAATGTCTAACCCTTTCTGCTCTGGTTTTAAAGACTTTTACATATCCCATCTAGTCCTATTTCCTAATATGCATTCTTCATTTTAGTCATCTGTCTCCTTACTTAACCCCGAGAATTACCATACTCATTGCCAACACTACATCTTTGCTTATGTGGTTGCCTACTCCTAAAATGCCCTTCCTTCTATTAAAAATCCTAGAGCTCAAGTCTGCACTCCCCCATCAATACTCCTCTAATTACTCTTGGTCATAGTCTTTATTCTTTCTTTGTTCTGGCCTCCTACAGCACATAGTGTCTGCACTATTTGCTGAACACTTAGTATATAAGAGGGTTACTTCCAATATATGTAAAAAATTACTCTAAAATTAATTTTAGAGCTACAGAACCCACAAAGTAACAGAGAGAAACAAATATCCCTCTGAAGGAATCCTGGTACACTGACAGAAAGTGTCTATCACACCAGGTTGAGAGCTGAGTGCAGTCCCATGTGAGCCAGGTGGTTCTGTCCCCAGGGTGGGCCCAACCACCAATGGCTGCAGTGGACTTCAGGAGAGTGAATCACCAGCAGCTATGGCAGTTTCCAGACTTCTCAACCCAGAAAAGCCAAAGATTAAGTAAAGGGTCAGTGTGGAACTCTGTTGGAATAGGGGGACAGAAGAGCATGGTTCAGCCCCTGTCCCCAGGGCAAGAGATGGTGGAGGCATGGTGGCAGCTGCAGCTACTGCCACCTGGATGTTTCCAGAGCCCCTGTCCTGCAGATTGTATGGTGACCAAGGAACCATTGAGAGGGTAATTGCTTTTGCTTTAACCTGTTTGGATCTAGATCATAGTCTTTGGTTTTGGTGCTGGGGTGTGTAGCCAGTGTGCCAGAGCTTGTGGGGGCTGTAGAGATGGTACCTTCCTAATAGCACTGGCAGCTGTGAAAACCCCAGCAATTTGGGACAAGGTTCTCTGCAATCTGGAAGCAGAGTTCTCCCATGGCAAAGAGTGCAAAAGTCAAATAATTGATTGGTAATATGAGCAAGCAGAGGAAGCACAGACCATACAATCTTTTTTGGGTACAAAAAAAGTAAAGCATGGATTGGGAGGAAGACAATGAAGTCAGAACTCCTGTATGAAAAGCTTCCAAGAAAAATATGACTTGGTTACAGGCCATAGAGGAGCTCAAGAAGGATTTTGAAAATCAAGTAAGAGAACTGGAGAAAAATTGGGAAGAAAAATGAGAATGATGCAAGGAAATCATGAAAAGTGAGTAAACAGCCTGCTAAAGGAAACCCAAAAATATACTGAAGAAATAACACCTTAAAAAATAGATTACCATGGGTGGCTAGGTGGCGCAATGAGTAGAGTGCCAGCCCTGGAGTCAGAAGGACCTGAGTTCAGATCGAGCCTCAGACAATTAATGCACACAAACAAAAAACATAGCCATGTGACCTTGGGCAAGTTACTTAACCCCAATTTCCCTACAAAAAAATAGACTACCTCAAATGGGGAAAGAGGCCCCAAAAGGCAATGAGGAAAATAATTTATTAAAAAGCCAAATTTGCCAGATGGAAAAGGAATTTCAAAAATTCACTGAAAAGAATAATTCCTTAAATATTAGTTTGGAATAATTGGAAGCTAATGACTTTATGAGAAATCAAGATACTGTAAAACAGACCAAAACAAATGAAAAAAAAATAGAAGGCAATGTGAAATATCTAACTGGAAAAACCACTGACCTGGAAAATAGATCCAGGAGAGATCATTTAAAAATTATTGGACTACCTGAAAGCCATGATTGAAAAAAAAAGAGTCTAGACACTATCTTTCAAGAAATTATCAAGCAAAATTGCCCTGATATTCTAGAACCAGAGGGCAAAATAGAAATGGAAAGAATTCAACAATTGTCTCTTGAAAAAAAGATCCCAAAAAGAAAACACCTAGGAATATCATAGTTAAATTCCAGAGTTTCCAGGTCAAGAAGAAAATACTGCAAGCAGTCAGGAAGAAACAATTTGAGTATTGTGGAAACACAATGATGATAACACAAGACCTAGCAGCTTCTACATTAAGGGAATAAAGGGTTGGGAATATGATATTCTGGAGGTCAAAGAAGCTATGACTAAAATCAGGCATCACCTACCCAGCAAAACTGTACAATGTTTCAGAGGAAAATATGGTCATTCAATGAAATTTAGGATTTTCAAGCATACTTGATGAAAAACACAGAGCTGAACATAAAATTTGACTTTCAAATACAAGAAGCAAGAGAAGCATGAGAAAGTAAACAGAAAAAAGAAATCATAAGGAAATTATTAAAGTTGAACCATTTATGTTACTACATGGAAAGATGATAATTGTCACTCATAAGACTTTTTTCAGTATGAGGATAGTTGAAGGGAATGTATATGTATATAGATGTAGATAGATAGATAGATAGCTATGTATACCTACATACATATGTATGTATAGGAGGGTATATGTGTATATAAATATATATGTGCGTGGACATATGTATATGTATGTATACATAGGCAGAGGGCACAGGATCAATTGAATATGAAAGGATGATATCCAAAAAAACATTAACAGGTGAGAGAGGAATATATTGGGAGAAGAAGAAAGGGAGAGATAGATCAGGGTAAATTATCTCATATAAATGAGGTAAGAGAAAACTGTTACAATGGAGGGGAAGAGCAGGAAGGTAAAAGGGAAATGGACAACCTTACTCTCAGTGAATTTGGCTTAAGGAGAGGATAGCATATACCATTAATTGGGTAGCTGTAGCAGCAAGCACCCCAGCATCCCAAGGGTGGCTGCCAACACAGGTTCTGAGATATTCTTTTCTAAAGGAAAGCAACTCAAAATGGGTTAACAATCTTGCTTTAATCAATCAAATATATCATTTACCTTGTTCACAGTAAAAAGTCAGCACCCTGTGTCCACTATCACCCCTCTTATTCAATCTGGTACTAGAAATGTTAGCAGTAGCAATTAGAGAAGAAAAAGAAATCAAATTAGGCGAAGAAGAGACCAAGCTATCACTCTTTGCAGATGATATGATGATATACTTAGAGAATCCTAGAGAATCAAGTAAAAAACTACTTGAGACAAATACATTTGGCAAAGTTGCAGTATATAAAATAAATCCACATAAATCCTTGGCATTCCCATGTATCTCTAGTGAAATTCAACAGCAAAATATAGAAAGATAAATCCCATTTAAGTCACTGTAGACATAAAATATTTGGGAATCTACCTGCCAAAACAAACCCAGAACCTATATGATCACAACTACAAAACACAGAGATGCCTACATCCAGAGAAATAACTAGAAAGAACTGAGCTTGAATCCTGATGGAAGAAAACTAATTGATCTTTTTCTTTTTGTTGTTTGGTTTTGTTTCTTCTTTAACCATTTTTCATCCCATCTAGTACAATATGCCTTTGTAACTTGACTAATGTCTAATGTGAAAGTATTTGCAGATCCTATACTGGACTATATGCCATCATGGGGGGTGAGGGGAGGGAGGGAAGAGAAATTTGAAACTCAAGGAACTATGGAATTGAATCTTGTAAACTAAAAATAAATTAAATAAAAGTCACCACCCTGAACTTCAGAGTATACAGACAGAAGTTACAAGCAAACAGAAAAACATATCAAGCAGACAGGCCTCCAACTGTCTTGACCATTACATCCATACCTAGTCAGTTACCAGAGAGAGAAGCATCAACATCTGGGTTTTCAAAGCTGGAGGGCTCTCAATGGCTGCCCAGAGTTTCATCTGGTCAAATCACACAACACTTCTCAAAGTGGGCCCCAAAACAAAGTCTCACATCAGGGATTATATAGCCTTCTCCTGGGTCAGAGAATGTAACATCCCTCTTGACCCACTGCCCAATCACAAAGCACCAAGATTTTGGCCTTCCTGAAAAACAAGCCCCCCACCATAGGCTCCAGGTACACTTAACCTAAGGGCAGGAAAGATCTTAAAAATTTACATTCCTATTCCATTATGCCCTACAAAAAAATATGGGGGAAGGGGATAAGAGAGGGAATGATAGAAGGGAGAGCAGGTTAGAAACACACACTTTTGAAAAGGGACAGGATCAAAGGAGAAAATAGAATAATTGGGGGTCAGGATAGGATGGAGGGAAATATAGTTAGCCTTTCACAATATAATTACTATGAAAATATTTTGCCTTACTACACATGTACAACCTATACTGATTTGCTTATCTTCCCAGTAGGGGTGGGTAAGAAGGATAGAAGAGAAAAATATCTAGAACTCAAAATTTTAAAAACAAATTTTTTTGTTGTATTGTTTTTTGCTTTTTGGAGGGGCAATTGGGGTTAATTGACTTAGACAAGGTCACACGGCTAGTTTGTGTGTGTGTGTGTGTGTGTGTGTGTGTGTGTGTGTGTGTGTGTGTGTTGTATCTGAGACCAGATTTGAACTCAGGTCATCTTGACTCCAGGGTCGGTGCTCTATTCACTGTGCCACCTAGCCACCCCTAAAAACAAATATTTTTTAAAAATTGTTGCTTTTTTTTTTTTTAAAGCAATTGGGGTTAAGTAATTTGCTCAAGGTTACACGGCTAGTCATTATTTATTCGTGGGTGCTCATTTTCTGAGGCCGGATCCGATCTCGGGTCATCTCAATTCCGAGGCTGGCGCTCCTACTCACTGCGCCACCTAGCCGCCCCTTTAGGATAATTGGGGTTAAGTAACTTGCCCAAGGTTACACGGCTAGGTTTTTTTGTTTGTGTGGATTAAGTGTCAGAGGCCGGCTCCAAACTCAGGTCCTTCTGACTCCAGGGCCGGCTCTCTATTCACTGCGCCACCTAGCCGCCCCTAAATTGTTGCTTTTTTAACATGCAAATGAAAAATAAGATATACAGGCACTGGGGTATAAAAATCCATCTTGCCCTACTAGAAAGTTACAGGGGAATGGGGGAGTATATAAGAGAGAACAGATTGGGGTTAGGGGTACTCAGCAGGCTTACTATTTGGGGGTGGGGGTAGGGGAGAGATGCAGAAAAAATTTCTAACTCAAAATCTGGTGGAAATGAATGTTGAAAACTAAAAATAAATTGGGAAAAATAGAGCTGAAATAAACAAAAGTATTAAAAGAAACAAAAAATAATCTTGCTGTTACTGTTAACAATGTTCTCTTGGCTCTGCTCATTTCACTCTTCATTATTTCATACAAGTATTTCATATTTTTCTAACATCATTGAGATCATCATTTCTTATAGCACAGTAGTATTACATCATAATCAAATACCACAATTTGTTCAGCCATTCCCCAGTTGGTGAACATCCCTGCAATTTCTAGTTCTTTTCCACCACAAATAGAGTTGATATAAACATTTTAGAACATACACAGTTTTTCCCCTTTTTCCCTAATCATTTTTGGAAATAGACCAAGTAGGAGTATTGTTGGGTTAAAGAGTATAGGTAGTTTAGTAGTTTAATAACACTTTGGATATAATTCCAGATTGCTCTCCAAAATGATTGGATCATTTCACAATTAGTGCATTAGGGGCTTAAAGGGAGTGGGAGGAGAAGAAGAGGGAGTATATGCTAGATAACAATAGCATCAGAGAAGGATAAAAGGTACACAATGACTATATTGGGAGTCCCAAAGCAAACTTAGGTGACTTGGTGATGCCTGAGTCTGCTTCCCTGGTACCCAGAGGGAAGAATTCTCTCTGTGTTCTTTGTCCCTGCATTGCCCCATTGGGCCATACTCCTGACCTCTCTGACCCTCAGATACATGACAGGACTGCAGAAATGGAGGTGAGATGGACTGTCCGGGTCATTCAGAGGCTTAAGGAGAAACTGCAGAGGAGATATCTGAAGTACAGAAAAGATGAGTGCTCTCTTAGAGACTGTCTGCTTGATCTCATAATGCTTCCATAGTCTATAATATGTGTGGCTTTCAACTGTAGATTCTGGATTTCATTCAGCAGATACCCCATCCAAATACCCCAGGAATCACCCTGCCACCAAACTCAGCAGCCACAGCCTCGTTTTAGCCTCTCTGCAGTACAGGGTCAGCTTAGATTAGAGATCTGGCTTGTCTGAGAGAGGGCAGTGACCAGGCCTTTGGGTATTTGGCTGCTTCTTTTTGGGGGTGCCATGGGTTTAGTTATAAACCATCTTTCAGTTCACTCATCGCACAAAAGACCCTGACAGAGATGGAATTTGGGGTCACCCAGGGCTCCTGGACTACCACAGGCAGTCACAGAAAGAAGGTAAAGTTTTAACTGAGTTTGTGTCCAAGGCTTGGGCTTTCCTTAAAAAAATTGGATTTTGGATTTGGATTTGCTAAATTTGTATTTGCTTTGCTAAAAAGTTTGCATTTGAACCTATTTTCTCCCGGATTTGTCTTCAGTGTCTCTGCCACTGCATAACAACTTGTTACAATGAAATTTTCTTTGTTTGCCTATCTTCCTACTGACTTCCTGACTTTGAATTTGATGTTAGGCCTGGGCTGTGTGTAATTGTGAAGGAAAGGTCTGGACTGCCTTTGTGCTACTTTCTTGGGGTATTGAGTGTTGTATTATCCCAGGATTTCAGGTATAGACCGGAGACTTGCAGACTTTTAATGCTTTCAAGGGGATCTGATTCAGAGAAAAGTCTGATTTCTGTCCCCTTGAACTGAACTCTTTTTAAATTTCTTTTTAATTTTTTATTTTATGAATTTTTATTTTATTTATGAAATTTATGAAAATTTTATGAAATTTTATTTCAGAATTGTGACTTTTTATTAGTTTCCTTATTGGTGGGATGAATTGGAAAGTATTGAAATTCTTCATGAATATGTTTTTAAACATTATTTTTTTCAGACATTTCCTGTCTTTACCCAGTGATCCATTGGGGTTGTTATAATTTCAAAAAAATAAAACAATTACTATAATTTTTTTATATTCAAAAATCATTAACTATATAACAACACTGTACTAGCTACTAATACCTGATACAAATATGTAATGTTTCATACATACATGCACTTGCCATGAAGGAAAAGTATTTGTAGTATAATTGGGCAATTACTTACTATTTAAAGTGCTATTAACAGATTTTTAGTGTAAATCCCTTGGACCATTGGATTAATAAATGGGAACCACTGGCCTAAGAAATGTAAAATCTGAGTGTAGCTAGCCAATGTCAGACCTTAGAGTTGACGTCTTCCTTCTTCTGGCACTGGGATAGGTTTTTATAGCCTGGCTGAAATTTCATTAATTATGGATTTAACTTTCTTCTTCCAATAGGACAATAAACTCCCTGACTGTTTTATATGCCTCTGACTTTACTTTCCCAGAGTGAGGTTCTCTGTACCTTCAGAATCCTAAATAGTGTCCTTGAGAGTTTTCAAAGTGGCTTCTCCATTATTTGCTTAAGTTTCCATGCTAGTTTGTTCTCCCTGGTATTAATAGGTTGAAAATCATTAGTCTGACAGTCTTAAGTAACTTTTAGAAAGGCATATGTACTAACATTATAGAGTAAGAAGGATTAGTATAAAACCGTTCCCCCTAAAAGTCTATTTCAAAATCATATCACAATATATTCTAAGTTGAGGGAAAAGTGGGCTCAAGCTTACAGAGTTCATGTGATAAAGGGATGTGGCACTTCATAGGTCCTAGTTTCTGGAAACCCCTTTCTCTCCTTTATGGGGTACTCAAGAAGTTCCCTCTAGATATGATAGAGTTTCTTAGCAGTTTCTTGTGGAATTTCAAGTCTATCAACCTTGTCCTCAACTCCCAATGCAGACACTAAGATAAACTGATCCAGGGATGCTCTTAGAACATGGTACAACAATAAAAAGTCCAAAATCCTCTGGAGGTTTCAAAACTCACCAAATCTTCCTCCAAGCAAAGCAGATCAGTGGAAGACCTAGACTGGGGATGAAACCAAAGTCTCTTACTCCCCCAATGGTTCCTTCTCAAGGGTCTAGTTGCAATGCATTGCTAGTTTCAACTTCTTAAATGGCTCAAGTTCTCAACTTCTTATGTTTGTGAAATTAATTTGTTTAATACCCAAGTGCAAGACTTTGTATTTTTCCTTATTGAATTACATTTTGTTATATTTAGCCTTGGGGTTTAGTCTAGGGATTCTTTTTTTTTTTAATATTTTATGTTTATTTTTAGTTTACAACATTCATTTCCACAATATTTTGAGTCACAAATTTCTTCCTGTATATCCCTTACCACCACCCCCAAAAAGTAATCCCACTTAATACCCCCTCCCGCAATCTTCTCTCTCTTATATCCTTCCCCACCCCCCTCCAACTTTCCAGTACATCAAGATGGATCTCCATACCCCAATGCCTGTATATCTTATTTCCCAGTTGCATGTAGAAAAATAATATAATGATAATAATAATTTTTGACATTTTATTTTAAAACTTTGGATTCCAAATTCTTTCCCTTCTTCCATTGTCACGCACCCTTACTGGGAATACAAGTAATTCAATATAGGTTGTACATGTGTAGTTATGCAAAACATTTCCGTAGTGGGTATATTGTGAAAGACTGACTATATTCCCCTCCATCCTATGCTATCCCCCACTTGTTCTATTTTCTACTTTGACCCTGTCCTTTTTCAAAAGTATGTGCTTCTAACTACCCTCCCCTGAAACTGTCCTCCCTTCTTTGATCCCCCCTCTTATCCCCTAACCCCCTAATTTCCTGTAGGGTAAGATACCCAATTTAGTGCGTATGTTATTCCCTTCTTAAGCTGAATTCAATGAGAGTAAGGTTGACCCATTCTATTTTGTCTTCCTGTTCTTCCCTTCCATTGTGACAGTTTTCCATTGCCTATTTAATATGATATAATTGAACCATTCTGTCTCTCCCTATCTCCTCTCATTATATTCCTCTCTCAGCTCTAGATTTTATTTTTACCATATCATCCATTCCTACTCAACTGATGCTGTCCCCTCTATGTATACCTGTACACATATATACACATATTCACATATGTATTCATATGCATATATACCCTCCTACATAGACGTATATATGCATGTATACGTATTTACAGATTTATATTTCTTTCAACTATCCTCATACTGAGAAAAGTTTTATAAGTTACAATTATCATTTTTTCATGTAGGAATGTAAATAGTTCAACTTTGATAAGTTCCTTATGATTTCTTTTCACTGTTTACCTTCTCATGCTTTTCTTACTTCTTGTATTTGAAAGTCAAATTTTCTATTCAACTGTGGTTTTTTTCATCAAGAATGCTTGAAAGTCCTCTATTTCATTAAGTGACCATATTTTCCCCTGAAACATTATACTCAGTTTTGCTGGGTAGGAGATTCTTGGTTTTAATCCTAGCTCCTTTGACCTCTAGAATATCATATCCCAAGCCCTTTGACACCTTAATGTAGAAGTTGCTAGATCTTGTTTTATGCCCAATATTCAAATTGTTTCTTCTTGCCTGCTTGTAATATCTCTCCTTGATATGGGAATTCTGGAACCTGGCTATAATATTCCTAAGAGTTTTCTCTTTGGGATAATTTTCAAGAGATGATTGGTGAATTCTCTCAATTTCCATTTTGCCTTCTGCTTCTAAAATGTCAGGGCAATTTTCCTTGAGAATTTCTTGAAGAATGATTTCTATGTTCTATTTTTGATCATGGCTTTCAGGTAGTCAAATAATTTTTAAATTATCTTTCCTGGATTTTTTTCCAGATCAGTGAGTTGTTGTTTTTTTTCCAATGGGACATTTCACAATGCCTTCTATTTTTTCATTTGTTTGGATCTGTTTAAGAGTATCTTGATTTCTCTTAAAGTCATTAGCTTCTATTTGCTCCAATCCAATTCTGAAGGAATTATTCTCTTCAGTGAGCTTTGAAAATTCTTTTTCCACCTGGCAAATGTGGCTTTTTAAGTTATTCTTATACTCATTGACTTTTTGGGCCTCTTTTGCCATTTGAGTTAGTCTATTTTTTAAGGTGTTATTTTCTTCAGTTAGTTTGTTGACTCCCTTTTCATGATTTTCTTGTATCATTTTCATTTCTCTTCCCAATTTTTCCTCCATTTCTCTTACTTCATTTTCAAAATCCTTCTTGAGCTCCTCCATGGCCTCTAACCAATTCATATTTTTCTTGGAAGCTCTTGGTGTAGGAGTTCTGACTTCATTGTCTTCCTCCTGTTCCATACTTTGATCCTTTTTGTCCCCCCAAAAAAGGAATCTAAGGTTTTATTGTTGTGCTTGCTTTCCTTCCTTTGCTTGCTCATAATGCCACTCAATTACTTGACTTTTGAGCTCTTTTTCATAGTAGGACTCTTCTTAGGAATGGAGAGAGCTTTGTCACAAATTGCTGGGGTTTTCATAGTTGCCAGAGCAATTAGTTGGGTGCCCTCTCTACAGACACCACAAGCTCTGGCTCACTGGTCACACACCCTATGACCTCCACCCAATACAGCAATTCAGATCCAAAAAGGTAAAAGCAAAGATGATTACCCTCTGAATGGTCACTTGGCCCCTCTGATCTGCAGGCCAGGAGCTCTGAAGCAGCCATGTGGAGGAGGCTTCACAGCCACCTAACCTTTGCCACTTCTCACTCCAGGGGCAGAGACCAGACCACGGTCCATTCCTCTCTCCCCCCTGCCAGTTCCAACAGAGTTCCACACTGACTTCTCACTTTGTCTTTGGCATTTATGGGTTGATAATTCTCAAAACTGGCACAGCACTGGTGATCCACTCTCCTGAAGTCCACTCCAGTCACTGATGTTTGGTTCCACACTGGGGCTAAAACTGTGTGCTCACTCTGGGCTGGGCTCAGTTACAATTGACCCTTCCTGTCCACCTGCTGGGTTGCCTTCAGTGGGAGATTTGTTTTTCTCTGTCACATTGTGAATTTGTTGCTAAAAATTTGTTTAGAGTCATATATTATAGGTATTTGAGGTGGTTATGGTGTGAGCTCATGGAGTTTTCCTGTTTCTATGCTACCATCTTGGCTCTGCCCCTGTAGTTTAGGGATTCTTAACTTATGGTCCACAGACAGAGGGAAATGGTAAGATTTTGGAGAATCCAAGAACTTAAACAAGAAAAAAAAAACACACCTTTACTGTCACTGTTACTGAGTATTTCCTTCAATTATGAATTGGAAAAAAAAACATACCAAGAAAAGGTACATAGGTTTCACTGGATTATCAAAAGGATCTATGACACAATAAAAGGTCAAGAACAATGTCTGTCAAGATCTTTTTGGACCCTGATTGTCACTTAATGTCTTAGTGATCTCTCTCAATTTTCATTGTTGTAATGGTAATGGGAATTAGGAGATCTTCCCTGCCCTTTAATAGACCTAAGGAAATTTGAAGATCATCCCTACCCCTTAATACGTTGAATGTAATCACATGGAGCCTGTGGTGGGAGGAGTTTGCTGAATGGGTGGAACAGGAAGGAAAGAAGCAGGAAATGAGTCAGAGAAATCAGAATGGAGGGAGAGAGAGGATGCAGGCAAGCAGACCACTAGGATTGTGAGTGTTGTTCATGGGAAGGTCCAAGCAGGGGGAAGGCTTTGGGATGGTGTTGTTCTCTGCAAGGAAGGTATGTATTAACTTCTTTGTTGCTATGATGGATTCTGTTCTCTGGTGGTGGGACTTGGCTTTTCTAGTATCTGAATAAATGTTTTGTTTCTGTCTTCTATATGGAGAGTCTGCTATATTTTGTGATTCAGAACTATGCCAACATATTCATAGCTGCCATAGGTTCTATGGATATCACATTTGCATTACATTTGGTGTTACAAACAGGATAACAAAATATCATACCTCTATTTGGAGGCAGAATGGCTTTAGAGAGAGAAATTAATATCCCATGTGGGAGGATTTACTTTATTCCATCCTAGCAAGAGAATGGGCAAAAAGCACAGGGCTCTGTGAAAACTGGGATTCAAGGCTACAGATGGGAGAACATAGGGATTTGGAAAGATTTTTTTCAAATAATACCAATACAACTGAGGAAAGAACTACCCAAGGTGTGTAGGAGAGGATGGGCCTCAATAACAAGTTATCATCTTATGTGTAAAGAGACAAGCTGTGGAAAGAGAAAAGCTCAGATGGAAAGAGAACTAGCTGGGAGTCTTTCTGTGCCACAGCATTTGGGGTCTTTAGAAGAGCAAACCAGTCAGGTAGCAGAAGTGAGGGCTGGTGCGGGTTTGACTCAGAAAAAAAAATAACAAGAAGAAAGTGCATGCAACCCTTGTACAAGCTGGGCCTAATGGGTGCCCAGAAACCTAGGAGGAGGACACGTGGGAGGAAAATGAGACAAAGTTAGTCGAGGAGGCTTTATGAGGGCAGACATTAGCCCCACACTAAGAACAAAGAAGGAGAATCAGGGAGGTCATATAGAGTTTAAGGATGTAATTGAAGATTTTCCTCAGCAGGAGGTCCCTAATATATTAAGTAGATTAACCCAAAGTATGAGAGAATCATTAGTGTCTTGGATGATCAGGATCAGTGATGAAGGGGTCAGAGGAGTATGGATAGATAATACAGATTGCTTGAAATTTATAGCATTTGTATTATAGTATTATTATATAGGTATTAGTCAGAATCCTTTTGTACAGAAAATTTTTAGGGATTACCATAATCAAGGAGGTAACAATGAGATTAATTTGTTAGCTTTGGCTGTGAACAGATGCAAAACGCAGTATCCTACTTCTATGTGGCCTAGTGAAGATAGACCCTGGTATTTACTTAGAGGCTGTATGAGAAAATTAAAGGAAGAGGTAATGAAGACTGCAATTATGATGAGAAATACAAATGCATATCATGATCCCCCCCTTACCAGTTTCTCATAGAAATATCATAGTGAAGATGGCTCCTACTGCTTATAAGCATCTAATTCTGACTTTACTAATTGGGGAAATAGGCCATCCTCTTTCAGAGGTGCTGTATAAGATTTCACAGTTAATTGACTTAGGGGAATGTGGAAAAGATAACTTTCCTCCAGAGAGAAGAGCAAATAATTAGTGGATTCAAAGTCAGAATAGATTGACAAGAAAATAATTGTTTACTGCTCTATTGAGAGCAAGGGTAGATTTCAGAAGAATAGATCATGTTCCAACCAACGAACTATATAAAATGTACCAAGAAAAGGGGGCTTAGTATGAGATGGAATAGGGAAGTGTGAACTATAAATCTTCTTGAATCCTTGTATCCAAGTTATCACATCTTCAGGGAGAATAGGAAATGGGACAAGCCTCAACTCGGATTAAAGAATTACACAGATGGGATTACAAGACCCCATATTGGTTTAACCATATATTGGAAAAATGGAACAACTACTGTAACTAGGGCATTAATAGATACTGGGGCAGAGGCCTCTCCTATATACAGGAATCCTGATAAAGTCAAACATGGAACTATTACAGGACTGAGAGGAGCTGAAATATCAGCCAGACAAGTTAATCTAATGATGAAAATCAGGCAATTACCTAAGAAAGAACATACTGTGGCAATTGTACCTGCTTCTGAATACATCATTGGGATAGATATATTGAAGAGTATGACTAAATCTATCTGAGGGGAGATACCAATTTTCAATGAGAAAGACAGGAATTAATATAATTTCAGTGAGTAAAACAAAAATGGACCCAATCACTTTACCTGAACCTTCTGAAGAAATTACTTTAAAGCAGTATCATCTGCTAGGGGGGCAAGATGAAATTACTAATACTATAAAGGAATATGTTGAGGCAGGAGTGTTAGTAACCACAACCACTTGACGAAATAACCCTGTCTGGTCAGTAGGAAAGTCATATGGGACATGGAGAATGACAGTGGATTATAGATAATTGAATAAGGGAATTCCCCCCGTATGCTGCTTTTCCAGATAATTCTCTGTTAATAGAAAGGATTCAAAAAATATAATGGGATTTGTATGCAGTTGTTGATTTAGCCAATTCTTTCTTTACTGACTTAATGAATTGTAAACAATGGGACCAGTTTGCTTTCATTTGGCAGGGCAAACAATATACATTTACCCACTTGCCACAAAAATATCTGTATAGTCCTGCTATTTGTCATAGGATTGTGACTGAAAATTTGGATGAATTAGAGTTACCTGGTGTATAGCTTACCTGCTACATAGATGATAATAAGATAAGGGGGTAAAATGTAAAAAAAAAAAATGGAGGAGAGTTTGATGCCTTTAATTGAGCATATGATAACAAAAGGTAGGAAATTAACTCTGCAATGATTCAAAGGTCAGGTCAAACTGTAAAATTTTGAGGTATACTAGCAAAGCATTCCACTCAAAATATTGTTCCTACTCTGACACCAACTGATAATTTGGTACTAGCAAAAGAGGTCCATCAAATGGCAGGCCATTTAAGGTTCCTGGGCACAAGATAGAGGTATTAGTATTTCTCATTCATTGTTGCAAACGGTAGTAGAGGAATGTTGTATATGTCATCTAGAAAAGAAATTAACTGTTCCTTGAGTGGTAACTGAAAAGATAGCATGGGGAAAAGTCCCAGCCCAAATCTGGCAGATAGATTGTGTTGGACCCCTATGCTATAATAAAGGATACAAATTTAAATGTACTTGTGTTAACACCTATTCAGGTGTACTAGTGGCTTGTACTTATAAGAATGCAACCCAGAAAATACCTGTAAAACTCTAGATCTCATAAGTCTATATTATGGACCCCCAATGCAGATTCAGAGCAACAATAAGTAACATTTCAAAAGTAATGGAATGGAGAGATATTGTATATGAAACAACATATAGTGGGTATATCATATTGTATATTATTGTAATGGTTACGGAATTTGAAGATCTTCCATGCCCCTTGAACTTGTTGACATAGCAGGAAGGAGTAGGGCAAGAGGAAACTTGAGCCAAGCTATCGTGTATGCAGTGACTGAAACAGTGGTGGCAGCAGCAGCAGTGGCAGCGGCAGCGAGAAATCCTTTTTTTAAGCCAGCCAGAATTTATGCTAAGGACTCCAACTGAGGACTGCCAGAGACAGGAACTGCAGGGGCCAGAGCTTCTGGGAGCAAGCTGTGTGGATGCTAAGCAGTTGCCGTGAGTGAGGAAAGGAGGATCTTTGCCTGAGGTAGCCTGTTTTGTTTTGAAGGCTTGAAAATGTGGGTGTTTACTACATTAACTGCATGTGCCAGCTTCATAACTACTGTGATGGCTTTGACTTTTTGGTTCTGGGACTCAGTTTTCTGGTATTTGAATAAATGTTCTAGCTTTATTCCCCATGTAGAAAGCCTGGTATATGTTGTGATTAATAACTGTATCAGCATATTTATAATTAGTGTAGGCATTGTGAATATTGCATTGTTGATACAATTATCCACAAGCATCTCTGTTAATTGAAAGAATGAATGGATTATTGAAAGAACAGTTAAGAAAGTTAAATTCTAATGATTCATATCAACATTGGAAGGATAATTTGTTTGTTGAATGAGTGGAACAGGAAGGGGTAGAGCAGGAAATGAGTCACAGCAGTTAGAGTGGAGGGGGAGGGAGCATGAAGGCAAGCAGACAGCTAGGATTGTGAGTGTGTTTGTGGGAAGGTCTAAGAAGGGGGAAGGCTTTGGGATAGTGATGTTTCCAACAGTGACAATGTGTATTAACTTCTTTGCTACTATGATGGATTTTCTTTTCTGGTGTTTGGATTTGGCTTTCTGGAATCTGAATAAATGTTTTGTATCTCTTTTCTATAGAGAGTCTGTTATGTTTTGCAATTCATAAATATGCTGGCATATTCATAGCCACCATAAGTCCTGTGAATAACTCATTGGACTAAAATTATCTACAGATTTGACAAGCATACCATTTATGCTTTTATTAAAGTCACTAATGAAAATGTGAAAGAGCAGAAGATCAAATAGATTCTATTCCATTGGAGATTTCCTGAACAGATATTAAACTATTTCAACTGCTCCTTCAGTCCAGCCATCTGATTTTTAGGAGAGTCCTAGAGATAGCTTGAATTGACTTTCGAGATCTAATTGTTAATTTTTCATTGTGAAGATTTACACCTTTGAAGTTAAAAATGCTTTGCTTAATATTTCATTGATTTTCTAGGCTTAAAAATTTTGGAGAATTGGGCATGCAATTGAAAAAGCTAGAAAAAGAACAAATTGAGAATCCCCAATTTAGCACTAAATTAAAAATATTGAAAAGCAAAGGAGAGGGGGGCAGAACCAAGATGGCGGAGTAGTAACAGCACTTCCAAGGCACTTTCCCCCCAGATCACCTCCAAACCATATAAAAGGGGACTCTGAACAACTTCAGGAGTGCCAGCACCCACAGAATGACACAGAGAAGCTAACCTCCCACTGAGGACAGCCCAGCAGCCCTGCAGGAAGGGCCAGCGCAGTGCTCTGGGAGCTGATAGCCCAGTGCGCGGAAAGCAGAGCCCAGGTCCGCTTGAGCCACAGTTTTAGCCCCAGGGCAGCTGGGCCAGCAAGCAGCTGGAGGGACCCCAGAACACCAGCAGCTGTGGCAATTCCAGAATTATCAGCAGAGATATGCCTAGGACAAAGTGAGAGGTTAGGGCCCTATGGATATTGGGACCAGTTTTTGGGGAACGCATCGGCATCCTCCCCTAGGGGCTAGAAGCCACTGAAGAGGCACACCATTTTGCAGTTTTCAGTGGCAGCTCCAGCTCCTGGCCTGCGAACTGTAGGGAGATCCAGTGATCAGTCTTGCTTTAACCTCCCTGGATCTGGACTGTGGTCTGGGGTGGAGGTCGTGGGATGGGTATCCAGCTTGCCAGAAATGGAAGTTGTTAAGACCCCAACTTTGGGAAGGAAGCTCCCCTGTCTGGTGGCAGAGTCCTACTGTGGCAACAAGCCCAAAAGTCAAGTAATTAAGTGGCAACATGCCAAGGCAAAGGAAACAAAATAAGCAGAAAAATGAAACATTAGACTCCTATTTTGGGGGCAAAGAGGATAGAAGCATGGAACAGGAAGAGGACTGTGGGGTCAGAAATCCTGCTCCAAGAGCCCCAAAGGAAAATATGAGCGGGTTACTGGCCATAGAGGACCTTAAGAAGGACTTTAAAAATCAAATAAGAAAAGTGGTGGAAAAATTGGGAAAAGAAATGAGAAGGATGCAGGAAAAGTATGAAATGAGGGTCAACAGCCTGACTGAGGAAAATAACACCTTAAAAAATAGACTGGCAAATGAGGCCCAAAAGGGCAATGAGGAGAAGAATGCCTTAAAAAGCTGACTTTGCAGATGGAAAAAGAATCTCAAAAGCTCACTGAGGAGATTCATTCCTTCAGAGTTAGACAGGAGCAAATGGAAGCTAATGACTTTATGCAAAATGAAGATGCTGCTGAACAGATCCAAACAAATGAAAGAATGTGAAATATCTCATGGGAAAAACCACTCAACTGGAAAATAGATCCAGGAGAGATAATTTAAAAATTATTGGACTACCTGAAAGCCATGATCAAAGAAAGTACCTAGAAATCACCCTTTAAGAAATTCTCAAGGAAAATTGCCCTGATGTTTTAGATCCAGAGGGCAAATAGAGGTTGAAAGCATCCACAGATCACCTCCTGAAAGAGATCCCCAAAAGAAAACTCCCAGGAATATTATAGCCAGGTTCCAGAATCCCCAGATCAAAGAGAAAATACTCCAAGCAGCCAGGAAGAAACAATTTCAATATTGTGGAAACACAATCAGAATAGCACAGGGCCTGGCAGCTTCTACACTGAGGGATGGAAGGGCATGGAATATGATATTCCAGAGGGCAAAAGAGCTGGGACTGAACCCAAGGGTCACCTACTCAGCAAAACTGAGTATTTTCTTTCATGGGAATATATGATCATTCAGTGGAATAGAGGACTTTCAAGCATTCTTGAGGAAAAAACCAGAGTTGAATAGAAAATTTGACATCCAGACACAAGAAGCAAGAGATGCCTGAGAAGGTAATCAGGGAAAAGAAATCAAAAGGAACTTATCAAAGCTGACGTATTTACATTCCTACATGGAAAAACAATAACTGTGACTAATGAAACCTTTCTCAGTATGAAAATAATGGAAGAAGGGTATATGGCCATATGAATACATATGTGAATGCGTGTATATATGTTTACTGTTATACATGGACAGAGGGCATAGGTTGAATTTGTTGGAAAGGGAGGATGCCTAAGGGGTGAAATTATGAGGTGAGAGAGGAAAGTGGCAAGAGGAGATGGGGAGAGACAGGGTAGGGTAAACTATTTCATGTAGAAGAAGCAAGGGGAAGTGGCTGCTGGGGAGGGGAAGAATAGGAAGGCAAAAAAGAAAAACCACATTCTCATTGAATTTGGTTCAGGGAGAGAATGACATACATACTAAACGGGATATCCCAACCTGCAGCAGAATAGGGCCAGAATGGCAGGGGGGGGGGGGGTGATGGATGGAAGGGCATTCTTGGGGGGAGGGGAGGTTGGAAGTACCCACTATAGAAGAGGGACAGGATCAAAGTAGGGAATGGACCAGGAAGTGGGGGGGATGGGTGAGAGGGAATTATAAGCAGCCTTTTACAATATATCTACTATGGTAATGTTTTGCATAGCTAGACATATTCAACGTATACTGAATTATTTATCTTCCCAGAAGGAATGGGTGACAAGGGAGAAAGGGAGTGGATCTGAAATTCAACGTCTTAAAATTAAATGTTTCAAATATATATAATTAATAATGCTATTATTAATACTCTTTGGCATATAATTGGGAGATAAGATGTGCAGGCATTGGGGCACAGAGATTCACCTTGTTCTAATGGAAAAGTTGAAGGGGGTATGGGAGAAGATATGGGAGAGAGCAGATTGGAGGAAGGGATATCTTGTGGGACTGCTATTCTGGGATGGTGGGTAGAGAAAATATGGGGGGAAAATTGTAACTCAAAATCTGGCGGAAATGAATGATGTAAACCAGAAGTTAATAAAGCATTTGTTAAAAAAAAAACAAAGGAGAGATTAAGAAAATTGAAATTAAGAAAATTGTTGAATTAATAAATAAAAGTAAGAGCTGGTTTTATGAAAAAACCAATAAAATTAATAGACCCTTAGTGAGTATGATTTTAAAAAAAGAAAGAAGAAAACCAAATTATGAGTATCAAAAATGAAAAGGGTGAATCTACCTCCAATGAAGAGGAAATCAAAACAATAATTGGGAATTATTTTTCCCAATTGTATGCACATAAATTTGACAATCTTAGTGAAATGGAGGAATATTTACAAAAATACAAGCTGTCCAGATTAATTGAAGATGAAGTAAATTACTTAAATAACCCGATCTCAGAAAAAGAAATCAAACAAGCCATCAGTGACCTCTCTAGGAAAAAACCCCCAGGGCCAGATGGGTTTGCTAGTGAATTTTATCAAACATTTAAAGAGTAGTTGATTCCAATACTCTACAAACTATTTGGGAAAATTAGTGAAGAAGAAGTCCTACCAAATTCTTTCTATGACACAAATATGGTACTGATTCCTAAATCAGGAAGAGATAAAACAGAGAAAAAAAAGTATAGAACAATTTCCTTCATGAATTTAGATGCAAAAAATTTTAATAAAATATTAGCTAAAAGACTACAACAACTTATCAAAAGAATAATATCCTTTGATCAGGTAAGATTTATTCCAGGAATGCAAGGATGGTTCAATATTAGGGAAATCATCAGTATAATTAATCATATCAACAATAATACTAGCAGAAATCACGATTATCTCAATAGATGCAGAAAAGGCTATTTACAAAGTACAACATCCATTCCTACTAAAAACAATAGAAAGTATAGGAATAAATGGAGCCTTCCTTAAAATAGTAGATAGCATCTATTATATGCAATGGGGATAAACTAGAAGCATTTACAATAAGATCAGGAGTGAAAAAAGGGTGTCCACTATCACCCCTCTTATTCAATCTGGTACTAGAAACTTTAGCAGTAGCAACTAGAGAAGAAAAAGAAATCAAAGGAATCAAATTAGGCAAAGAAGAGGACAAGCTATCACGCTTTGCAGATGATATGTTTATATACTCAGAGAATCCTAGAGAATCAAGTAAAAAACTACTTGAGACAATAAATAAATTTGGCAAAGTGGCAGGATACAAAATAAACCCACATAAAACCTCGGCATTCGAGTATATCTCTAATGAAATTCAACAGAAAGAGATAGAAAGAGAAATCACATTTAAAGTTGCTGTAGACATAAAATATTTGGGAATCTACTTTCCATAACCAACCCAGGACCTATATGATCACTACTACAAAACACTTCTCACACATGCAATGAGAGTGAACAGCCTGACTGAGGAAAATAACACCTAAAAAAATAGACTAACTCGAATGGCAAAAGAGGCTCAAAAAGGCAATGAGGAGAAGAATGCCTTAAAAAGCCAAATTTGCCAGATGGAAAAAGAGTCTCAAAAGCTCACTAAGGAGAATCATTCCTTCAGAATTAGACTGGAGCAAATGGAAGCTAGTTACTTTATGAGAAATCAAGGTGCTCTTAAACAGATCCAAACACATGAAAGAATATAAGGCAATATGAAATATCTCATGGGAAAAACCACTCACCTGGAAAATAGATCCAGGAGAGATAATTTAAAAATTATTGGACTACCTGAAAGCCATGATCAAAGAAAGAACCTAGAAATCATCCTTAAAGAAATTCTCAAGGAAAATTGCCCTGATGTTGTAGACCCAGGGGGGGAAATAGAGGTTGAAAGAATCCACCAATCACCTCCTGAAAAAGATCCCCCCAAAAAAGTCCTAGGAATATTATAGCTAGGTTCCAGAATTCCCAGATCAAGGAGAAAATACTACAAGCAGCCAGGAAGAAACAATTTGAATACTGTGAAAATGCAATCAGGATAGGGCAGGATCTGCCAGCTTCTACACTGAGGTATCGAAGGGCTTGGAATAGGACACTCTGGTGGGCAAAGAAGCTGGGATTAAAAGCAAGAATCACCTACCCAGAACAACTGAATATCATGTTACATGGGAAAATATGGTCATTCAGTGGAATAGAGGACTTTCAAGTATCCTTGAGGAAAAAACCAGAATTGAATAGAAAATTTGACATCAGATGCAAGAAGCAAGAGATGCTTGAGAAGCTAAACAGGGGGGAAAAATCATAGTGAATTTATCAAAGTTGAACTATTTACATTCCTACATGGAAAAATGATAACTGTAACTGATGAAATTTTTCTCAGTATGAAAATATTTGAAGAAGGGTATATGGGCATATGAATAAATATGTGAATGTGTTTATATATGTTCACAGGTATACATAGATAGAGGGCAAAGGTCGAATTTAATAGGAAGGGATGATACTTAAAAGGTGAAATTAAGAGGTGAGAAAGGAATATAACAAGAGGAGATGGGGAGAGACAGAATTGGGTAAACTATCTCAAATAGAAGAGGCAAGGGAAATGGCTACAAGGAAGGGGAAGGACAGGAACACAAAAAGGCAAAATTCTCATTGAATTTGGATCAGGGAGAGAATGACATACATACTAAATAGGATATCTTACCCTACAGCAGAATAGGGGGGAAGGAGATGAGGGGGGGATGATGGAAGGGAGGGCAGGAGAGAAGGGGAGAGGGAAGTTGGAAGCAACCACTTTTGAAAAGGGACAGAATCAAAGTAGGGAATAGACCAAGTGGGAAGTGGGATAGGAGGGAGGGAAATATAGTCAGTCTTTTACAATATATCTACTATGGTAATGTTCTGCATAGCTATACATGTACAACATATACTGAACTGCTTATCTTCCCAGTAATGTGACAAGGGAGAAAGGGAATGAATCTGTAATTCAAAGTTTTAAAATCAAATGTTTAAAAATATATAAATACCATTATTAATACTATTTTACATATAATTGGGAAATAAGATATATAGGCATTGGGGCACAGTGATTCACCTTGCCCTACTGAAAAAGTCGAAGGGGGTATGAGAGAAGAAATGGGAGAGAGCAGATGGGGTGAGGGGATATCCTGTGGGACTGCTATTCTGGGGTGGGGGGTAGGGAAAAAATGAGGAAAAACTGTAACTCAAAATCTGATGGAAATGAATGATGTAAACCAGAAGTTAATAAAGCATTTAGAAAATTTTTTAAAAAAATTATTAAGTATTTATTTTTTCTTCCACTCAGCTACATTCCACTGAAAGGGAAAGCAAAACTCTTGTAACCAATATGCATTGGAAAGGAAAACAAATCCCCTGCTTGCCATGTTCAAAAATGTATATTTTGTTCTTTGTCTTACCCAACACAATTTCTCTTAAAAGATGAGTAGCTTCCTTCCTCATCAGTCCTTTGGAATTATGGTTATAGAACAACAAAGGGGTGCACAGTAAATATTCAACAAATAGTCTTTCTGGAGAGGAAAATGGATGCACACACACTTTTAATTTTCATCTGCATTATTAATATTTTCTTAAGTTCATACCATCAAGAAAACAATAAATGAAACCCTGATTTGTACATTTCAAGGTTTAAATACTCATGTTGAAAATTTAACAATGTGCTCTTTAAGTTCTGCCTCATTCCAGTTTGCCCCTGGGGGAAGGACATGTTTTCAGTCATGTGAAAAGATTGGGTCTTAGATCTCACTGACCTGAAACAACTTCCCAAGAATCAATTTCTCTGTTTATAGCTCCCATTGATATAAGATTTGAAGATTTGAAAAGCACTTTAGAAATATCATATTTAATCTCTACAACAATCTTGTGAAGTAGGTACAATTAGTATTATCCCCATTTTACAGTTATGGAAATTGAGGCAGATAGAAGTTAAAGGATTTGCCAAAGCTCACACAGCTAGTAAGTACCTGAGGCTGAATCTGAACTCAGGTCTTCCTAGCTCTGAATCTGGCAGTCTATCCCCTGGGCCACCTAGCTACCACTGTCTGAAAGTAGTCCAAAGACATTTTTCCTTTCACCCTCAGCAGGGTTTACACTTTTCACTTCTTGCTCAGTTCCCTTGATCACTGAATTCATTTGAGATATTCACTTCCCAGATCCTTTCCTGAATTGGATCTGTGCCACCTGATATTTATTTGTTTTACCTGTCCTCTTGCCACCATCACTATTTGAGCTTTGGTGCTGGTTCAGATCCTGGGTTTCCTATAGGAAGCTGAAAGTTACCCACCCAATCTCCTTTCCCATCTAGTAGCCCATCCCTAAATATAAACAGACATTCACTCTTTGGGTGTTTGCTTCAATAGAGCATAGCTATTTATATCCCCCTTTGCCTTTTTTGCCTTTATAGGCAAATTATAGCAGGCCAGATCCCACATACTCAGAGGAGCACAGTACACCATGTAGACAGAAGATATGTTAACTGAGTGCTCTAATGTCCAGTTTCCTGATACCATGCAGCACATGCTGGTCTTATTATTTGTTAAGTTTTTTTTTTTGTTTTTTGGGTTGTTGTTTTTTTTTTGCTTTTTTGGAGGGCAATTGGGGTTAAGTAACTTGCCCAAGGCCACATGGCTAGGTTTTTCATTTGTGTGTGCCTTAAGTGTCTGAGGCCGGATCTGAACTCAGGTCCTTCTGACTCCAGGGCCGACGCTCTACTCACTGCGCCACCTAGCCGCCCCCATTTGTTAAGTTTTTAATGTGATCATCCTATAGAGGTTCTTGACTTGAATTGCACTTCATCCCCTCCCCCCCTACTCTCGCCCTCCAAAGCAATGTGATCTAATTCCTTCCCTCCTCTTGCTAACAATATGTTTCTTGTCTTTTTCACTTTGAGTAAGTGTAATCAACGAACAGTAATTCAGGACTTTGTTGTTATTTGGGCATATTTGCATGGAAAAATATGATGGGAACGTTCCAGAATGTTTCATAATTTTTCTCCTTAAAAATTAATGGAAATACCATTTTTGCCAAACATATTTTTGCTTTATGGGTAGTTTTCATGGAATGACGTGTGTGTGTCTGTGTGTGTGTGTGTGTGTTTAAGGTAAGAATAAATGAAGGCCAGGGGGGCAGGGTGATTTTAGGAATACACTTTAAAGAGAATCCTAACTTCCAGGAAAGGTGCTACTGGTTTATTTGAAAAGGCATAGGAGTATATGGATAAATGTGTGTGTGGATGTTAAGTCTGTAACAAGTAACAGACTCATTGAACCTGGAATGAATGGTGAATTAGGTTGCCTCACTCAGATTTGCTAGGTCTAGTATCACATATACAAGTGAGATAATGAGTTCAGTGTAATAACTGGGATAGCCACAAGATGGTATGGTTCTCAAACTATAATTCCCAGTATGGGGACTATGGGTATAAGCTATCAACATTTTAACAGACTGTCATGCACCTGCTAGATCCTAGATAGTTATCAAGCCTGTGAAATCCTGAGTTGTTTCCTTCACAAAGATGCTGATTTTGTGTTTGACTTCAAAAGCAGCTTCATCCCTTATTCCTAAGTTCCATCCCAGAGTATTAGATATAATATTACATAACAAATCTTTATAATTTTCTGAATCTATTACTCCCACTTGAAAGCAGTAATGGAAAGAATGTTGGATGTGAATTATAAGACCTTGGTTCAGATCCCATATCTGTTCCTTCTCACCTATGTGACCTTGAAATAGTCACAAGTCCTCTAGGCAACTCTGACAAGGGGTATTTAAGCACCATGGCCAGTTGGTATTTGTAGGTTAAGTAGACTTGGGAGAGCTGCCCAAGCCATCCAGAAACACTGCTAATGTTTTTATCACAAATTAGAAGGTTTCATTATAGCCCACGGCCCCCCAGAGGGCCCCAGAGTTCATTGGTTAAGGCCACTTCCTGAGAATTCTGACACCAGGACAACTTTTGGTTTTATAAGCAAAAGAGAAAAACAAGAGCTCAGATTTCTTTTCCAGCCCGATGGAGAATTCCTTTTCTATTTCTCTGGAAGATGGTGAGTCTTGGGAAGGGGCTGGAAAATAGCAGGGGATATGGGAAAATATTTGGTGGGTTAGAGGAGCCAGGGAAGGGAATACTGGGAGAAAAGGAACAGGGAGTTGGGGGTTGAGGATTGGGAGAGGAAGGATGGGTCAGTTTAACACACATCTTTAGTTAGTTTGTCAGTCTACTTCCTATTTAATAGTTTTCTATCACTGTACATTACTGAAAGTAATGGCCTGTGTTACAATGATTTTTAGAAAAAAATATTCTCGGGCGGCTAGGTGGCACAGTGAGTAGAGCGCTGGCCCTGGAGTCAGAAGGACCTGGGCTCCTTTCCAGCCTCTGACACTTAACACACATAAACAAAAACCTAGCCGTGTGACCTTGGGCAAGTTACTTAACCCCAATTGCCCTCCAAAAAAAAAACGAAAAAATATTCTCCCCATGACTGCCCCTCCCTTGAATGATTGTCTAGGATTGCACATACTCACCTGTGCCCTACATACATGAAAAATATGGATGGCATTCTGGACTAGGAAGATATAGATTCACATATTACTCCAGGCATTTACAAGCTGTGTGACCTTAAGTCATTTGGCCTCCCTGGGTCTCTGTTTCCTCATCTGTAAAATAAGGTATTTGGATTTGACAGCCTGTGAAATCCCTTCCAGCACTAAATCTATAGTAGCAGGGAAAGAGGCTACCCTGCTTAGTTCTATCCCAGAACTGAAATGATAGCTTTACTCAGTGTACAGGGAAGCCATGCAGCCAGCCTGAGAAGACCAAGAGAACAGGACTGCCCTCGGCTCTATGGGGCAACTTTGGCCGAAGCACTTCTCTTTGATGAGAAGCCATTGAAGAGAGAGAGGCTGGCTGGTTTCATGGCTGCTCAGACTAAGCCTCAGAGGGTATCTGAATCTCAGTGGGGTTATCAGTTATCTGAGGCCTGGTGAAACCTCAGCTTTCCAGGTTAAAACCTGAACTTTATCTGTTTAAGTGAGGAATAATTAGGGCTTGGAGTACTGATTCACGCAAACTAAACTCACAAGAAGCTAATTGCTAAATTAGAATGACAATTAATTGATGTAAGATCAGGGATTGTTCCTTTAAGATAACAAATACCAATCCTCAGGAGAGCAAATTACAGATCCGAAGGTGGATGGAGGTTGGCCTCACAGAGACAATGGAGTAGTTTCATTTCTGGGTTTCCCCCAGATCATGACAAGGACAAATTTTTATAAAACTAACCTAATCAATTCTACTTGATTGGGTAGGAAATTCTAATGGTACAATAACAAATTTTTGAGAACTCATTAATTATATGCTGACTTCTAAGTAAATTATAAAGATAAAACTCTGAATATGTAAAATTTAGCGAAGTATGAAGAATTCTATCCTCAGTTGAATTATGAAGTAAAAGACAGGGGTTTCTAGTGATTTTCCAGCTTCCATTTTGTGCCTTTCCCACTTAACCCACTTTTCTACTTCAAGACTCTTCCTGGATGAGCTAGGTCTCCCCACTAAAGAACCCCACAAAATGGGTAGATCTTCGCCTATGGCTTTACCCGGCTCTCTTCTCTGTTATGCACACTTACCCACTCTGTGTGCCACGTTCTCGTCTCTCAGTGAGCATACCATCTGACCAATTGATCAAATCTGAAGCATTAGCGGCTGGTGATGATTTAATGAGATTCTCTTTTTTGAAAACACATTTTCAGATTTTCAGTGCTTTAAGCTAGAGAAACGAGTGGAAGTGGGGGATATCTTGTGAAGTACTTTCTTTCTCCCTCCACAAAAAGAAAGTGCATCATTAGGTGACTCCTAAGTCTGCCTATGTAAAAAGACAGTGCTATATGGTAATACAATTAAGTCATTGATTTGTAAACTGTTAAAACTGGAAGGGCCACCAGGCATCATTTTGTCCAACCCCTTCAGTAGATGGATGAGAAACCCTAGACC
The DNA here is from genome assembly GCA_011680675.1 of Gymnobelideus leadbeateri. Taxonomy (NCBI): domain Eukaryota; kingdom Metazoa; phylum Chordata; class Mammalia; order Diprotodontia; family Petauridae; genus Gymnobelideus; species Gymnobelideus leadbeateri. Next base: position 169,779 of record WOXC01004444.1, read on the forward strand.
AAGCAGGGGCATCATGACTGTGGAAGGAGGCGCTATGTGACAAATTCCAGAGGAGTACAAAGTGCCATCTGAATAGAATCATGGATCTTGTTATAATTCCATAGTGTTCCATGTCCATGTGGATGAATTCTAAGATTTCCTCATCTCCATACCATCAGTTGTCATCCCATCTCTCCCCCTGCCTTACAACTCCATACCTGTACTTTATCTTCCCTGTGACACTCACTCCTTATTCCCTCCAGTTCTCTCCCAGGTCATCACCCCTGAACTGATACACTCTCCCCTGATCCCTATCAAGATCCTTTGGTGAATTAGTTCAATTCCACATTGATTTCTTTTTCTGAGTTTCTTGTCCCCCTATCCTATTATCCATCTCACCCTGCCAAACTTCAGTCTTATATTTCTCCCATGATCTTCTGCCTCGGCTTCAAATCTTGCATTGCTAAAAGAAGTTGGAGAAAACCCAAAACCATGCTGACTATGTCCACTACAAATTTATATTATGCAGTCTCAACTGAGACTTAATTACAAGACAATCCTCTAGGCAGTGGCTTTTGAGATACTTATGGCCCAGGAAGGGGTAACAAAGCAAGCGATTATTCTGTCATTAGTATCTTAATATTAATTTAGTTTACCAGAGGTAAGCAAGTCAGTCACCTACCTGGACACTAAGGAATAACATAAAGCAGTAAAATTCTGATAGAGGAGAAGAGAAGGAAATATCTAAAACCACAGTAGGGGAAAACCTGGGCAGTCAAGGTCAGCCTGACAACGCTGGATGTACATTTTAGGAAGATGAATAGAACTCCTTAAAGAGATATAAGGAAGCACTTAAAGAGAAATGTTACTGACTTTATGGTTGGAGCCATCTTTCCTGGTCAGAGGAGTGAGCAGTGGAACTGAATGGACTTGTCCTCCTCTCTGGTCCTGGGCCAGAAACAGAGGCCCATAAAGCCAGAAACCAATGGTTAAGTCAATAGTTTCATTCAAATAGATTTCACCACCAGGAACATCAAAAGGACTAGATCTGGTTGGTAGATAATAGATAGATAATCATTGGAAAAACCCACATTTAGTGAGTACACAATCTATGTCCACTGCTGTGTTAGGCACTGTGGAGTTAGCAGACAAGGAGAAGATGGGGTACCTATTTTAGGTCTGATGGGGGAGAAAAGATGAACATATATGCATCAGGACAAATCCTTCTTCAGTGCTGTCTATATGCTAAGGCCTCTGCTAGGCACCGGGAGAACAAAGACAAAAATGAAGGCCTCAGGAAACTTGCCTTCTGAAAGGGGAGAAAAACTGTTCTTAAAGCCAGAGGCAGCTTCACATGGTGGGTGGGGCTCTGGACTTAGGGTCAGGAAGACCTGGATTCAAATTCTGATTCAGAAACTTGCTGTGTGACCCTGGGTTAGTCACAACCTATCTGTGGCTCAGTTTCCTCACGTGTGAAATGAGGAGCTCAGACTGTGTGGCTGTTAAGGTCCTTGGAAATGGAAATTCCAGAAGGCTTCATGACTTAGGTGACATTTCAGCTCTGCACTGAAGGAAATAAGTGTTTCTAAAAGGCAGAAGTGATCCAATATAAAATCTCGTGTAAACCGCCTTTCAGTTTTGGGAGCCATTACATCTGTACAGCAAAGACTAAAACTCTATAACAAAATACCTCCAAATGGTCTGGTTGTTTACTGTGGAACAATTGTGACAGAAGAAGGAAAGGAAAAGAAAGTCAACATTGACTTTGAACCTTTCAAACCAATCAATACATCATTGTATCTGTGTGACAACAAATTCCATACAGAGGCTCTTACAGCGCTACTGTCTGATGATAGCAAGTTTGGCTTTATTGTAATAGATGGTAGTGGTGCACTCTTTGGCACTCTGCAAGGAAACACAAGAGAAGTCCTGCACAAATTCACTGTGGATCTCCCAAAGAAACACGGTAGGGGAGGTCAGTCTGCCTTGCGTTTTGCCCGTTTACGAATGGAAAAACGACACAACTATGTAAGGAAGGTAGCAGAAACTGCTGTGCAGCTGTTTATTTCTGGGGACAAAGTGAATGTGGCTGGTCTCGTTTTAGCTGGATCAGCTGACTTCAAAACTGAACTAAGTCAATCTGACATGTTTGATCAGCGATTGCAATCGAAAGTTTTAAAATTAGTTGATATCTCCTATGGTGGTGAAAATGGATTCAATCAGGCAATTGAGTTGTCTACTGAAGTCCTCTCCAACGTGAAATTCATTCAAGAGAAGAAACTAATAGGAAGATACTTTGATGAAATTAGCCAAGACACCGGGAAGTACTGTTTTGGAGTTGAAGACACACTAAAAGCTTTGGAAATGGGAGCTGTAGAGATCCTGATAGTTTATGAAAATCTAGATATAATGAGATATGTTCTTCATTGCCAAGGCACAGAAGAAGAGAAGATTCTGTATTTGACTCCAGAGCAAGAGAAAGATAAATCTCACTTTACAGACAAAGAGACAGGACAGGAACATGAGCTGATAGAGAGTATGCCACTATTGGAATGGTTTGCTAACAACTATAAGAAATTTGGAGCAACGTTGGAAATTGTTACAGACAAATCACAGGAAGGCTCCCAGTTTGTGAAAGGATTTGGTGGAATTGGAGGTATCTTGCGGTACCGAGTAGATTTCCAGGGAATGGAATACCAAGGGGGAGATGATGAATTTTTTGACCTTGATGACTACTAGGTAGTCGACCTGGGTCCGGCAAAACGTGCCTCGCCCTCCAGCATCCAACCCAAGGAGCAAATGCGTGGTGGAAACAAAACAGATCCCTGCCTTATGATTGGAACATTTCCAGAACTTGATCCATGAGCATTGGATATTGAAAACAAAACAGAAACAAAAAAACCCAACCCTACACTTTGATTTGTCATGGTGTCAGTGCAGCAGCAAACTACTAAGTTCCTAAATGCCACTTTGGACTAATTTAAAAAAGAATCGCAGTTTTTACTTTTACTCAATGGTGAAATTGGTTGCTCTTGTATTTTATGAAAAAAAAATGATTTTTTTAACCTTCATACATAGAAGCAAAAATACTTTAACTGCTGTAAAAGGCAGAAGTGAGGACAGAGTACAGACGTGGAAGACAGCCTATAGGCTTATAGGGGAGAAACCATGACTTTTGCTCCCTCCCCTCATACGTGTAAGTTTTCAAGTCCATTTCTCCAGGAAATTTGTTTCCCCTTAATTACTTTACCTGTATTTAGGGAAAACTGCCAACAGTTTGAGGTGCTGCCTGAAACATTATAATTAAATGACAATAACCATGTAGTAAGTACTGAAACAAAACTGACAACTAGTTATAACTTGGTATCTTTCCCACTAATCTCTAACTCATTAAGTTAGTAGCTCACACTCATGGAATGCTTTAGGTTTTACAAAGTATTTCAGAGATTTTACCTCATTTTCTTCTCACAAGAACCCAGCGAGGTAGATGCCATTTTTATCTCCATTTTGCAGATGAGGAGACTGAGACAGACAGAGGTTAAGTGATTCACTCAGGGTAACACAGGTAGGAGTGTTTGAGGCCAGCTTTAGTCTCAAATTTTATAGAATCCTGGACAATGCTTTTATCAACTTTTCCTGACTTCAGTTCCATTACTTTATCTCATAGGCCATCTAGCAACCTTCCTTAGTGAGTCTCATCTTTAATTTGCTTTTTAAATTTCTAGACCATATGGAATGTTTTTTTGTAGCCCAGCCCATTTCTGTTAACACTGAATCAAAAGTCAGCCCTACAGGTCTTCACAGTTTTAAGGTTCTGAGAATATAGGCTAACTAGTCATGTAAAGCCCAGTCATTTCCACCAGCTTCCCTCCTGTAGTGGCCCTCTCTAACCCTTCCTTATTACTCACATGATGGGATCTTCAATCCAGCAGATTTATCCCCACAGGACCCATACTGGTGACAGTATGAACTATAAGCCCGATAATGCCCTGAGGATTGTCCTGGTTGGGAAAACTGAAAGTGGAGTAAGTACAACAGGGAATACCATTCTTGGGGGAAAAGGCTTTTTATCTGAAATTTCACCTGGTTCAGTGACCAAGAAATGTGAAAGGAGAATCAAAAAATGGGCATGCAAGGAACACATTGTGATCGTGGACACATGTGGGTTCTCGGACACAAAGGAAAGTCTCTGGACCACTTGCAAGAAGATCAGTCGCTGTGTTATCTTCTCTTCCCCAGGGCCACATGCCATAGTTGTGGTTCTGCAGCTAGGGCACTACACAGATGAAGAGCAGGAATCTGTCTGCTTGATCAAGGGCCTCATTGGGCCCGGTGTTACAAAGTACGTGGTAGTCTTGTTTACTTGGAAAGATGAATTGGATGGTTGGACTCTGGACAAGTTTGTGGAAGGCTCTAATAAGAAATTCGAAATGCTCCTCAAAGAGTGTAAAGGGCAATAATAATAAATAATAATAATAACAATAATAACAAAGCCCAGGGCACTGAAAAAAAAAGCCCAAGTGGAAAAGCTGGGTATAATAGAGAAAATGAGGCAGGATCCTAAGGAGGCATATTTTTCACATGACATATATAAGAAAACTATGAAAAAAACTGAACAAAAGAGCAGAAATGTTAAAGGCAATGTACACTTAGAATTTTAAAAATGGCATCTGTGATGTGGAAGATGAGTATGCTAAGAAACAAAACTCCATAGATGAGGACAAGATCAAAAAAGAGTGTAGAATAAGAGAGCAAAAGGAAAAATATGACAAAAATATGAAAAACAAAGGTAATGAGAAAAGTATGCTGACAGAAGTGGCAGGGCTAGTTAGAAAGTCTACTACGGATATTTCACAGCGATTTCAAAAGTTTATGTAGTAGCTCTAAATGAAATGAACCTACAGAGCTCTCCATGATTTTATGTCAACTTTATCTATATATAGAATCGGGTCCTGATTCCCTTATATGACTCAAAGATAAGAGTTTTTTTCAAGCCATGATATATTAGATGTGGAGAGATGGAAATCCATCCAATGAAGTGCCACATTATAGCTCCCAGAATGCAAACCACCTCTCCTTTTACCTGAGTCTTATGAGCCATATGTCTAGAGACCTGGGTTCCAAGTGTAAGCCATCTAAAATCCTCCATGTAAGTGGATAGGTAATAAATAAAAATTAAATGTAAATATTTAGGTCAATAAAGCTAATCAGAGACTCTCTAGGCAAGACAGAAAAAGTCTGAGGTCTGAGGAGGACCAGAAATTAGTGGATGATATTCTCATTTATTTCCTAGTTTTTTATGTTTGTTTCATCAAATTGTTTCAAAGCTTCTTTATTCCTAACTCTCCAGGGCCTGGCTATTAGTCCCAAAGTCTACAGAAGTGTTCTGTGTCTATAATTAATTCTATGTCTCCTTTGTACATTTTAAAATAACTTTTTCCTTTCTCTTAAACACCCAGTCCCACTTTTCACTTTCATCATGTCTACTGCTTTGCCCCATGCAGAGCGGAAACTCCAGGGAAATTGGGATTGGTTCCTTCATTGTACTTATATCTGCAGTGTCAGCAGTATCTGATGCATTTGCATAGCAGTATCACTCAACTTCTTTGCTTGTCTCTCCAAGGGGAACTGTGAGCCACTACTCCATTTAGTGTACCTTTCTTTTTCTCCTGGTTTTCTTTCCTCTGAGGATGTTAATATTGATGTGATCCAGTTCTTTCAAAATTTGTTAAATTGTTGGCCCCTGGCAAAGAGCTCATGTACCTACATTTAGTTTAGTGGTTATAACTGGTCTATAAATTGTGTGATTCTTGGCACCTTCAACCACATTTTCTTCCTTTTTCAGCACCTTCACAATTTGAAAGGAAGAGTTCCACATAGACCTGAGGGTAATTTCATGCATTTTTTGATACATGGGTTGCCATACTCCTCTCCGCCCCCACTACCCCATCCATCATTTGGTGGCCAGTGTCTTTTTTTTTTTTTTTTTTGCTTATTGGAGGGGAATTGGGGTTAAGTAACTTGCCCAAGGTCACATGGCTAGGTTTTTGTTTGTGTTGCATTAAGTGTCTGAGGTCGGATCTGAACTCAGGTCCTTCTGACTCCAGGGTCGATGCTCTACTTACTGCGCCACCTAGCCGCCCCAAGGTGGCCAGTGTCTTAAAGAGGATTCTCTAGGCTTTTATCCAGGTTGGCTTGAGTTATCACTGGGACTGAACTAGAAGACTTTTTAACATGATAGAACTCACCAGAGCTTCCATGTGTTTCTGGAATAGACTTTGAGAATGTAGAGCCGCCTTCACACATGGGAATAAGACTCTGCAGAAGGCATGGGGCATTAGCAGACAATTAACAAGTGAGAGATTTAACCAGGCTGTGCAGTCTAGGAAAAATAAAACCTCATTTCAAGCATCAAAGTAACACCTAGAATAATACAAAGGTTAATGCTTGTAATTTGAAAGGTAACAGAACCCACTGATTAGGTAGGAAAATGTGATCTGCGTCTGGAAATGAGGGGTGATAGCTAAGGGGCCTCTAGGCTAAAGAGGGTCAGGGTAATGTGAAATGGCTTCAGCTAAGAGCTAACATTTACACGGTGCTTTAAGGTTAGCAGAGCATATCACATATATTATTTCACTTAGTCTTTACAACAGCCCTGTGAGGTAGGTGCTATTATTATCCTAGTTTTACAGGCAAGGAAATCCAGACCCAAAGAAGTTAAATAACTTCCTCAGGTCCCCAAAGGTAGTTATCATATGAGGCAAAATTAGAACTCAGGTCATCCTGACTCCAGTTCAGTGCTCTATTGATCCACTTTGTCACTTTGTTTCACCTGAAGAATCAGTTTGAATCAGTGTCATTTTATGGGAGCAGTGCGCTCCCCACTACATGGCATTTTCCTAGCCATCTGTTCAGTTGAAGACCTATATAGTCATATATAAATGTATTAATTGTTTCATTTGCTTGATGAGGGAAGTTGTATGCAGTGGATGGGCTTATCTTCCTCCCATGGCAGCATAGGGGTATCATTCCAAACCATAGGTGAGCCCTGCCACATTTCAGTCACACCCCAAGCACAAATAGGGACTTTACCTAACTTCTTACCTTCATAGGGCTATTCCACTCCATGGTCCTGGTGCACAGCTCATTTGGGGATGGGTGCCTCAGTTCCTAAGAGATGGATGCCTGAACTCTGGTCTCCCCGCTAGTGCCCAGCAACCTCCATCTTTACCATGGTTTCTGGCTTTCCCTACTGTCTGCCCTCCCTCAATCCCATATTTCATAGTTCTTTCCCAGTTCCTCAGTCTCTATGATGATCTTCAATTCTCCTTGATTTATAGTTATTACTGAGTAACCACCAGTTATAAAGAAGTCTCTCTTTGTTTTCTTGGATTTGCCCCATAGAAATAAAGAATGGAAGTGAGATTGGGAACACGTTATAATGGATGGGGAGTATGGGGCCCTGGGTATGAATCACAAGGCAGCTTAATAAAAACTTCCATATATTTTCCCAGTGGTCATGAGACTCAACACCAGAAATGAAGCAGTGAATCCTTATCCCCCAAACACGTCCCAGAATGCCTGGCATACAGTAGACAATGAATAAAAGTTTGTTGAGGGCAGAGACTTACTATTTTTGCCTTAGTCCTTCAGCATGTTGCATATTGCCTGCCACATAGTGAGCACTTAAAAGAGCATTGATGTTTCATTGATTGATTATACACATATTTTTCTATCTCCTCTCTGTTTCTATCTCTCTCTTTTCTTCCCTCCCTCCCTTTTTCTGCCTCTTTATCTCTGCTTTCTCTCCCTCTTACCTCTCTCTCTCTCTCTCTCTCTCTCTCTCTCTCTCTCTCTCTCTCTCTCTCTCTATATATATATATATATATATATATATATATATATATATTCTTCTCCTTCTCCCTCTTCTTTTCTGCCTGAATTTCTCTGTCTTTTCCATCTTCTCTTTCACCTTCCCTCTCTCTCCTTCCCTTCTGTTTTTGTATATGCACACAAGTGAGAGGCCCTGTAGATAGCCATTATGCCAATGGGGATACCAACATTGGTGACAGGGTCACTGGTACCCCTGGCCCATGTTTTTCTGGCACTTGCTATACCCCATAAAACCAATTTGAAGGGTATTGTGTTGTCAACAGGTGATGAGAGTTTGAACTAGGACATGGGTGAGTAACCTGCAAGCCTTGAGATCACATGAGGCCTTCTAGGTCCTTGGGTGCAGCCTTTTTGACTGAGTCCAAATTTTATAGAAGAAATATTTCAAAAAGTTCTACCCAAGGACCTAGAAGACCACATGTGGCCTCAAGGACTGCAGGTTCCCCACCCTGAGCTAGGATGATAGTTGTATGAAGGCAGGGAGAGTTATTTAAGAGCTGTTGTGGTGAAAGAAATGATAAGATTTGGCAATTGTTCACACCTGTGGAGTGCTTGGGGAGAGGGTTTGAGGATAATGACAAGGTTCTAAACTTGGGTATTGCCGTTGGCAATATTAGAGAAGTTCAGAAGAGGAGAGAATTGGGGAAGGGGTGGCAGGTAAGTTCTGTTTGGTACATTTTGAATTTGAGATACCTCTCAGATTTCTAGCTCAAAGTGTCCAACAGGCAGTGGATGAGGTGGGATGGACCTTAGGAGAGACAAGAGTTGGATAAATAGATAGAGGGCAATGATGCATACTGCCGAAGTGAAGGAGCATGGGAAGAAAAGAGAAAAGTTACCTGGGGTAGAGCCATAGGGGGAACACACACAGTTAGTGGGTGTGGCAGGGAAGATGATTCAGTGAAGGAGAATGAGGAGAGGTCAGACGGGTAAAAGGGAGAGAAAGAGACAGAGAGAGAGAGACAGAGACAGAGACAGAGACAGAGAGACAGAGACAGACAGAGACATTAAGAGAGACAGAGAGAAAGAGAGACAGAGAGACAATGAGAGAGAGACAGAGAGAGAGGAAAGAGTAGCTAGATGAAGAGGTGGTCAGCAGTATCAAGAACTTCAGAGAGGTCGAGAAGACAGAATGGAGAAGAGGGCATTAGATTAAGCAATCAAGAGATCATTGGTAAATCAGGAGAGAAGAGAAATCAGGAGCCAGATTGTAGAAGGCCTGATGAGTTGAATGAAAAGTAAACAGAAACACTGATTCTAGACAGTTTTTTCAAGGAAGGAGGTTAGCTGAGCAGGAGAGGAAAGATGTAAGATAATATCAAGTGGGCATAGTAGGATCCAATGAGAGGTTTATAAGTATCACAGAGATTTGGGCCTGTCTCAAAGCTGGAGCCAGTCTCAGGGGGCGCGGTTCCATTCTCTCATCCCTAATATATGGGCTCAGCAAAGTAAAACTGCAAAAAGTCCTTTTGAAAGTCAGCTCACAACTTTCCTCTGCCTTCCTAGTGCCATCTTCACCTCCTCAGCAATTTGAGGTTTTCTTCCACCTCCCTCTGAATCCTCAGAGCTTGAGAGTGTTTCCACACTGTGGTTTATACAGTCATCTCTGAGGACTTGGGGAATGAGGGGTTTGGGCCTCACCAAGTACCAGTGCACAGAAAGATGAATTTGAGAATTTTATAGGGAACCTGCACTCTAGGAAGTTTAAAAGGGAATGCAGAGCCTTGGAGTGTCTCATGTATAGTAGGTTGAATTGTTGAGGAATATAACCTTGAACCTGTGGTGGGGCAGCCCCACTTTATCCTATATTGCACATCGTTTCCTCTTTCCCTACACAGTTAGCTAGTTCTTGCCTTCATTCAGCTGTACTCTTAGTTTCATAACTTTGGAGGAATTCTATATTGCACCTGCTGCTCCTCCTTATTTACCCCACCCTCATGCTTGCATCAGTTCCTTCTTTGCCTAGAGACGTCTTCTCTTGAGATCCAACTGGCCTTAGAAAGGAAGAGAAGGGAATGAGCATATATGCTGTGGTATGAAGTACCAGGCGCTGTGTTAAGCACTTTATAAATATCTCATTAAATTATATTATAATAGATTGAATATTATATAATATTATATAAAATATAGATATAATTAGTATGTTATATATTACACATGCATGATATATAACATATTCGAGTACAATGATGTCTCCTCAGTAGGAGACTTCTGATATCCTCTATCCTCACAGAGGTTATCCTTTCCTCCTTAGGTATGCCTATGTCTTTAATTCTGGGGTAGTTGGACTTCGTCACTTTGGAGTAATAGAGTCCAGAGGGAAGAATCCTTAGCCTACAATTAGGTGAGACATTTGTTCTAGGCAAGTTGGGAAGGATTTGTTAGCCAGGCAGTTCCTGGGGACTCAAGTTAAAGTTTGTGGTGGGGAGGGAGGATTCAGACTCCTGGATTATAGAAATCAAAACTAGAATATCCCTTTGCCACCTCCCATCTCCATACCCAGACCTTAAGGGCCATCTCTAACCCCAGACTTGACTATTATACTAAGGCTCTTTACTCTTATACTAGGCTAATGTTATCAAAATATTTCAAAGATCAGGGAATTCATTGGTATGAGTCATCCCTCTCCACTTCACATAGAGAAAGCTCCACAACTTAACAAATGGTCTTCATGTGTTGCTGAAAAAACCAAACTGATCACCTGGTGAACAATCTATGGTTATGAGACTCCCTGAGCTTTGTAAAGTTGCTCCTAAAGAAAATGAACACCATTTGGGCAAAAGCTTTCTAGCTTGGGAAAATCTGTTACAGTTGTACTCTTTCAGCCTTCCAGAACCCAGGGACCCCTGCATACCTGAAAGAAGCTCTTCCCTATAGCATGAATGGAGGATATTGCACTTGCCTCCTCAATATGCTCATAAAATTCAGATAAATTCCTCATTTCTGTTTCTGAGAAATGAAGTTAATTGAATCCATTATTTGATTTTGGCAAATCCTGATCCAAAGAAATAGGAAGTCAATGTCCAACATCGTTGGATAACTTGCTGATGGTAAGTAGACATCAAGCCCCTTATCAGAGGGGACAAGGCTTTATTGAAGATAAGGGGTGTGTGTGTGTATGAGGCATCCCAAGACCTCAGGCTTAAAGCTGGTAAAGGTTAACCACAACACATTTTAAAATTTAATTTGTATCATCAGCACTGCCTCTATCATTTCCTTAAGTTAAGACCTCAAACAAAATGATAAATCAAGCTGTAATATACAGTGTTTCCTGATTTCCAAAGTATAAATGCTCACATTGAAAATTTAACAGTCTGCTCTCCTGAGCATTTCCACTGCTTCCAAAACAAACCTGTTTTTGGACCTCCTGAGTCAGAATTTTGTGGATCTGCCAGAACCTGTCCTCTCCCAAATGGCATTGAGAAAGGAGAGAGAGTGAGGATCCCTAACCTCTCTTGTTGTCCAGTCTGCCTTCCTTCCACCCTGAGACCCCTCTTCTTCCCCCTGCCAGACCTGACTCTTTCAGATTAATTTATTAAATGCTTCCAACAATTATGATAATATTCCCCCTCAAAATTTAAAATTGAAATTTGCATTATGTAATTCATTATAAGCAATAAAATATTATTCTATCCATAGCTATGAAAGCTCTAAGTGTAATAAGAATTAAAAGAAGCAATAACATTAGTGAAATAAGTTACAGCCTGAAAGGTGTTTAACAAAACATAACTGCATATAAATTTAATTTTAATTTGAACAAAGGTTTGTAATATTTGACTCAACACTAGACAAACAGGCTTCAATCTGGTTCAGCATTATGTTCATTTCTGTATTGGAATGTAAGACAGGAATAAAGCGAAAAAAACTTATGTGGTGGACAAGGGGGAAAACTTTTGCAAACTCTCTTGCTGTGAGAGGGAAATTAAGTTTCTATTTTCAGCAAAAAATTATGACAGTCATTTCTGAATGATACTTGTAGTCTAAAATCCATTTACATGCCAATTAATTTTTCTTCTTATTTTTCCCCAAATGCTTTATTAATTTCTGCTTTACATCATTCATTTCTGCCAGATTTTGAGTTACAATTTTTCCCCATTTTCCCCTAACCACCACCCCAGAATAGCAGTCCCACAGGATATCCCCTCACCCAATCTACTCTCTCCCATATCTTCTCCCATATCCCCTTCGATTCTTCCATTAGGGCAAGGTGAATCTCTGTGCCCCAATGCCTACAAATCTTATCTCCCAATTACATGCAAAATAGTATTAATAATAGTATGTATATATATATATACATATATATACATATATATATACAAATATATATATATATATATATATATATATATATATATATATATATATATATATATATTTGAAACATTTAATTTTAAGACTTTGAATTTCAGATCCATTCCCTTCCTCCCTTGTCACCCACTCCCTCTGGGAAGATAAGCAATTCAGTATATGTTGTACATGTATAGCTATGCAAAACATTACCATAGTAGATATATTGTAAAAGACTGCTTATATTTCCCTCCCACCCATCCAACCCCCCACCTGGTCCATTCCCTACTTTGATCCTGTCCCTCTTCTATAGTGGGTACTTCCAACCTCCCCTCCCCACAAGGATGCCCTCCCATCCATCATCCCTCCTCTCATCCCCCTTCCCCCTATCCTGCTGCAGGTTGAGATATCCCATTTAATATGTATGTCATTCTCTCCCTGAACCAAATTCAATGAGAATGTGGTTTTGCCTTTTTGCCTTCCTATTCTCCTCCTCCCTTGCAACCACTTCCCCTTGCTTCTTCTACATGAGATAGTTTACCCTACCCTGTCTCTCCCCATCTCCTCTTGCCACTTTCCTCTCTCACCTCATAACTTCACCCCTTAAGTATCATCCCTTCCTACCAAATTCAACCTGTGCCCTCTATCCATGTATAACTGTAAACATATATACACACATTCACATATGTATTCATATGCCCATATACCCTTCTTCCATTATTTTCATACTGAGAAAGGTTTCATAAGTCACAGTTATTGTTTTTCCATGTAGGAATGTAAATAGGTCAACTTTGATAAGTTCCTTTTGATTTCTTTTCCCTGATTACCTTCTCAAGCATCTCTTGCTTCTTGTGTCTGAATATCAAATTTTCTATTCAACTCTGGTTTTTTCATCAAGAAT
>WOXC01004445.1:0-39009 GCA_011680675.1 Gymnobelideus leadbeateri
AGGAAGGAAGGAAGGAAGGATGGAAGGAAGGAAGGAAGGAAGGAAGGAAGGAAGGAAGGAAGGAAGGAAGGAAGGAAGGAAAAAGGAGGCAAGGATGGAAAAGAGGGAGGAAAGAGAGAAAGAATGAGAGACAGAGAGAGAAAGAAAGAAGAAAGGAAGGAAGGAAGGAAGGAAAGAAAGAAAGAAAGAAAGAAAGAAAGAAAGAAAGAAAGAAAGAAAGAAAGAAAGAAAGAAAGAAAGAAAGAAGGAAAGAAAGATTTGAAATGCCTTACCTGGGCATTTACATGTGGGCAGTTTAGCCTCCTTGTTCTTTGATAAAACTAAAGACACTGGTATGTCTATGTACTGATTTATCTGACTGTCCATCAGTGATATAGGAAATAAAAGAAACTAGACAACCTATTCCTTCTGCCTCTCTAATTTAATGCCCCCACCAATAATTCCATATCACTTTCCCAACCTGAAATATTTATATAAAATGCATGGGGAGCAGGGAAACAAGCATTTATTAAGCACCTACTTTGTTTATGATACTTTGCTGATCACTTTATAATATTATCCCATTTGATCCTTACAACATCACTTGATTCCAGGCCCAGTATTCTATCCACTCTTCCAACTAACATTAGACTGATTATCCAGTATAATACAGGTACTTTATTTCCTCCTTTCCTCATCCCCAATATCCACTTCTGCAGATTTCTCTCCAATAACCTCTTTGAACTGGTTTCTAAGCTTAATAATCCAAATACTGTTATTACACATAGTATTAATATGCTATTTCCCCTAGTCCCTGATATATAATTATGTGACTAGATTTTCAATCATTAATAAACATGTCATTTAATTTTATTCTCTTTTTAGTAGATATTAAATGCAACAACAATTAATCAATGAGCCAGTGATGCCAACTAATATATGTGTATAAATTTGTGTACAAGTACACAAGTACTTTCCTGTGTTATATGGCTAATTTTAGAAGTCAGTTTAGGCATAGCTAATATAAATGAAATTGTAGGAATTCCTGTCTATAGAAAGGCTTTTTGTTTTAGTTCAATATTCACATTTCTTGCTTATTGCCTGAAATTGTTGTGGGGATAAAAGAAAATGACAATTATAGTGCTACGTGGAAGATTCTGGAAAACAAATGCAGTATACTTTGTACTCAGTCTTACTGATGATAGGAGACATAGATTTTATCCTAAGAATTTTGTCTCAGGAACATATGAGAGCAGAGATGTTTTATTATCATCCCAACAGCTTTCACTTTGTAATCCAGCCCAAGCAGTGTGTTCCTACTACACAGATCTATCAAGGTGAAGTATTTTCTCTGGCACCAGTCCAAGGTGTGGTTGGATTGATTTAATTCACTATTGTTGAGACCACCTCATGCTAGCTGGAGCCTACAAACTAATTGAATAAATACTGTTTTATTCAAATGAAGGTGATTTTCTTTCAGTGTTATTTAATACCAAATTAAGATCATTTTTACATGAATGAATTTAGATAGAGGTTACAAAAACATGATTTCCTAAGTCATTATTCAAAAAAGAGTAAATGTTAGATAATGACAATCTTTTCCCACTTAAGAGCAATTTCTGATTTTATATATATATATATCTATCTATATAGATAGATAGATAGATAGATAGATAGTAAATTTGTTGAATTAATTAATAGATTATGTTTTGTTTTTTTATTTTAAAATTTATATTTAGTTTTCAACATTCACTTCCCAAAGATTTTGAGTTACAGATTTTCTTCCCATCTCTCCCCTACTCCCTACCCCAAGATGGTAAGCATACTGAATACCTCTTTCCCTGTAGACGGCCAGTACCAAGCCAGTCCAGTCATGGGTAGAGTCTGGGTCAGGATTTCCATAGGACTGGCTCCTCCTGAGGGCTCATTGTGGCTCAGGGTGATTGGCTCACAATCTTTCCTTGATTAGCAAGGGAACAGGGCATGATTATCAAGAAGTTATAACCATGGAGTGATTGCATATGCACACAATGGAATAAAGTACTAGGAGGTAGAATACCAGATGTAAACACTTTTGCTATTAGTATATAAACCCTTACCCTCAGATAAACAAAGAGGCTGCAGTGTCTCATCATTACCACACTTTCACATTCAGCCCAGGCCCCTTTGCTTCGGGCATCAAATGGCACATCAAACAGGGACCTGAAAAGAAGGCATAAAAAGAGTGGCCTCCTGCGCTCTGGAGAAATGCAACAAAAAAAGGCAAGGAGACGAAAGCTGAATTTTTTTCTAAGTATTGGACTTAGAAAGAACAGATGTGAGTATATGTTAGGGATTAAGCAGAAACAAGAGTTCAAGCAAAAAGAAGACAGTGCTCTGGTTTACTTTCATTTGTGGGGCCGCCTTGTTTTTGGTTTTTAAGCACACTGCTGAGAGCAAGAATGGGGCAAACACAATCAGGAAGTAAAGACTGAATATTATCTGAGGCTTCTAAAGAATATAGTCAGAGAAAGGGGGCTCTTAATATTTACTAATCAGCTTCAAGAATTTTTAGACTGTATAGAAACCTGCTGCCCATGGTTCTTAAAAGAAGGGACCATTGATTTGGAAAAATGGGAAACTGTAGGCAGACAGATGAGTGAATATAATCAGGAGGTTGGCCCTAGCACATTCTCCATTTCATCATTTTCCGTATGAAATGCGCTAAAAATATGTCTCTAACCTGCAGAAAAGGTACTGATCGCCATAACAGTTTTAAAAATAGACATGGCATCAGGGACAGAGAAAGAGGAGAAAATGGCACATTGTATAGATGAATGCCTGAAAATCATAGAGGAGACAGCTTTGGAAGAGGGCCATGAGCCTATTCTCCCCAGCGCACCTCCTAGGCCACTACCCATGTACAGATCCAACAGTTGGGATTTTTCAGAAAAGGATCAGAAGTCAAAGGAAGATCCTGTAGATTTAGTCCAGGCAGCCATAAGGAAGGCTGAGGAAAGAGGGGAAGACATCCCACTTGCCAGGAGACTAGCACTCCCTGTGTTTGAAGTGAATGACCCTGATAACCCAGGGCAAATACTGAGGGAGCATCACACATTAGACTTTAAGTTGTTAAAAGAACTCTGTTCCGGAGCGTAAAGTTATGGAGCCAATAGTCCTTATGTCCATGACTCCTTCGTTCAATCTCCAACATAGCAATGTGTCCCCTTGATTTGTATTAATTGGCCAAAACAACACTAGAAGGGGAGAACTACCTCATATGAAAATCAGAATTTTTCAAGGCATGCCAGGACCAAGCCAGGCAAAATGAAAATATCAATTTTGAGCAAGTCATGGGCACTGGGAGGTATAGCCAGGTTAGGGATCAGTTGAGGTATGAATTGATTGCTTATGATTTAGCAGCACAACCACCCTGAAGCTTAAACACCTACCCTCAAATGGTGGCCAAGTTAGGTCTGAAGGCTATCAAAAGAGTTGTACAATTGACTGGAGATTATCCTGAATACATATATCAACCATACACTCAGGAACAATTAGAAGTCTTGATTGCCCAGGACACAGAATGGCAGGTCCTTGTTAGCACACACCAAGGGAGATTTGATAATGTATATAAGAATTCTGTCTTACAGTTTATGTTTAATTATGAATGAATGATTAATACTATAACAAAGAACTCCCTCAGGCATCCACAGCATTTACTGATGCTACTAGCTATTGGATTGCTTTGTATTATATTCCCCTAGACAGGAAGATGGTTATACATACCTCATTTGAATCTACACAACAGAATGAACTATATGCCATAATAGCAGTACTTCAGGACACAGAACAACCTCTCAATATATTCTCCAATACCAAATATGCTATTTATGTGGTTAATACCACTGAGACTAGACATGTTAGGTTTTCTAGTAATCTCCCAGTATTCCAACTATTCCTTTTACTTCAGGAGACCATTGGAAACAGGAAATCACATTTCTACTCCACTCATATACCCTCACATACCTCCTTGCCAAGCGAGTCCCTGCTTTTACTTTGCCATCATGGGAATATCAGCAGATTATTTCTTTAGCATGTGAAGCATATTGTGTCATATTACGGACAAAGAAGAATGCAAGAGAAGGTGAAGAAAAATTTATTTTGCTCAATGGAATTATCATCCATTGGGGAAAATTTGAGTATTCTGGCATTATGGAAAGCAATTTGGAACTATACACCCCAAATTATTAAATTGCACATGTCTTGGGGGCGAAGCCAAGATGGCTGAGTAGAAACAGCTCTTCCAAGCCTCTCTGCCCCCAGATTCCCCACAAACTATGTAAAAAAGGACTGTGAACAACTTCTGGAGCCCCAGCACCCACAGAACGACACAGAGAAGCTAACCTCCCGCTGAGGACAGCCCAGCAGCCCTGCAGGAAGGACCAGCACAGCGGTCTGGGAGCCGGCAGCGCGCAGAGCGCAGGAGCAGAGCTGAGCCCAGGTCCTCGTGAGCCGAGGTTTTAGCCCCAGGGCGGCAGGGCCAGCAGCTGGCTGGAGGAACCCCAGAACACCAGGAGCTGTGGCGACTCCAGAATTATCAACATAGACATGCCTAGGACAAAGTAAGAGGTTAGTGTCCTATGGACTTTGGGACCTGTATTTGGGGAATGCGTCAGCTCCCTCCCCTGGGGGCTAGAAGCCGCTGAGGAGACACGCCATTTTGTAGATTTCAGAGGCATTTCCGGCTCCCAGCCTACAAATCGTGGGGAGATCCAGCGATCAGTCTTGGGGGGTAATCGCTCTTGCTTTAACCTCCCTGGATCTGGATTGTGATCTAGGGTGGAAGTTGTGGGTGGGTTTACAGCTTGCCAGAAACGGAAGTTGCCCCCCACACGTTCGGGACGAAAATTCCTCTAGCTGGCCTTAAAGCCATAGTGTGGCAACAAGCCCAAAAGTCAAGCAATTAAGTGGCAACATGCCAAGGCAAAGGAAACAGAAAAATGCAACCCTAGACTCCTATTTTGGGGGCATAGAGCGGGAAAAGGACTGTGAGGTCAGAAGTCCTGCTCCAAAAGCCCCAGGGGAAAACATGAGCGGGTTGCAGGCCATAGAGGACCTTAAGAAGGACCTTAAAAATCAAATAAGAGAAGTGGAGGAAAAATTAGAAAGAGAAATGAGAAGGATGCAGGAAAAGTATGAAATGAGGGTCAACAGCCTGACTGAGGAAAACAACACCTTAAAAAATAGTCTAGCTCAAATGGCAAAGGAGGCCCAAAAGGGCAATGAGGAGAAGAATGCCTTAAAAAGTCGAATTTGCCAGATGGAAAAAGAATCTCAAAAGTTCACTGAGGAGATTCATTCCTTCAGAGTTAGACTGGAGCAAATGGAAGCTAATGACTTTATGAGAAATCAAGATGCTGTTAAGCAGATCCAAACAAATGAAAGATTAGAAGGCAATGTGAAATATCTCATGGGAAAAACCACTGACCTGGAAAATAGATCCAGGAGAGACAATTTAAAAATTATTGGACTACCTGAAAGCCATGATCAAAGAAAGAACCTAGAAATCACCCTTCAAGAAATTCTCAAGGAAAATTGCCCTGATGTTTTAGATCCAGAGGGCAAAATAGAGGTTGAAAGAATCCACCGATCACCTCCTGAAAAAGATCCCAAAAAGAAAACTCCCAGGAATATTATAGCCAGGTTCCAGAATCCCCAGATCAAGGAGAAAATACTCCAAGCAGCCAGGAAGAAACAATTTCAATATTGTGGAAACACAATCAGAATAGCCCAGGACCTGGCAGCTTCTACACTGAGGGATCGAAGGGCATGGAATATGATATTCCAGAGGGCAAAAGAACTGGGAATGAACCCAAGGGTCACCTACCCAGCAAAACTGAGTATTTTGTTTCAGGGGAAAATATGGTCATTCAGTGGAATAGAGGACTTTCAAGCATTCTTGAGGAAAAAACCAGAGTTGAATAGAAAATTTGACATCCAGACACAAGAAGCAAGAGATGCCTGAGAAGGTAATCAGGGAAAAGAAATCAAAAGGAACTTATCAAAGTTGAACTATTTACATTCCTATATGGAAAAGCAATAACTGTGACTGATGATATCTTTCTCACTATGAAAATAATGGAAGAAGGGGGTGTGGTCATATGAATACATATGTGAATGTGTGTGTATATGGTTACAGTTATATATGGATAGAGGGCATAGGTTGAATTTGTTGGGAAGGGAGAATACTCAAGGGATGAAATTATGAGGTGAGAGAGGAAAGTGGCAAGAGGAGATGGGGAGAGACAGGGTAGGGTAAACTATCCCATGTAGAAGAAGCAAGGGGAAGTGGTTGCAAAGGAGGGGGAGAATAAGGAAGGCTAAAAAGGCAAAACCACATTCACATTGAATTTGGTTCAGGGAGAAAATGACATACATACTAAATGAGATATCTCAACCTGCAGCAGGATAGGGGGAAGGGGGATGAGAGGAGGGATGATGGATGGGAGGGCATCCTTGGGGTGAGGGGAGGTTGGAAGTACCCACTATAGAAGAGGGACAGGATCATGTAGGGAATGGACCAGGTGGGGGGTGGGATGAGTGGGAGGGAATTATAAGCAGCCTTGTACAATATATCTACTATGATAATGTTTTGCATAGCTAGACATGTACAACATATACTGAATTGCTTATCTCCCAAGAGGGAATGGGTGACAAGGGAGGAAGGAAATGGATCTGAAATTTGAGGTCGTAACATTAAATGTTTCAAATATATATATAATACTATTATTAATACTCTTTTGCCTATAATTGGGAGATAAGATGTGCAGGCATTGGGATGCAAAGATTCATCTTCCTCTAATGGAAAAGTCGATGGGGGTATGGGAGAAGGTATGGGAGAGAGCAGATTGGAGGAAGCGATATCTTGTGGGACTGCTATTCTGGGAGGTTGGGTAGGGGAATAATGGGGGGAAAATGATTGTAACTCAAAATCTAGCGGAAATGAATGATGTAAAACAGAAGTTAATAAAGCATTTGTTTAAAAAAAATTTGCACATGTCTTTTGATCATGTAATTGTACTACGAAGCTTATAAAATCAAATAAAGAGAAAAAGGGCCCATGTGTATAAAATTACTTATAGTAGCTCTTTTTTAGGTGACATAGAATTGGAAAGTAAAGGGGTATCAATCTTTTCAAGATTGGTTGACCAAATCACTATACATGAATATAATAGAATACTATTGTAATTTAAGAAATAATAAAGGAGACACTTTCAGAGAACCTGGAATGACTTGTGCATGAAGAATAAAATGAACCGAATTAGGCACATACCTTATCCAGGGTAGGGTACCTGGGGCTTTGATGCCACATGTGGCCTTCTAGGTCCTTAGGTATGCCCTTTTGACTGAGTCCATGTTTTATAAAAACAAACCCTGTTATTAAGGGGATTTGTTTTGTGAGGTTTGAATTTAGTCAAAGGGCTACATTGAGGACCTAGAGGATCATATGTGACCTTGAGGCCGCAAGCTCCCCACTCCTGCCTTACACCATAGCAACAACAGTATAAACACAAACAGTACCCAAACATTTGAAAAATGCTCTTTGAATTGGCTTCTGGGTAATGTGGCCAACAAGAAAAAGAATAAGAATTGTTTTTTATCTGATTTTCATTATCTTCCAAATTTTTCCAAAAATTATATGCAGAGATTTAAAAAAAAATTAGCTGTTTCCATGGTTTGGGAAACCAAGAAACCAAATAAGGTAAAAACCAGATGAACTAAAAATAGAGAAGGCTAATAACCCTTTATCCCTATCCTGTTTATTCATTACCTTCTCCTCCAGTTCCCATTGGGCTCAGGCAGCAGGGCTACACATGCTCATATACAGGCTTGCCACAGAACTCAGTGCTATACTCCTCTTTCCTCTGAACAAAAACTTGCTTAGTCTGAGGGAAAAGGATACCAGCACTCTGTGCCACAATGTACTGCACCAAAGAACTGAGAAATAGAAGGAACTGGGGAAAGACACATGTGAATGGCTGTGAGGGACTTTATTAAGTCCAGGGGAAGCAGTCTAGTATTCAACTGGTTCCAGTTCTGTCCACCCAGAAGTCACTTGGGGCAGAGATAAAGGTTAATGACGGCAGAAAGCTGAGAAGGCTTTGCGATACAGCCCTCAGGGAAACTGCTCTGAAAAAAGAGAGAATCAAAAGTGAACAATCGGAAAAAAATAAGGAGGAAAAAAAGGCTGAAATTACCAAAGATCTCAGAAGATAAAACTCAGTTAAAGTTTCTGTACAAAAATAGAAAAACCAAATGGTAAGGTGTGGATATGGCCTCCAGGTCAACTAAATGAGGCCAGGTATCTATGAATAATTATCTCATAACAGAGGAAAATGAATCAATGGCTGATGAGAAAGAGAACTGTGGGATTCCCAAGAGAGCATGAAACAACACAAAGATCTTCCTAAATGCTTTAAAAGAGAAAGTACATTGTGAAAGTAGAAATATATGCATGCACAGCAGAAATAATTGGCAGAATGGATAAATCTTGAATAAACAGCAGCAAGCCTCACAAAACAAAAGAGAATAATTAATTGGGAAGGCAAATATATTTAAGTGAAGGACAATCTGGAAGAAGAGAAAGAAAAAAACCAATAACATCAAAAGAAAGCACAATCTCTATACAAACAAAATACATTGCTATCTGCAGGAGGGTGTGTGAAGACAACTGAAAATGTATATGTCTCCCAGAAGAATGTGAGAAGTTAAAAAAAAAAAAACACCTAAAAACATGATGCAAGAAATTATACAAGAACACTACCCGGAATTTTGGAATATAGAAGAGAAAGTGCCTATTGAAAGAATCCAAAGATTGTCTCCAGAAAATGAAAGCAACTTATGGTGCAAATTCCAAGACACATAATAATAAAATTTAACAATTTCACTGATAAATAACAAATTCTACATGTGAACAGGAAAAAGGTCTACAAATATAAAAGAAAAGAAATTCAAATAACAAGGCTGTTCCATACCCACAAGAAGCAAACACAGGAGGAAATAGAATAATATATTCTAAAGAGCAAAAGAACTCAATATTCACCCCAATGGATCTTGCCCTGAAAATTTGAGCCTAATCATCAATTAAAAGAAAAAGAAATTATCTGAGGTCGTGAAGACGAATCTGGGTGGCCCAGAGGCCCAGAAGATGACCCCAGGCAATGCAGAAGCCTGGACGCTGCAGCTCCCATAGGCCCAGATGCCTCAGGGCACAGGGACCAAGACACTGTGGCCCACAGAGGCCTGGATGCCATGGCACACAGAGGCCTGATCAACCTGGTGGCAAGTTGACCCACCAACCACAAGGAACACTGCCAGGCCTATCACTGCAGGGCTGGGACTGGGCTGAACAGTGTAAGAGTCAAATGCAGGGCCCCTGGCAGGGGCAGCAGCTACTCTTGGGAATACCAATACACAGCCTAGAAATTTAAAAAGTCCTTCCAGGGACCAGGATGGCAGAGTGAACCCAGGCTGCTCCAATCCCCACCTCTGACCCTGAAAACAAAAGAAGTATTGCACCAGGGCAAAACTTTAAAAAAAGCTTTAAAAAAGCTTGGGAGCCCTAGAGGAAGGGCATGGCTAGGGCCCTGCCTCAAAATGGGTCAAAAGCAGACTGCAAAGACAGATTCTGGAGTCCTACTATCCTGAGAGGGAGGAACCAAATTCAGAGGGAGACTGTGTCACCCACAGCTGAAGTCTCAACAGGGAACTGGTCTCAAGAACAGAAAGCTTTCTTAGATGAGCTCAAAAGGAACTTCGAAAACCCAATGAGAGATAGAAGAGAAAATGAATAATTCTTTTAAAATCAAAATTTCAATATTAGAAAAACATTACAATGAAGAAAACAGCTGCTTAAAAAGAAAAATGTGTGATATGGAAAAGGAGTTCCAAAAACGAATTGAGGAAAATAATTCACTAAAAACTAGAATCAACCAAATTGAAGCGAATAACTCTATGAGGAACCAAGAATTAGTCAAACAAAATATCAAGAATGAAAAATTGGGGGGGGGGCGGAGTCAAGATGGCCAAGCAGTTACAGCATTTCTGTGCAGCTCTGCTCCCACAACTTCCAAATCCCTGTAAAAGGAAACTCTGAACAAACTCTGGAGCTACAGAAACCACAAAATGATGAAGAGAAGCCAACCTCCCACTGAGGACAGCCTGGCAGCCTGGCAAGGAGCAGCCAGCACAGCACTCTGGGAGCTGAGCCCAGGCCCACGTGACTTGTGAGTCAAAGGCTTTGGCCCCAGGGCAGCCAGACCAGCAGCCTGCTGGAAGGGGTCTAGAACACCAAAAGCTCTGTCGTTTCCAGAATTATCAACACATAGATGCCTCAGACAAAGTGAGAGGTTAGTGTGGTATGCACTTTGGGACTCATTAATTGGGAAAGCACATCTGCCTCTTTCCCCGGGGCAAGAAGCCACTGAAATGCTTCAGCACCCCAGTCACATAGCAGCTTCAACTCCTGGCCTGCAGACTGTAGAGGTCCAGGCTATAAGTCTTGGGGGTAATCACTCTTGCTTTAACCTTCTTGGATCCGGATTGCAGTTTGGGGTGGAGGTCTTCAAGCATTCTTTAGGAAAAAAAACAGAGTTGAATAGAAATTTTGACATTCAGACACAAGAAGCAAGAGATGCTTCAGAAGGTAAACAGGGAAAAGAAATCATAAGGAACTTATCAAGAACTATCTGAACAGCTTGCCAGAGCATGTGGAGGTTTCAGAGAGGGCACCCAACTAATACATCTGGCAGCTGAGAAAATCCCAGCATTTGGGACGGAAGCTCCCCTGGCTGGTGGCAGAGTCCTACTGTGGCAACAAGCCCAAAAGTCAAGTAATTGAGTGGCAACATGCCTAGGCAAAGGAAACAAAATAAACAGAAAAATTCAACACTGGACTCCTATTTTGGGTGCAAAGAGGATCGAAGCATGGAACAGGAGGAAGACTGGGAGGTCAGAGCTACTGTACCAAAAGCCCCAAAAGAAAATACGAGCTGGTCACAGGCCTTAGAGGACCTTAAGAAGCAGATAAGAAAAGAGGAGGAAAAATTGGGAAGAGAAATAAGAAAGATACAAGAAAAGTATGAAATGAGTGTCAACAGCCTGAGGGAAATAACACCTTAAGAAACAGACTAACTCAAATGGCAAAAGAGGCTCAAAAAGACAATTAGGAGAACAATGCCTTAAAAAGCCAAATTTGCCAGGTGGAAAAAGAATCTCAAAAGCTCACTGAGGAAAATCATTCCTTCAGAATTAGACTGGAACAAATGGAAGCTAGTGACTTTATGAGAAATCAAGATACTGTTAAGCAGATGCAAACAAATGAAAAAACAGA
This sequence comes from Gymnobelideus leadbeateri, assembly GCA_011680675.1. Classification (NCBI taxonomy): domain Eukaryota; kingdom Metazoa; phylum Chordata; class Mammalia; order Diprotodontia; family Petauridae; genus Gymnobelideus; species Gymnobelideus leadbeateri. Next base: position 11,351 of record WOXC01004445.1, read on the forward strand.
AGGTAATGTGAAATATCTCATGGGAAAAACCACTGACCTGGAAATAGATCCAGGAGAGATAATTTAAAAAATTATTGCACTACCTGAAAACCATAATCAAAGAAAGAACCTAGAAATCATCCTTCAAGAAATTCTCAAGCAAAATTGCTCTGATGTTTTAGAACCAGAGGGCAAAATAGAGGTTGGAAGAATCCACCAATCACCTCCTGAAAAAGATCCCCAAAAGAAAACTTAGGAATATTATAACCAGTTTCCAGAATTGCCAGATCAAGTAGAAAATATTACAAGCAGCCAGGAAGAAACAATTTCAATATTGTGGAAACACAATCAGGATAGCACAGGATCTGGCAGCTTCTACACTGAGGGACTGAAGGGCTTGGAATATGATATTCCAGAGGGCAAAAAGAGCTGGGATTAAAACCAAGAATGACCTACCCAGCAAAACTGAATATCATGTTTCAGGAGAATATAGTCAATCAGTGGAATAGAGGATTTTCAAGCATTCTTTAGGGAAAAAAAACAGAGTTGAATAGAAAATTTGACATTCAGACACAAGAAGCAAGAAATGCTTCAAAAGGTAAACAGGGAAAACAAATCATAAGGAACTTATCAAAGATGAACTATTTAAATTCCTACATGGAGAAACGATAACTATATGTGATGAAACCTTCCTCAGGATGAAATACCTGAAGAAGGGTATATGGGCATATAAATACATATGTGAATGTGCATATATATGTTTACAGGTATACATAGATAGAGGGCACAGGACCATTTTAATAGGAAGGGATGATATTTAAAAGGTGAAATTAAGAAGTGAGAGAGGAATATAACGAAAGGAGACGGGGAGAGACAGAATGAGGTAAACTGTCCCATATAGAAGAGGCAAGGGAAAATGGTTACAAGGGAGGGGAAGAACAGGAAAGCAAAAAGGCAAAACCTTATTCTCATTGAATTTGGCTTAGGGAGAGAATGACATACTTACTAATTAGGATCTCTTACCCTACAGGAGAGTAGGGGGAAGGGGATGGGGGGGAGTATGATGGAGGGGAGGGCAGGCTGGATAGGAGGGAATTTGGAAGCACCCACTTTTGAAAAGGGACAGAATCAAAATAGGTAATAGACCAAGTGGGAGGTGGGATATGAGGGAGGGAAATATAGTCAGTCTTTTACAATATATATATATATATATATATATATATGCACTATGGTACTGTTTTGCATAGCTATACATGTACAACATATACTGAATTGGGTGACAAGGGAGGAAGGGAATGAATCTGGAATTCGAAGTTTTAAAATCAAATGCTTAAAATATATAAATACTTTTATTAATCCTATCTTACATATAATTGGGAAATAAGATAAACAGTCATTGGGGCACAGAAATTCACCTTGCCCTACTGGAAAAGTTGAAAGGGGTATGGGAGAAGATACAGGAGAGAGCAGATCAGATGAGGGGATATCCTGTGGGACTGCTATTCTGGGGTGGTAGGTAGGGGTGTAACTCAGAATCTGGCAGAAATTAATGATGTACACCAGAAGTTAATAAAGCATTTGAAGAAAAAAAAAGAATGAAAAATTAGAAAAAGAACTAAAATATCTCAGTGGAAAAAAACTGACCTGGAAAACAGATCCAGGAGAGATAATGTGAGAATCATAGGCCTACTGGAAAATCATGACGAAAAAATGAGCCTGGATATCATCTTCCAAGAGCACATCAAGGAAAACTGCCCTGAGATACTAGAACCAGAGGGTAAAATAGAAATCGACAGAATCCACCCGACACCTCCTGAAAGAGCTCCCAAATTGTAAAGTCTGTGAAATGTTGTGGCCAAACTCCAGAACTACCAGGTAAAGGAGAAAAATACTACAAGTGGCCAGAAGGAAACAATTCAAATATAGAGGAACCACAGTGAGGATGGTACAGGATCTGGCAGCCTTTACACTGAAATATCGGAGGAAGTGGAATACAATTTTCCACAAAGCAAAAGAGCTCAGGTTACAACCAAGGCTCACATACCCAGCAAAACTGAACATATCCTTCCAGGCAAAAAGATGGTCATTCAGCAATATGACATATTTCCAGATCTTCCTGATGAAAAAGCTAGAGCTCAAAAGAAAATTCATCCTCCAATTACAAGATGCAAAAAAGACATAGAAAGGTAAACAAGGAAAACACACACACACACACACACACCATTATTTAATAAGAGCAAACTGTTTATAGACAAGTAGAGGGTATAGATTACACAAAATGTCAATTTAAAAAATCCTTTTTAAGGGCTGACAGGGTCTGCAATGGAAGAAGAGGAAACAATGAAGTGGAAAAGGGTAAATTATGCCACACAAAGAGGCATAAAAACAATATCATAGAGGGGGAAAATGGAGGGAGATGAGCATTATATGAGTTTTTCCTTCATTGCTTCTAGTGTAAGGACGGAATAAAACAACCAGTTAAGCATAAGACTATCGAGAGGAGACACAAAATGTATCAGAGTAGAGGGAAAGTGGGGACAGTGAGGAGCTTTACATGAAATCTGTTCTTGTCAATCTTGGCTTAAAGAAGACATAACTTGCTATATTAAGTATAATAATCTATTATATCCTACAGGTAGTAGGAGGGGGAAAGGGCTAAGAAAGGAGGGAGGGTGGTTAGAAGGGAGGGAAGAAGTAATTGGGAAGGGCAGGAAAAGTGAGGGTGGCTGATAAGAAGGGAATACTGAGGGAGGTGGTCAAAATGAAAACTCTAAAGGAGGGGAAGGGAGAAGGCAAGAAAAATTAAAGCTTATACAGGGGAGGAAATAGGATGGAGGGAAAGAGACAGATAGTAATCATAACTGTGAATGTGAATGGGATGAACTCTCCCATAAAACAGAGGTGGATAGCAGGATGGATTAAAAACCATAATCCTACAATATGCTGTTTTCAAGAAACAGAGAGATACACATAGGGTAAAGGTAAAAGACTGGAGTAAAATACATCATGCCTCAGCTAAAGTAAAAAAAAAAAAAGCAGGGGTAGCAATCCTTATCTCAGATAAAGCAAAAACAAAAATTGATCTAATTAAAAGAGATAAGGAAGGAAACTATATCCTGCTAATAGGTAAGATCAAGAATGAAGCAATATCATTACTTAACATATATGCACCAAGTAGTATAGCATCCAAATTCCTAGAGGAGAAGGAAAGGAAATTAGAAGAAGAGATAGATAGCAAAACTATACTAGTGGGAGACCTTAATCTCCCCCTCTCTGAACTTGATAAATCTAACCTCAAAATAAACAAGAAAGAAATTAAGGAGGCGAATAGAATTTTAGAGAGGGTAGGTATGATAGATCTCTGCAGAAAACTGAATGGGGATAAAAAGGAATATACCTTCTTCTTAGCAGTACATGGCACATACACAAAAATTGACCATGTACTAGGGCATAAAACCTCACAAGTCAGTGTAGAAAGGCAGAAATATTAAATGCATTCTACTCAGATCATGATGCAATAAAAATCATATGCAATAAAGGGCCATGGTGTAATGGAAATGCAGATTTAAAGATCTTCCCTGCCCCTAGCTTAAGTGCACCTGGAGCCTGTGGTGGGAGGCTTGTTTTTCAGGAAAGCCCACACCTTGATACTTTGTGACTGGGCAGTGGGTCAAGGAGGTTGTTACATTCTCTGAGCCAAGAGAAGGCTATATAAGCCCTGAGGAGAGGCTTTGCTTTGGGGCTCACTTTGAGAAGTGTTGTGTGATTTGACCAGATGAGACTCTGGGAAGCCGTTGTTGAGAGCCCCCGGCTTTGAAAACCCAGATGTTGATGCTTCCCTCTCTGGTAACTGTGATTTGGTATTGATATAATGGTAGGACAGTTTGGAAGCCTGTCTGTTTGATCTGTAAGTTCTGTAACTCTGAAGTTCGGGGTGCTGACCTTCTCCCCCTGAACTAGGTAATGTGTGTTTGTTTGATTAAAATAAGCTTGTTAACCCATTTTGAGTTGCTTTCCTTTTGAAAAGCAGATCTAAGAACCTGTGTTGGCAGTCACCCTGGGGATATTGGGGTGCTTGCTGCTACACATGGAAAGATAGACTAAGAACTAATTGGAAACTAAACAATTTAATCATAAAGAATGAGTGGGTCAAATAAGAAATTATAGAAATAATCAATAACTTTATTCAAGAGGATGACAATAATGAGACAACATACCAAAATTTGTGGGATGAAGCAAAGGCAGTTCTTAGGGGAAGTTTTATATCCCTGAATGCATCCATGAATAAATTAGAGAAAAGGGAGGTCAATGGGCATGCACTTGGAAAAGCTAGAAAAAGAACAAATTGAAAATCCACAATTAAATACTAAATTAGAAATAATGAAAACCAAAGGAGAGTTTAATTAAATTGAAATTAAGAAAACAATTGAATTAATAAATAAAACTATGAGCTGATTTTATGGAAAAAAACAATAAATTTGATAGACCCTTAGCGAATATGATAAAAAAAGAAGGAAGAAAACCAAATTATGAGTATCAAAAATGAAAAGGGCAAATCTACCTCCAAAGAAGAGGAAATTAAAAGAATAATTAGGAATTATTTTGCCAAATTATATGCACATAAATTTGACAATCTTAGTGAAATGGATGAATATTTACTAAAATATAAGTTGCCGAGATTAACTGAAGATGAATGAAATTACTTAACCCCATCTCAGAAAAAGAAATTGAACAAAACATCAGTGAACTCCCTAGGGAAAAATCTCTGGGGCCAGATGGATTTACTAGTGAATTCTCTCAAACACTTAAAGAACAATTGATTCCTATATTCTACAAACCATTTGGGAAAATTAGTGAAGGAGTCCTACCAAATTCTTTTTATCACAGAAACATGGTACTGATACCTAAATCAAGAACAAATAAAACAGAAAAAGAAAATTATAGACCAATTTCCCTCATGAATATAGATGCAAAAATTTTAAATAAAATATTAGCAAAATGACTACAGCAACTTATCACAAGAATAATGCACTTTGATCAGGTAGGATTTATTCCAGGAATGCAAGGATGGCTTAATATTAGGAAAAATATCAGTATAATTGATCATATCAACACTAAAACTAGCAGAAACCACATGATTATCTCAGATGCAGAAAAGGCTTTTGACAAAGTACAACATCCATTCCTATTAAAAACACTAGAAAGTATAGAAATAAATGGAGTCTTCCTTAAAATAATAAGTAGCACCTATTTAAAGCCATTGGGAAGTATTATATGTAATGGGTATAAACTAGAAGCATTTCCAAGAAGATCAGTGGTGAAACAAGGGTTCCACTATCACCCCTCTTATTCAATCTGGTACTAGAAATGTTAGTAGTAGCAAATAGAGAAGAAAAAGAAATCAAAGGAATCAAATTAGGTAAAGAAGTCACCAAGTTATTACTCTTTGTGGATGATATGATGATATACTTAGAGAATCCTAAAAGAGTAAAGTAAAAAACCACTTGAGACAATAAATAAATTTGGCAAAGTTGCAGGATATAAAATAAACCTACATAAGTCATTGGCATTCTTGTATATTTCTAATGAAATCCAACAGTAAGAAATAGCAAGAGAAATCCCATTTAAATTTACTGTAGACATTATAAAATATTTCTGAATCTACCTGCCAAAACAAACCCAGCACCTATATGAACACGACTACAAAACACTTTTCACACAAATAAAGTTAGATTTAACTAATTGGAAAAACATCAATTGCTCATGGCTGGGTCAAGGTAATATAATAAAAATGACGATTTTACCTAAATTACATATTTAGTGCCATACCAATCAATTTAGCAAAAAATTACTTTATTGACCTAGAAAAAATTATAACTAAATTTATTTTGAAGAATAAAAGGTCCAGAATACCAAGGGAATTAATGAAAAGGAATGCTGGGGAGATGGCCTAGCTACACCAGATTTTAATCTGTATTATGAAGCAGCAGTCATCAAAACTACTTGGTACTGGCTGAGGAATAAAACAGTGGATCAATGGAATAGATTGGGTACACGAGACTCAGCAGTCAATGACTATAATAATCTACTCTTTGATAAACCAAAAGACCCCAGTTTTTGGGATAAGAACTCACTATTTGACAAAAACTGCTGGGAAAACTGGAATATAATATGGCAGAAACTGGGCATAGACCATTACCTAACACTGTATACAAAAATTAAGTCTAAATGTGTGAATGATCTAGGTATAAAGGACAATAGTGTAAGCAATTAGGGAAAGCAAGGAATAGTTTACCTGTCAGATTTATGGAGAAGGTAAGACTACATGACTAAACAAGAATTAGAGAACCTTATAAATTCAAAATGGATATTTTTGATTACATGAAATTGAAAAGCTTCTGTACAAACAAAGCCAATGTAACCAAAATTAAGAGGGAAGTGGGAAACTGGGAAAGAATTTTTACAACCAGTGTCTCTGATAAAGGCCTCATTTCTAAAATATACAGAGAATTGAGTCAAATCTATAAGAATACAAGTCATTCCCCAATTGATAAATGGTCAAAGGATAAGAACAGGCAGTTTTCAGAGGAAGAAATTAAAGATATTTATAAGCATATGAAAAAGTGCTCTAAATCACTATTTATTAGAGAAATGCAAATCAAAACAACTCTGAGGTTCCACATATCACTGGTCAGATTGGCTAAGGTGACAAAACAGGAAAGTGATAAATGTTGATAAATGTTGGAGAGGATGTGGAAAAATTGGAAAACTAAATACATTTCTGGTGGAGTTGTGAACTGATCCAACCATTTTGGAGAGCAATCTGAAACTATGCCCAAAGGGCTATAAGTAACTTCATATCCTTTGACCCAGCAATACGACTTCTAGTGTTGTATCCCAAAGAGTGCAGGAGCAGGAGGAAGACCCATATGTATAAAAATATGTATTGTAGCTTTTTGTGGTAGCAAAGAATTGGAAATTAAGAGGATGTCCATCAATTTGGGAATGTCTAAACAAGTTATGGTATATGAATGTAATGGAATACTATTGTGCCATAAGAAATGAAGAGCAGATGTACTTCATATTTACCTGGAGAGGCTTATGCAAACTGATGCTGAGTGAGAAGAGCAGAACCAGGGAAAATTTGTACACAATTACAGACAACATAATTGTGATGACCAACTTTGATAGACTGAACTCTTCTCAGAAATGCAGCTCTATAAGTAAACTCCAAAAGATTCAAGATGGATAGAGATGTCTACATTCAGAGAAAAAACTAGAAAGAACAGAGTTTGAATGCAGATTGAAGCAAATTACCTGCTCTCTTTCTTTTTCATGTTTGATTTTGTTTCCTTTTTCCCATTGCGCCTTCCATCCAATACAATCCTTCTTTATAACCTGACCAATGCCTAATGTGAAAGTATCTGCAGATCCTATACCTGAATATACACTACCTGAGGGGGGGAGGAGGAGAGAGAGGGGAAGAAAATTTGAAACTCAAAGAAATAGGGAACTGAATCTTATAAAACTAAAAGTAAATGAACAAATTAATAAAGACAAAAAAGAATTAATATAAAAATATAAAAAAGAAGAAGAAATGATCATTAAATAAAAGGCATTTGAAATATTTCTAGAAAGAAAGCCAAATTTGAAGAAATTAATTGCTTCTCTAGCACCCCAGGAAACAACAACAAATGGAAAGGATAAATAAAATAGGGACCAAAGAGAGCAACAATAAAATAACAGACAAACCTTAAAGAGATTTCTTTCTTAATGCACACTGAGGGACAATGGTGGAAGCAGAAGTCAAATAGAAAAAATGGTGGAGAAAGATCCTGAAATACAACAAAATAAACCTTCATTACAATTAAATTGCAAAATAGGAGAATGCATAAGGGGGTGGTGGGAGAGGATAGAAAGTATTGGAGATGAACTGTGACCAAGCTAATGGCTAAGAATGAAGGGAAAATAACACCTTTAATCTCTCAGGAAGAAGAGATGCTACAGAACAATGAGCAAGGAGGCTGAGGGAGAAATTGAAACAGCAAAAAAGACAAGAGTAAAATCTTCCTTCAGTGGTAAGAAAGGGATACTACTGATGAATGCCTCCATGAGAAAAGAGAGATACTCAAAAAAGGGGAGATTGGGAGCTAAGCATATGAGAATAGACATAATCTGCAGGGATTTGTTTCTAAAAGAGACAACTCATGCTAATTCAGGAGAAGCAGAATCAGATACCCTGGGAGCAACTTACACCAAGATAAATGGGAAGGCCTGGATTTCTGACCTCATGGCCAATGGGAGGAAATGATGAGGAGGAGGCTAAAAGTTAGTAACTGAAACACATAATTGGAGACACATGAAATTTTCTATCATGAGATAAAAACTTCCATGTCACCTGTAAGAAATGGTATTTCTGAGTGAAGGACAATAGAAAAAGAGGTGGCCTGGGATGGGGGCAAGGTATAAATAGAAACTATTTTGGAAAGGGAGCCCAAAATAGGTACCATAGAAATATTAATTCCACAATGAATACTAGGATAAGTAATCATAAGTCATGAATTAAATAATAAAAGTCTAAAATATAAAGAGGAAGAAACTAAATAATGACGATACTTAAGACAAAATATTTTTTAGAAACATAAGACATGGAGAATGAAATTCACCGACCCTCACCAGAAAAAAATAAAAACAACAAACAATTAAGCAACCAGACAAGCTGGAGGGAAGAAGAAGAATGTGGATTTCACTTAACTACTTAAATGAGAGGGAATTAAACGACTAGATAAAAGCAAGCAGACATCACAAACTTGGTGAAAGACTAACAAACAGGAAGAGATGAGACTTGGAGATAGAAAGGAATAGGGGAGGAGAAACAGAGAAGATAGGAAAGTGTTGCCATAAAATAGGAAAATCTAAAATAATTGAAGACATGATATTGTTTTTAAAGAGTAAGAAGGGCTTCCTTCCTCTTCTCCCCAATGCCACTGACTGAGAATTTACTATGACAGTCTTTACTGTCCCAGGAACCACAGCATCTAGAGTAACTGAATGATGAAGTAATCAAACTTTTTAATGAAATGAAAGTGAGGAAATCTTCTACACAAAAGGAGATAAAAAAATAAAGAAGTTCTCTCCTGTTTACATGATGACAAAAAACAAACAAACAAGTAATTGGAGAGGAAGCAAAGCAGATCTTGGTGGGTGACATTGGTAATACTGTAGATGTAGATGCCCCCTACACATCTTTGGTGAAGTTGCTACCTCAGAATGATATGCTTTGTATGATGCCACATATGAGATAAAACAATCTAAAAAGACCTAGTTCTTACTTTCTGGGCTCCTGAAAGTGGACCTTTATAAAGCAACATGATTTATGCTACTTCTAAAATGCCATTAAGGGGGCAGCTAGGTGGCACAGTGAGTAGAGCGCTGGCCCTGGAGTCAGAAGGACCTGAGTTCAGATCCGGCCTCAGACACTTAACACATACACACAAAAAAACCTAGCCGTGTGACCTTGGGCAAGTTACTTAACCCCAATTGCCCTCCAAAAAGCAAAAAAAAATGCCATTAAAAATAAATTTACAGGTATTAAACACTAGTGGCAAGTAAATGGCTTGGATGACATTAAGAATTGTTCAGTGCTTAGAGAAAGATTGGGAGGCAATGTAGTAGTTTCACATGAAGGAACACCTTTATAGAATGACAGTGAAGTCCATCAGGAAGTAGTTGGCATTTCTGCAGCTCCATCAGTTGGAATAGTGTGAGGTTTTTGTCTCTTACCATAGTTTCCCAGAAAACATAAAGGAGTTGTCAGTAATTTAAGCAACTTATGAGTGATTGCCTTTAGACTGTTTCATCCTGGTATATGTAGAACCTGAGCAATGTCTTCATGCCACATTTTAACCAAAATAAATGACATTATATGTATCCCTTGAAGAATTAAGATAAATTTTATAGTCAATATGAATGGCTTAGAAAACTGCAAAAGGTTAACTAATTGAATGCCTCAAAAGTACGGTCAGATGCTGAATTTCATTCAGTGCTATTTAGAGTTGTTCTTCATTGCAGTTCCTGCAGTCCTTATGCTTTGTCCTCTCAATATGCCTTTAAAAAGCTGATTGTGGCATGACAGTATGTGTGTATATGCACACACATACATACATACATACAGTCATACATACATATATGTGTGTTTGAATAGACATGCATATGTATATAAGAATCTATATGTACATATATATAGAAAGATAGAGATGGAGATAGTTATCTATATATGCATATGTGTATGTGCATATATAGAAATGTATGTATATATGCCTGTTTCCATATATACATGTGTATGTGCATATATATACATGAATATGTGTGTATGTATGTGTGTATATATAGAACTATGTAACGAGGTTGTCACCTTCAAAAAGGAATGTCAATAAGGTTTTTCAAAATTGTCATCAAATTATTATAGTACCTCTGTGTTCATTCCTGTTATCTACATATCTTCCTAAATGAAATAATAAATACTGTCTTTTTATTTTCCATTGAATATACACTATAGGATTGGGAGTTATGCTTACCGTGTGAGTCTTGCAGCACTAAATATGTTTTCAATAATGTAGCTATAATGGCGATTTCTGTGTGAAAACGGCCTTAAATGGAACATTATTTTTGAGATCACACTCTCCACACCCACAAAATTGGCCATGTTGCAATAAAATTTGTGACATTAAAAAAAAAAAAAGAATAAGGGGGAAATATCCGATTACTGGGAAAATATTAGCAATAATGAACATTAAGAATTTTTAATTCAATAGGTAAATTGAGTGTTTAACTGGATATTTGTAGTATTTGAGTAATTTATCTTTCATAATTATAATATGGAAATTTCAAAAGAAGCTAGGGGATTATTCAGTCAATTATGATGATAGTTCCTTTCCACTAATCTCACCATAAGTTTCTAGAAAATTTCTAATGACTATCTCATCAGAAAAGGAAATAGCAAATGAACTGGAAATGTTAAGGGAGCAGTTAAAATTTATAATTTGGCAATTTTCTAATTATTGTTTTTCTGGTCACATCATTGATTAATCAGTCAATTCCATTATTACTTCTCCCTCTTCTTTATCATCATTCCAATAGCCTTACATGTGTAGTAAGAACTCTTTTAAGGAAATAGGGGGAACTGACTTCATTTTTCCAAGTCTTTTTATTAGGCTTCCTCTTTTTCAGTTAAATATGTGCCCATTCATTCTTTGAACACCTAATTTCATGAGTGATATAAGCTTTATGATTATTTTAGCAGTTCTTTTGAATTTAGAAGTATTTTGAAATTAGTACAGTTAATAACAGATGGTTGTAAGCAGTCAAAGGGTAATTAAGACTTATCACCAAATTCATCCTTGCATAACGGAATGTGAAGGGAAACGACAACTTTTTCTCCAAAGAGTCATCATTTACATTAATGAAAATAATTGCACCTTCTAAGTTCCCATGATGGTCCTTCTAGTAAAGCTAAGCTTCACTTATCTACCCTTTGCAACCCAGTTCGAAATTTATGCTGTCAAGAATATTTCTCATCTCTGGTAGGGAAACTCCAGAGTCTAAGGATTTAATTATGTTATGCTGGAATTAGAAAGCTTCCAACCATCACCAAACTCATCCACAAAGAAACAGATAATTTATTGGGGGAGGGGGGAATCAACAGGGTCTCTCAATCTTCTCATGAAGTGCTTTGACATTTCATAATCAATTTAAGATATTCTGCAAATAACTCATCTTTACTCTAATTCACCAATTACAAATCTTGTTTTGAAATTTATATATTTCTACTCTATCCCTTGCATGACAATTCCATTCTGCAAACAATGTTCTTCAAACTTTTACCCACCTTCAAAGCCAGAGCTGAGCAATACTATAATTTCTTCTTTCCATAAAATATGTTTCAACTTTTCTTTAGCTGTCACACCATAGGGGGCTAATTCACATTGAGCTAATAGTCCACAAACATCTCGCAATCAAAATTTATAGCTGGAAGTGGCTTCCCTTCTCTTTACAGATGAGGAATCTAATGTCTTTTTTTTCACATGAGCTGTTAATTATCCATATTAGTAAATCATGCGTGCAAACATTAAGTGCTTGCTATGTTCTTGGCACTTTGCTGGGATACAAAGGAAAAAGTGAAATAAATGGTCCTTGTCTTTGAGGATTTTAAGAGAGAAGTCATTAAAATGCAAAGGTATTCAAATGCATGTAAAGCAAAGACCAGGTAACCAGGTAGTAAGAATCACTAGCACCTCGGCTTACCTGAAAAAATCTCATGCAGAAGGAGAAACAAGCTGAGCCCTGAAGGAGTCCAGGGATTCCAAAAGTCAGAGACGAGAAGGGAGACCATTCTCAGTTTCTAAGATAGCCAGTGCAGGGCCATTATGGGGGTGGAGGAAAAAAAGGAGACAAGTAAAGATATAGAGACATTTTCAAGGCAGCTAGGTGCTGTGGATGGAGAACTTGCCTCGAGTTAGAAAGCTGCTGTTCAGTTGTTTCAGTTGTATTTGACTCCTTGTTACATTTGGGGTTTTCTTAGTAAAGATACTAGAAAGATTTGTCATTTCCTTCTCCAGCTCATGTTACAGATGAATAACTGGGGCAAACAGGGTTAAGTGTCTTGCCCAGGGTCACACAGATAGTAAGGGTCTTAGGATGAACTGGAACTAAGGAAGGTGAGTCTCCTGACTTCAGGCCCAACACTCTATCCACTGTCACCTAGAAGCTTCAAACCAGAAAGACCTGAACTAAAATCTAACCTCAGAGACTTAGTAGCTGTGTGACTTGGGGCAAGTCACTTTACCTGTTTGCCTCAGTTTTCTCATCTGCAAAATGGGGATAGTAATAGTTGTTGTAAGGGTCAAATGAGATGACAATGGTAAAGCACTTAGCACAGTGCCTGGCATGTATATGACATTAGCTATTATTACTATTACTATTATTATTATTATTATTATTTCAGCTGAATAGAGAAAAAAGTTAAGAGATAAGATTCCAGGCTTGATGAGAGAAATGTACAGAACACTACTCTGGGGAACATGATCAAGAATCAACTAGAGATAAAGGATGGCACTGAGAAACAGCACTAAGGTCCCACCTGAAATTAGGAAGCATGAACTTATAATGGAAGCCATTAGAGCATGGTTTCATGCCCTTCTCCATCAAAGGTTGACGTATGTCAAACTGTCTTTCAAATGATAAAATCTTCTAAATGTCAGATGAAGAAAACTATAATTTTTAAGCTGTGGTAAAAAAAGTAATCTAACTCTTCAAAGGACATTCTTGATGTGATTAGAATAATAAGATTTCAAATTCTTTTCACTTAGTTTATAATAGAAAAATGTTTTGGGAGTCTAGGCACATTTACAACAATATTGCTTAAGCTGCTGTAAAATGCTTTTGCCAATCAAATAAAATTACATAACAATTTATAGTCGCTGATGGGTAGTTAATTCAAATCAGACCAGATGTATCATTCTATAAACATAATCATGTGTTGCCTCTTATCTAAGGGACACACATAATGATTGAGTGATTTAATTTCCATAATGGGCAGATCCCAAAAGAAGCATGGAAAGAAACAGTTATTCTTTTGATGAAGCTGATTACTTTCTCTTCATTTAGGAAAAAAATAAAGTTCAGGAGAATAATTATAAGATATCTCTGGAAAATTTGTGTAACTGGAATGAAGGGCTAAATGAAATACTCCTATAAATGTACTTGTATACATATAAAGCTTATGTAGTTTATTGATGATTTAATGTTGGGGGGAGATATTTGAATGACATTTTGGTTGACTAGAGCTTATTGCTCAGCTAAAATGAGAGGATGAATTTAAGAATAACATGAGGTAGCCTTAGAGTCAGGAAGATCTGTGCTCAAGCCCTCCCTCTCACATACACTGGCTATTCATGCATAAGGTAATTAACTTCAAAGGACCTCTACTTTTATAAATTATAAAGAGGCTGTCACTCTGCATTAGTAGAGGGAGTTTCCATAACAGGAGTTCCACATAATCTTGCAACCAATCAATGAGCCTTTATTAAGCAGCTATTATGTGTCAATCCCTGTGGTAGGAAATGACTATTAAGATAGAGTTCAATACCCTCTTCCATCAACAGACAGACAGACATACAGATGGACATATCTATCTAGATCTATAGATCTCTCAGATAGATAGATAGGTAGATAGATAGATGATAGACAGACAGATAGATAGATGGATAGATAATATAGAGATCTATAGATTTAGCTCTCTCTCTCTCTTTCTTTCCCTCTTTCTCTGTCTGTCTGTCTCTTCCCTCCTCTTCTTTTAAATTCTGGAACTGCAATCAAATCAACTTTGATACTCAGTAAAGGTGATCAATCTATTCCCTTATGGTCCCATTTACCATACCTACAAATTTGCAAAAAATATTCCTGGTTGTCCACTATTCCCTTTTATGTCCTATCTCCTTGTGAAGGACTGTGGGTAAGAAAATGTTGAGAAGGAGTCTAAACATCCGAAGGATTTGAAGTCAGGCAGAATGCAAGAATGCAATGTTTCTGTGGCTCCATCTCCCTACAGTCCCACCAGCACATCATGTTGGTCACTTGGTTTTATGACAGACTTTGTATCCAGTTTTAGAGCCCATATTAAGAGACTAGATCTCCTGAGTCTCTGTTTTTATATCTGATTGCTTTTACTGTGAATATTTATAGGGACTCAGTGGGAAAGAACCTTAGGAATCATCAATCAGCCCAGTGGTCTGAGCTGTAACAGAACCCCTTTCTCCCTTGAATCACAAGTATACTATGATTAGTGAAGTTTGCTAACTTTATGTAACTATATTAAAAGAACATTCTTAAACTGTTAGTTTGCCAAATTTGCATTCCTTAACGTGAAGGCAGTTCTTAGGTTCCTAGGGATTGCTTGTTTTCTAGATGAATAAATCAGTGATTAACCTTCAAGTAACTTCTGTCACCTAGGATTTATCAATAATCTAAGCTTCACACTCCTTCTATTAGAATGCAATTTCCTTGAGTACAAGGGCTTTTTTCCCTTTTAGATTTGTTTCACCAGAACATAACATAGCACTTGATATATTGTCATTATTGATTTTTTTCATTCATTCATTCACTAAAATTCAGCATGTACTATATTCAGTTCATTATGATAGCACTAGAAGAGTTAGAAAGATAAATGAAGATATGACTCTTGCCCTCAAAAACTTTAATTATAGTGGGATGATGACCTACAGAAATAATAGTGTTATATATTAGAATGAGTAAATATGCAAAGTTCATTGTGTTATGAGTACAGATGATGGAGAGCTCCTTTTACCTTTCTGTTTATTTTTCTATCTTTTCTCTGGGCTTTTCATTCCTATCTCATACCCTGAATTTTGATATTCCCTGGGTTTCTGTTTTTGTCTCTGTTCCTTTTTTTCTTCAAATGTTCTTCTACATGCTATATCAGGCATAATATTGAGAAGCAGCATCACCTAGAGGTAGCACAATGTGTAGGCATCACTTTATATGCAACTTTGACTGGGATAGATAGTGGAGAAAGGTGAGATTGGAAGGTTATATGTGAGCCAGGTGATGAGAATTTTATGTTTTCTTTTTTTGCTCTTAGACGCCAAAGAAAACCTCTGAAGATTTTAAAATTTTAATGTAATCTGTGTTTCAATGTTATCTATTTATTATCTATTTCAATAGTATTTATTTGGTGTTTTTGTGGCTAATGAAATAATTCCTTGGGGCAGCTAGGTGGCATAGTGAATACAGCACTGGCCTTAGAGTCAGGAGGACCTGGGTTCAGATCCGACCTCAGACACTTAATGCAAACAGCAAAAATGTGTGACCTTATCAAGTCAATTGACCCCGGTTTCCCTACCTTCCCCTCTCAAAAAAAAAAAAAAGAAATAAAAGTATCAATAGTCACAGAAAAATCCTCTAATCGATATTAATTAGAGTCATGGGAAGTGAAACAACTGGGAGATACAGCCTCATGCTTAACACATTTGTTAGCATAATAATATAAAGGAAAATCCTGAAGATCATGTTGAAAAAGTTTAACACAAATGCATTGTTAATGGAGTTATACAATAGTTTAATCATTCTGGAGAACAGGTTGGAACTATATCGAAAAGGCTATCAAATTATGTTTGCCTTTAAACCTAGTAATACCACTTCTAGTTCTGTATCTACAAGAGATTGAAGGGATAAGGACTTATTTATACAAAAATCTTTATAACTGTCCTTTCTGTGGTGGTAAAGTATTAGAAAGTGAGGAGATGCCCATCAATTAGGGAATGGCTAAACAAGTTGTAGAATATGATTATGATTGAATGTTATTATAATATAAAAATGATGAGCAGGATGGTTTCTAAAAACCCTGTAATATCTTATATGAACTGATTCAAGGTGAGATAAACAGAACCAGAAGAACATTGTATACAGTAATAGCAATATTTTAAGCATGATCAACTGTAAAAGATCTAGTTTTTCTGATCAAGACGATGTTCCAAGTCAATTCCAAAGAACCCATGACAGAAGATGGTATCCACCTCTACAGACAAAACCGATAAACTCAAAGAGACTTTTGGAGAATTGTTTTTTACTTTCTTTATTTTTGTAGTTTTGTAGGGGTGATTTATTTTGCAGCATCACTAATATGGAAATATGTACTGCATGACTTCACATGAATTACTGATGTAACACTGCTTCTTTCAAGGGGTATAGGAAGGACAAGAGGGAGGGAGAGAATATAGAACTCAATTTTTAAAAAAGAATGTTAAAGTTATTTATATATAATTCAAAAATATTTAATCTAATAAATAAAAACATGGCCACGTTATTTGTAGGAGTTGGTAACCTGGAATTGGAGTTGAGAGAAACCAAGGTTGCATTTGCAGATTTGTGTAGAAATAGCATTTGAACTCCCAGAAACTGGTAAGATCACTAAGCCAAAATATGATATATGGGGAAGGAAACAAGGCCTAATAGTAAATATCTACACTTAATACATGGAAGGAGACTGATGATCTAGTAAAATAAGATGGGGAGAAACAAGAGACATCAGTATTATAGAAGTCATGAAAAAAGAGTATATAGAAAGAGGTTATGATTGACAACCTTGAAAGATGGAGAGGTAAAGAAGTATCAGAACTATAAAAAGGCTATTGGGTTTAGTGATTATTGTCAACCTTGAAGAGATGAAAAATGGTCTTGGAAGGCAGGCTGCAAGGAATTGAGAAGTAAGTATCAGGTGAAGAAATGAAGACAGTGAATGAACAATAATATTTCTATGAGCTGGTAGTGGGAGGGAGAGGAGGTACAGGGTCATAGTTTGAGAGAATATTAGTAAAATATGCTTGAAAGTATCAAGGAAGGAGTGAATAAGGAGTAAATGAATATTAAAGAGAAGAATCATTCTCAGAGAAGGAGACAGTTGGAAAGAGGATGAAAAGCAAAGGTGGAAGACTTAGTCATAATAAGGAAAATGCCTATATAATAAAATATAGAACCACAAAAAGGAGAGCATGGAGGATAAAGAAACAGAGTATGAGAGTATGAAGTCAGAGAGAGGAATAAACTCAAAATGGATAGCCTATATTTTCTTAGTAAAGTGTGAGATGGTATCCTAGAGGACTAAAAGGAAAGTGACAAGATGTTGTATCTGAAGAAGGAAGAGGTTTTAAATAACTTGTAGAAAAGATAAAAAAAAGCCATCAAGGTGTTTACTTTAGAAACACATATATTAAAATATGAATGTTATGGAGAAGAGAAACATACTACATTATGTGTGAATGACAATCAGATTTATTAAGATTTTCAATTTCAGGGGGGGGGCTAGGTGGTGCAGTGAGTAGAGCATCGGCCCTGGAGTCAGAAGGACCTGAGTTCAGATCCTGCCTCAGACACTTAACGCACACACAAACAAAAATCTAGCCGTGTGACCTTGGGCAAGTTACTTAACCCCAATTGCCCTATAAAAGGCAAAAAAAAAAAAAAAGATTTTCAATTTCAGGAAAAACAGAGGATATATAGTAACAAAATATATCACTAGCATCTTTTCAGAAAAGTCATACGGTTTTCATTCAGGGAAGAATAAAAGATTGTCACGCAACAGGGCAAGTCTAGTTGCACAGGTAATATAAATTGTATTAGTCCCAGTCAGAAGTATTAGGTGAATTTATGTAGAAATATTTGGCAGCATGCAACAAGGAATGGAGAAAATTTATGAAGGTGAGAACCCAGATTTAGAATTTGGCAAGATAAAATTGGTAATAGGACAATGAAGCAAAGGATTCAAAGGTAGCTAATAATGCATATGTTTAGTTGTTAGCTTTGGATTAAGAATGCAAAGTGATGGAAGGGAAACCAGAGCCTATGTAAAATACTGAGAGCACAAGGAGTGCTGGAAAGACAGGAGGTCATAGTAAGGTCAAAGAATTAGGAAAGGAGGGGCTAAGGGAGTGAGAGGATGACAAGTTTTGGCTTGGGAAATGAGTTTCAGATTTCTGTATCATAAAAGGAGCCAATAGTAAAATATATGGCCACAAATTTCTATGTACCATAGGCCAAAGTTCAGACAATAAGCAAAAAGAAGCAGAGTTCCTAATTCAAGGAAGAAATTTGACCACATAGGTAATCATTGAAACTGGATGGCATAAAAACCACAACTGGACTCTTGGTTTGGTTCAGCATAATGCATTCAAAAGAAACAGGAAAAGAAAAAAAAGAGTTGGGGAGGGGTAGGAGGAGGGTAGTATCATATATTAAGGAGTTTACTTATGTATGAAATCTAGGTACTGAGTGATAGGCAAAGATCAATGAGGGTAACAGAAGTGATTTCTTCATTAAAGTACACTATGGATCTCATGAAAAGAAAAATAAAGAAAGATAAGATGCTTAGTAAACATATCACAAGCTTGGCAAAGACTCATGTTATACTCTTGATAAAAGACATTAATTATCCAGGCATGTGTGGGAGTTCTTAATCAAAATCAAAGCATATAATACCTTCCTGATTTGTCCTAGAGATAATTTAATCTTTTAAATGTAGAAGAACCAATAAGGAAAAATCCATTTGGACTTGATTCTCACTTAACAGAGACACACTGATTGCTAGGGTGAAAATGAAGGGAACTCTGGAGACAAGTGGTCACTGCCTAGTAGAATTTGTGATAGAGGAGAGAAAATCATAACCTTGGATGTAGGGAAAGTAGATATTCAGGGGTTCAGAGAAAATATTAGTTCCAGTGGGTTAAAATGCTACAAAAAATGTCACTCTAGGAGGTGATGCAATATTGGGACCGTCCAGAAATGAGAAATCACTTCCCCTAAAGGAAAAGGCTATGTAGCTGGAAGCAAACCAATCCCTGAATTTCACCATACATTTCAAAAGCCCAGATCACTGGCACCTCTGCCCAAGGCAACTGACCAACCCCAACTCACCTTTGCTTTCTTTTTTTTTTTTTAAAGCAATTGGGGTTAAGTAACTTGCTCAAGGTTACACGGCTAGTCATTATTTATGTGTGGGTGCTCATTTTCTGAGGCCGGATTTGATCTTGGGTCATCCCAACTCCGAGGCCGGTGCTCTTACTCACTGTGCCACCTAGCCGCCCCTTTAGGGCAATTGGGGTTAAGTAACTTGCCCAAGGTTACACGGCTAGGTTTTTTTGTTTGTGTGGATTAAGTGTCTGAGGCCAGATCCGAACTCAGGTCCTTCTGACTCCAGGGCCTGAGCTCTATTCACTGCACTACCTAGCCGCCCCTACCTTTGCTTTCTTAATTAGCTTACTTGATACTCTTTAATCCATCTAGATCTTTTCATTGTTGCATTTTCCCACCCCCAATACCCAGCTATTAGTCCCTCCTTAATCCCATCCAAATCTTCTCACAGTCTTTTTTTTTTTTTTTGTATAAAGACTCATCCTCATCAAATTAGCCATCTCACTCTGAACTTTGCCTGTTCCTATTGGCTATACAACAGCACATTTATTAGGAATCTTGTCTTTCATACTGGTATTATCATAAAATTCACTACTTTGACAGAAAGAAGGTTTGAGTGGTCAAATTCTTTCGAGGCAGACTCACCTTCTACCTTTGAACTTCACTGTTCCCAGCACCCCAAATTGCATCATACAGGTGGGAGATAAAGATAAAATTCTGAAAATACAAGGAGAAATCATTTCAATGAAGACAGAAAGTGGGTATGTATGAAGATATGTGAACTCAGGGAACTCACTAAACAATTTTAAAAGGGAAAAGGAGGGGATAGAGACAAGCCAAGCCAATAGAACGATAATGTAAGTGTATAATATAAATTGTGTAAAGGTGGCCAAAGAAGAAAGTGAGCTGAATGTGGTGAGGAAGGATATGGCTCCTAATTCTATATGGTTGATATATGTTGGGAAGGTTTTTTATAGTTGCATTCAGAGTAAAAGGAGAACCAAGGACAAGATCTTTGCATATTGTTAGCGAGACTAGGATAATTTACAACAGAGAAAAGACAGGGCTGCTGAAATCTTATTTCTGCCAGAAAAATGACCTCTGCATAGGATATCACAGACCAAAAATGAGTGACACTGAGTTGATATCCAGAAATAAATAAGGAGCTAAGCAGAGAGCTTCTACCTGCCCTCAAAGAATTCAAGTTGCTTGGGCTAGGTGAACCACGTCCCCAGACACTGAGGAAGAACTGGCAGACACAGTTGCTTAGCCATTGTCAGTGATAAATGAGAAATCACTTAAAAAGGGAAAGGTACAAGATTTGGAGAGTGGCAAAGGTTCTGACAAGATTGTTAAACTAGGAGATGAGGGAAATATAGTAAATGTAGTGAAATTCCTCTCTCAAAATATAACTTTCCTATCCTTCTATCTCTAACTATATCTCACCCTAGAGCCACTTCTTTACTTGTATGTCCTAACCATTGGTTCATCCATGTCTGCCACCTCTACTCCATTCTACTCCCCCTTCCTTTGCATTCTTTACTGCTGAGGAACCAAATCATAGGTCATTTTTTCCTCTTCTGATTTCTTATGAAATTGTATATATTCCTTATGACACCTATATGCTCTACATGGTACTGCACTTTGTGTGTACAAATTTCATTTCCCAATCTAGACTCAAACTTATGGGCACAATGTCTTCTCTTTGTATTTCCTTTTACTGCATGCCTACCCGTAATGGAAATGCAAATTTAAAGATCTTCCCTGCCCCTAGCTTAAGTGCACCTGGAGCCAGTGGTGGGAGGCTTGTTTTTCAGGAAGGCCCACACCTTGATGCTTTGTGATTGGGCGGTGGGTCCAGAGGGTTGTTGCTTCTCTGAGCCGGGAGAAGGCTATGTGGGCCCTGAGGAGAGGCTTTGCTTTGGGGCTCACTTTGAGAAGTGTTGTGTGATTTGACCAGATGAGACTCTGGGAAGCCGTGGTTGAGAGCCCCGCCCCCGGCTTTGAAAACCCAGATGTTGATGCTTCCCTCTCTGGTAACTGTGATTTGGTATTAATATAATGGTTGGACAGTTTGGAAGCCTGTCTGTTTGATCTGTAAGTTCTGTAACTCTGAAGTTTGGGGTGCTGACCTTTTTCCCCTGAACTAGGTAATGTGTGTTTGTCTGATTAAAGTAAGCTTGTTAACCCAATTTGAGTTGCTTTCCTTTTGAAAAGCAGATCTAAGAACCTGTGTTGGCAGTCACCCTGGGGATATTGGGGTGCTTGCTGCTACACTACCTAGCATAATATCTCCAATATTAAGTTTTGGTCAGGTTCTATATTTTCAAAGTGATTAAGAACTCAGTTTGTAGAAACACTGACCCCTAATACAGATGAACATTTTGTCTATTAGTCTCACAGGGTTGTCTGTGGGCTATGAACTGTCACATAGATAATATGTGTGAGATAAATATATAATAATAAGAGTAATAATTAACATTTATATAGCATTTACTATATGCCAGGAACTATGCTAAGTGCTATGCAGTTATTTCATATGATCCTTACAACTGCCCTGGGTGATAGATGTTATTTTTATTCCCCTTATATAGATAAGGAAAATGAGGCAAACAAAGGTTAAGTGACTTGATCAGGATCACACAACTAGTAAATGTTTAAGGTTGGATATATTCGGGTCTTCCTAACTCCAGCTCCAGAGTTCTATCGACTACATTACATGATCAAATTGTATGTGAGCTATGGGCAGGTGCATGCATGTGAATATGTATATATATATATATATATATATATATATATATATATATACACACACACACACACACACACACATTCATATTAGCTCTGTGATTCTATAATACAAAGATAAATGTTCTATCTATGTATGTACGTTGTGACAATCTAAAAATTGCCATAATTTCTGGGTAATTTAATTATTTTATGAGTAAGGCCAGAACATTATTAATAAAAGAATGATCATCTGGATGTCTCTCTTAGACCAAAGATCCCTAATGGTGGAGTGCTCACAGTTTATGTGTCCTTCAAAGAATAAGTGTTCCTGAGGGATGTCAATCAACTCTGATTTGTTAACACAATTGGAGGTAGACTATATTGAAATGATGGACTTGGGGTACATGACTTAATTTATCCAAATCTTGGTCAGAGAAACAGCAGTTTCCATGTTACCTACCTCCACCAAAGGAGAATCAACAGTTTCCAAGACCTCTCTGAACAAACACAATGAACAGGAATATACCCATTAGCCCAAACTTAGAACTTATTTTGTCTGATTATGTCTTGGTCTGGGTAAATCTTTAAGGGAGATTTCCCACACTGGTTTTTTCTGAATGAGGAAGTAGAAAAGGGGGAAAACGCTGGTCCTTATACAATGATTAGCTATTTAAAACAAGATAAAATATTCATTTCTCACAGCATATATAAATATATTTGTATATACATATATATATATATATATATATATAAAACCATATGCATATATAGCTACACATATCATACATGAGACTAACTATGTCTCCCTATCTACAAAGCCACTTCTTTATCCATAATATTATTCTGTCTCTGCTTTATATATACTGGAGGATAACATTGCTTGATGCATGAATAAATTAATATTTCTTACATTTAAAAATGCTCTAGATCGTTTTATGTTTAAAAAAAGGATGTATTTCTTTCAAATGAATGTATGGTTTTCTTTTTTCTTTTTATTTTTTTTTGTAAATTAATTACATACATACAGAAGTCAATTTTATATTTTTATTGATCACTATAAGCAGAAGTAAAATGTACCCAACTACAGTGAACTTCATTTAATTTTAAATAATTTAACTCTATTGTAAACATTTCTGAGCAATTAGGGTACAATTAATAATTGATAATGAATATGTAAAATTTCTATAAAACTATGAGAGTGATCCTGAAAAACTGAGACTTTTAAAAATTTTTTCTAGTAAAAATTCATTGATATCAGGGCCGTTTTAATTTCCATAGTCACTAAATCTTTAAAAACCAAAATATTCAATTAACTAGAGGGCTTATTACATGAACAGGGGCCTGTGAGCCTGGGGATCCAGTTAGATTTTGATCTCTTTAATTTGCTGTGTGATCATTAGCAAATTAATTCACCTTTCTTGGCTATATTTCCCTCATCCATTAAATAACTGGGCAAGAGTATTTGATATCTCAGGTTTCTTCTTATGGGGTGCTTGGGGTGTCTAGGTTTATAACATCAGTTTGTAAAACCAATTTGTAAAAAAATTCTGTAAAATCAAATCCGCCCCCCCGCCCCCAGCCTCAGAGCATTGACTCTGCCCCTTCCCCCTGCCAGCATTCTGCCTAGCAAGAATTCATGGTCTTTTTATTTCCCCTTAGTATAATGGTCAGCTGCACCTATGAATCCTATAATGCACTATCTGTAAGTTAGCTCCTTAGCCGATTATACACATACTGAATCCCCATTAGCCTTGTTTCCCAATATCCATCTTGTCAAACATGACACTGATGGGTGACAGACTATGCACTTCTTAGTCACCCCTGACCACTGACTTAGTAACATTTGAAGCCTGAAACCACACCTCCAGGTAGCCCCCCCTTGGGCTATATCCCAGTGAATTATGGGCAATACACCTGCACAGTTGATATTAAAAGTGCATGTTCCTTTAAGCACTGACCACTCCTTAACACTTCCCTAATCCCACCCTTACTCACCTAGTTAGCATAATTGGAATCTGATTTACTATTGTAACTGTTTATAAACTCTACCTATGACTTCTTTAAGTTTGCAGGTTCCCTAAGAACTCTTGCCTTCTGTAAAGTGTAACAATAAACTTTTACAATCCTGGCTTAAAAGATTGCTTGGACCTTATGAATTCCTTCTACACTGCACAGCAGGGACTCTGGTCATTGATCAGAGTCTCTGTAACACCTATCACCCCCTCATCACTTCCAGCCATAATATTACACTATTCTATTATCATGGCCTTAACAAGACACCATCGATATTATAGTGAGTTCAAGAGATGAGATGAGAACTCATATTTACTAGCAATAATAATTCAATTCCTTGAATAACTTGATATAGATATTTTTTTTGCCATTTAACCTTAAATACAAGTATCGAACAGTCTCATCATTTCCTAAACAGAGATAAAACACAATTATCTCTGATGAAGTAGAATACCTTGCAAAAGAATAGTAAAATGGAAGCTATGAATATAATGCATCAAAATATGCATTATTATAGAATGAGGGAAGAGCACAAAGGTCACATTGAAGACTAATTTCAATTGTTTTCTATACCTATTCCATTTGTTTTTCTAAAACAATATATCAGGATAAAGCATTTTCAGTTTAAAAAGACACAGAAACATTTCTCTTTAGTATTGACTTTCTTATTTTTGAGGGTCCCAAGTGTTTGGACACAGAAACTGGATATAAAGGAGAAGATTATATAGATAGTATAATATTTTACAGGAGAGCAATAAATTAGAATAGTATGTAATATTCAGTGGTGCCTTTCAAATACTTGCAAGTAAAAAAGGCTACTCTAAGTAACTAAAATATGAAAATTATTCAAGGAACTATCCTTTTGAATGAATTTAGATAGTGGCATCTCAATGGGGTAAAATTTAAAAAAAACAAGTAAAATAATTAAGCTTTTTACTTAGGCAATAAACCATACACATTTGCTACAGCTTTAAAAAGTATAATATATAATATATCATACTGTGTATTTCATTACTTACATGCTTTGTCAGTGGATTAACAAGATTTTGAAAGATATTCTTTAATTCTTCATCATAAAACCCTATATCATGTTCAATGTACCTTTGATAAACAACACATCTTTCTAAGCCTAGCCTTGATAACAATTCACTGTTTTTCCCCCATAGTTTTAAATCAGACAAGTTGTACATCCATTACAGCATGGCTCTCTCCATTTCTTAAACACATTTCTTAACTTTTCATGGTGTTTGGTATATAACAAGGTGTAGCAGCAAGCACCCCAACATCCCCAGGATGGCTGCCAACACAGGTTCTTGGATCTGCTTTTCTAAAGGAAAGCAACTCAAAATGGGTTAACATACTTACTTTAAACAATCAAACATATATCGTTTACCTAGTTCAGCACCCTGAACTTCAGAATATACAGACAGAAGTTACTAGACAGAGAAACAGATCAAGCAGGCAAGCTTCCAAACTGCCCACCCATTACATCAATACCAAATCACAGTTAACAGAGAGGGAAGCATCAATATCTGGGTTTTCAAAGCCTGGGGGCTCTCAACTGCTCCCAAGAGTCTCATCTGGTCAAATCACACAACACTTCTCAAAGTGAGCCCCAAAGCAAAGCCTCACATCAGGGATTATATAGCCTTCTCCTGGCTCAGAAAATGTAACCACCCTCTTGACCCACTGCCCCATCACACAGCATCAAGGTGTAGGCATTCCTGAAAACCAAGCCTCCTGCCACAGGCTCCATGTGACCACATTCAGCCTATTGGGGGCAGAATATATTTTCAAATCAAGGAAAGTTCTCAGAGTCCTTTAAGCCTATCAAAGGGCCTAGGGGCAGGGAAGATCTTTAAATTTGCATTGCCATTACACAAGGTCATGCTGCAGTACATATCTTATTTCCTTTGGGAAATTCATACAGTTATAAAATGATAGGAGAATTGCAAGAATCTAGGTATTTAAAGGAATAGAGCTTTGGGACTAGAGTCAGGAAGACCTGAGTTAAATCTAGTCTCAGACACTTAGTAGCTGTGTGACCCTGAGCAAGTAATAACTCCTTCTGCCTCAGTTTGCTAAACTGTAAATGTAAAATAATAAGATCTATTTCTTAGGATTGTTGTGAGGACCAAATAAGCACTTTATAAAGTGCTTAGTGCAGTGCCTGGCACATAGTAGGTGCTTAATAAATGGTAATTTGCTTCTCTTTCCCTTCTGTTTCTCAGTATTCCACATATCATAACCATTTTTTCCTAAACAATGTTTGCAGAACTGCTGGAAGAAGAAAATCTTGAAAACATTTTTATCCTATGTTATTGAGATGGGTGTTTCACAATCTGTTGGAGGTGCTTAGATCACTCAGAAGGCTCACTTCCTTCCTCTGACAAGTTTTGCTGTCACCTTGAATAAACAAATGAATTTCATCAGTCAAAATAACCTTTTCCCCATCCTCAGTCATCACAGATTTATATCATATTTCCCATTGCAAATGTTTTTCATTTTCTTCATAACTACATTTGACAGTTTCTTGTTTTCATTCATTGGTCTTTTTACTGTTCTACCAACTTCTTGCAACCCATGCCATAGGGTAGAGTTATTATTATAGAGTTCCTTATTAATAAGGAACTCTCCTGCTGCTAGAAGCCTCTGAAGGTCTTTGTTTTGTTGATGAGAATTAATTAGGTTGTTTTGCAGCAACAGTTTGACATTTTTCCTCATTATTTTTCATTTTCAACCATATTTCCTTTTGTGCTTTGGTGAAAATGTCATTGTGTATTTGACTGATTCTTAAAATTAACTTCTTCAAACCAATAGCTATTGAAATATCTATAATTGTCACTAATTGTGCTCTTTAAGAGGTACAACTTTTACATGATTCCTTGGAGCAATATGCATTCCTAAAAAGAATAATTGAAAATGAAAAAAAATGAGAGAAGAAATGTTTGTATGTCAAGAAATCCAGCACTCAATTGACAGAAAACTAAATGGAGGCAGGGAAACCAATTCTATTTTCTTTCTTCTGTTCAAAGTCAGATGTTCTGAATGAGTGTAGTGTCAGTAGAAGCCCACTTGTATGAGTATTATCATCACAAAACAAAACCATTTTGAACCAAAAATGAAACAAAAATTCTTATTGTTTGTCCCAAGTGATTCACACCACATTAAATGTGTGTTTGTATTGAGAGCCTAGCTTTTTCACAGTGGTTGGCTTTGATGTAGTTACCTCTACCATAAACATAAATGGATTGCCCAAGAAATACTATAGTAGCAAAAGGAAAAATCTATCAAACTGCTTAGAGACTTACTTGGGAAAATAGAGTAAGAAAAGTTATATTGAAGTAAGAGAAAAAAAATAACTACCAAGGTTACAACTTGGGAAATGACAAAAGATTTTTAAAAACACAATATGGCTCATTAGTACAGAAACTCAGAGAAGAGTAATGAGTGAG
>WOXC01004446.1:0-140000 GCA_011680675.1 Gymnobelideus leadbeateri
TCCTCCTTACTCTATTCTTATGACTTGATACACTGCCACAAGTTCAGCACATTGACCCCTTCCACCTATCTCAGCACTTTCTTTAATCTGAGTCCCCCTGAAGGTGTGACAAACTTGGATACAACGGTTCAGGAGCATCTATGGGGGAAGTTCTCACTTCTCTATTCTGTCTAACATGAAGACCATTTTATTGATACATTTTATATAGTTTGTTAGTTGGAGTACCATCAATTTTCCTAAAATCAACCCCTGCTCTTAACAGAGAAGTAAACAGTTCTTTTCTTTGCAATCTATTCTGACTTTAAATCCACTGGCTATTTACTCTTCTCTCTTGAGGAAATTTATCATTTTCCCATCCTCCTAAGTCACATAGCTTTGAAATCTTATCCAGCACTTCTGAAAGAGGGTTCCCTATTTCACCAATTAGTAGTGTCAGAAGTAGGGGCTTATAAGCCAGAGAAGTTGTCTTCACCGTGATATTTCTATGAGGAACTGCTAAGGGGATATCTTGATTGATGACGGTTTTCATTACTTCTTTCAACTTTCTTATTCAGTCTCTAAGTGAGTACCAGGGTCTATCACCACTAGGCCATATAGAATCAGCCAGATACATTCTATTGCATCAATCAGCAGCTAAAGCTAACAGATTGGTCGTATTGTTGCCTCCTGCCAAATGAAAGTCTCTAAAAGCTTCCTGGACAAAAGGATTCTGGCAAATACTTATAAATTTCAAGCAGTCTACTTTATCTATCACTACCCCAGCAGCTCCTTCGTCAATGATTCTTACCATCCAACACGCTAAGGATTCTCCCATACTTTGGGTGAATCTGCTCAAAATACCAGTAATCTCCTGTTGAGTGAAATCTTCAATTATCTCCTTAAACACTGCTTGCCCTCCCTGACTCTCCTGCCTTCTTCTCAGTATGGGGCAAGCTTCTCCCTCTGTAAAAGCTTCACCATGAAACAATGTATCACTCTATATTGTATCACTTGCTCCCAATGCACTCTCTAGAGAGTTGTTGTCATGGAAACTAGGCTCAGACTCTACCAAAGCTACATGAACTTTCCTCCTGTTACTTTTTTGCTTCTTTTTCTGAGCCAAATTTACAACAGCCCTCTCTGTTTCCAGAGACTCTCCAGTACTCTCTCCTTCCACTTGAGACTCTCCAGGTTGCTCTTCTAAAGAAGGGTGCAAATGCTGGCCCTTAGCTAACTCTCATAACAGCTTGTCTCCGCTTTTACACACAATACAGTAGCCTGTCAGTAAAACCCAGCCTCTTCTACTCACTGCCTCCAGCTCTCTCCTAGGTTTTATTGGTATTCTTTACAAACATGTTTCTAAATCTCTAGGTTCCCCCTTCTGTAGTCTTTGTTCCCAGTTTTCACAGAGCCCTATACTTTTAGACCACTCCCTTGCTAGGGAGGCATAAGGCAAACCCTCCCATCCTGGGATAGCCATTTCTTTTTCTAAATCTCTTCTGTCCCCAACTAGAGGTCTGATATTTCACGATCCCATCCTCATTGCCAAATGTAGCTCCAATGTATTATTTATAGCACCCCAATCACCATAAAGACTGTGACTATAAATATCACATGATATTTAATTGCAAAATATACCAGATTCTCCAGATAGTGAACAGAACTGAAACATTTATTTAGACACCAGAAAACTGAATCCCAAAACCAGTAAGCCAATTCCATTATAGTACCAAAGATATTCAGAAGCTATAATAACACTGAGAGCCATGCCATCCTTTAGCCTTCCCACAAACCAATACAAAATCAATATTTACTCACAAACCTCTCTACCTCCTTAATGAACATCCTCTCCCCCCAAAGTCTGGCTAGCTCTCACTACCATCTTCTTATGGGCTCTGCTTCCCTTCAGCAAAACTCGTCCCACCACAGGCTCCATGTAACTACATTCATCCTATTAGGGGGCACAGGTTATCTTCACAGCAGGGGAGGTCTTCAACCTCCCCCACCCCCAGGTCTATTAAGGGTCAGCGAAGATCTTCAAATTCCCAGTCCCATTACAGGTGTACAGTATTTTCATCATGGGTTCTTTGGAATTATCTTAAATAATTGTCTTTATTAGGGTAGCTAAGTTATTCATTGTCAATCTTCATTGTAATATTTCTGTCGTGGTATACAATGTTATTCTGATTCTACTTACTTTATCTTTCATTAGTTCATATAAGACTTCTGAAATTTTTCTGAAGCTGTACCCACTCATCCTTTTTTTTTTCTAACAGATCAATAATATTCCATCACAATCATATACCACAACTTGTTCATCTATTCCACAATTGATGGGCATTCTCTAGATTTCCAATGTTTGTCTCTCTAATGGAAAGCAAAGTAGTACTTTGCTGCTTGTTTCAGCTATTCAAGTACCTTTGAGTCTCACCTTTGATTGTGTCAAGTCTTTGTTGGAAACGGTATAGTTGTGTTGTCCTTAATAGGCCTAAGGGAGTTTGGAGATCTTCCCTGCCCTTAGAAGTTCTAATGTCATGATTACATGGAGCCCACAGCGGGAGGAGTTTGCCGAAAGAGCAGAATAGGAAGGACAGAACGGGAAGGGTGGAATGGGAAGGAGCAGAGCAGATAAGAGCTCAAGCACAAGCTGGGACCAAGCAGAACTGAGAGAGAGAATGTTTGTCATGTTGGCACTCTGTCTGTTGTTCTGTGTTGGTGTTACTTTGTCAGACAGAAGCACTATGTCCGTTTTGTGTTGATTTCTCAGACAGAAAGTGAATTGAGATGATAGTGCCACCAATGTGTGTAAATGTTGTAGTCCTGTTCAGCTTTGTTTTCCTAGAAACAGAAACTGTAAAGAGATTGTAGTGGAGCAGTACCCATGGGCTTCAATATAAAACAGGAGTGGGGGGTGGGAATGGCGGTGGGGAGGTGCGAGGGGAGCTACCTACCTGTAAATCCAAGTAAGAGTTGGGAACATGTGAATCCAAGAACTAGGAGAGCTGCGTACCTGTGAATCCAGGCAACAATCAGGTGAATCCAAGCAAGAGCTTGGAGCATGAAAGAGGAGCCATGGGGTTTGGAAGTCAGCTTCCAGTTAATATGAAAGAAGACTTGGATACTCAGTGCTGACTGATGATATTGTAACTTACTGTGACCTAGGGGTATCTGTACTTTCTACTGCCCCTTAAGGATGATTGGATTAGGGTTGATTAGAAGCTAGCCTGCAATCAAGATGAAAGAAGACTTGACTTGGGTACTCTATATTGGTTGAGGAGATTGGGACTTACTGAATGATATGTTTTGTTTAATACTATGTGGCCACCTTAGTAATAAATTGTTATGTTAAAATGTTGTGAATGTTGTGTTTTAGTTTCTTGAATGTTTTGCTTCAGTTTATTACTGAATAGAGAGTTATCTATAATACATGTTTAGTTCCTTAAAATTGCTCACTGCTGCAGTCCTCAAGAGAGCTACTCATGATTGACTTTATAGCCACCACAAAAAGAGCTACTAAATATATTTTGTACAGAGAGGTCCCCTCCCCCCAGCCTTTTTAAAAATCTCTTTGGAATATAGACCAGTAATGGTATTACTCGATCAAAGTATATGCATAGTCTTATAGCCCTTTTGATATAGTTCCAAATTGTTTTCCAGAATGCAGTTTAGGATTCCACCAAAAGTGCAGTAGTGTCCCAATGTTTCTTTATCCCCTCCAGCATTTATCATAGATAGCCCTTTTCTGTTATGTTAGTCAATCTGATAGGTGTGAGGTGCTGTCTCAACATTGTTTTAATCTTCATTTCTCTTACTGATAGTGATTTAAAACATTTTAGTGTGACTATGAATAGCTTTGATTTTTCTCCTCAAAACTGCTTGTTCATATCCTTTGACCAATTATCAATAGGGGAACAGCTTATATTTTTATTAATTTCGCTCAATTCCCTACATATTTTATAAATGAGGACTTTATCAGAGAAACATAAATATCCTCTCCCTCCTGTTTTCTGCTTTCCTTCCAGTTGTGCCCACATTAGTTTTATTTGTGCAAAAACATTTTAATTTTGTGTTATCAAAATTACTTATTTTACTTTCTGTTATCCTATCTCTTATTTGGTCATAAACTTTTTCCTTAGCTATAGATCTGACAGGTAAACTTCCATGTTCTCATAATTTACTTCTTTTTGTCTAAATCATTTATCTGTTTTGACCTTAAGTGTAAGATGTTGGTCTATGCCGGACTTCTGCTAAAAGGCTTTCCTGTTTCCCCAGCAACCTATGTCATAAGTGAATTCTTACCTCAAAGGCTTAGATCTTTGGGTTTATCAAACAATTATCATGATCATTTACCACTGTGTATTGTCTGCCTAATTTATTCTACTAATCAACCACTTTATTTCTTAGCTAGTATTATATTTGTTTTCATGATTGCTATGTTGTAATATAGTATGAAATCTGGTACTGCTATTTGGCCTTCCTTCACATTATTTTATTGATAGCCTTGATATTCTTGACATTTTGTTTTTCAATATGAATTTTGTTTATATTTTTCTAACTCTATAAAATAATTTTGGGAAAAGACCCTGGAAGGTGGAGCCAAGATGGCAGCATAGAAGCAGGAAAACTCCATGTGCCCCCTCCATAACCACCTCAAATACTTATAAAAATGACTCTAAACAAACTTTAGGGCTACAGAACCCACAAAGTGACAGAGAGAAACAAACCTCTTGCTGAAGACAGCTGGCAGGCTAGCAGGAAGGGTTCATTGCAGCATGCTGGGAGCAGACCCCAGTCCTGTGTGAATCCTTGTTTTTAACCTCAGTGTGGCCATGCCCAGCCCTGGCTGGAGGTACTTCTGGAGAGTAGATCATGAACAACTGTGGTGGTTTCCAGAATTATCAACCCATAAATGCCAAAGACAAAGTGAGAGTTCACTGTGGATTTTGTGGGAACAGGGGGTCCTGGAGTGTGGTCCTGCCTCCATCCCCCAGAGGGAGAAGGGGCTGAGGTGTGGTGGCCATGCAGTTGTGTGGCAGCTTCAGATCTCCTAGCCTGCAGATTGTAG
The DNA here is from genome assembly GCA_011680675.1 of Gymnobelideus leadbeateri. Lineage (NCBI taxonomy): Eukaryota > Metazoa > Chordata > Mammalia > Diprotodontia > Petauridae > Gymnobelideus > Gymnobelideus leadbeateri. The sequence goes on from WOXC01004446.1 coordinate 5,045, forward strand.
GGGGACCAAGCAACCAGTCTGAGGGGTAATTGCTCTTGCTTTAACCTACTTGGATCTGGATCACTGTCTAGGGTGGAAGTCCTAGGGTGTGTGACCAGTGTGCCAGAGCCAGTGAAGGCTTCTGAGAGGGCAGCCAACTAATAGATCCAGCAGCTGAGAAAACCCCAGTAATTTGGGATAAAGCTCCCCTCTATGGAAGCAGAGTTCTACTGTGGCAAAAAGCTCAAAAATCAAGTAATTGACTGGCAACATAAGCAAGCAAAGGAAAGCAAGCAGAGCAATCTGACTTTAGACTCCTATTTTGGGGGCAAAAAAGATTAAAGAATGGAACAGGAGGAATTCAACAAAGTAAGAACTCCAGCACCAAAGGCTTCCAAGAAAAATATGAATTGGTTACAGGCCATAGAGGAGCTTAAGAAGGATTTTGAAAACCAAAAAGAGAAGTTGAGGAAAAATTGGGAAGAGAAATGAGAATGATGCAAGAAAATTATGAAATGAGAGTCAACAACCTGACTGAAGAAAATAACACCTTAAAAAATAGACTAACTCAAATGGTAAAAGAGGCTCAAAAAGCCAATACCTTAAAAAGCCAAATTTTCCAGATGGAAAAAGAATCTCAAAAGCTCACTGAAGAGAATCATTCCTTCAGAATTAGATTGGAGCAAATGGAAGCTAGTGACTTTATGAGAAATCAAGATTCTATTAAACAGATCCAAACATATGAAAAAATAGAAGGCAATGTGATATTTCTCATTGGGAAAGCCACTGACCTGGAAAATAGATCCAGGAGAGATAATTTAAAAATTATTGGAATACCTGAAAGCCATGATCAAAAAAAGAACCTAGAAATCATCTTCAAGAAATTCTCAAGGAAAATGATATTTTAGAACCAGAGGGCAAAATAGAGGTTGAGAGAATCCACTGATCACCTCCTGAAAAAGATACCAAAAAGAAAACTCCTAGGAATATTATAGCCAGGTTCCGGAATTCCCAGATCAGGGAGAAAATATTACAAGCAGCCAAGAAGAAACAATTTGAATATTGTGGAAACATGGATAACACAGGATCTGGCAGCTTCTACATTAAGGGATCAAAGGGCTTGGAATATGATATTCCAGAGGTCAAAGGAGCTGGAATTAAAAGCAAGAGTCACCTACCCAGCAAAACTGAGTATCATGTTTCAGGGGAAAATATAGTCATTCAAATGAAATAGAGAACTTTCAAGCTTTCTTGATGAAAAAAAAAAAACAGAGTTGAATATAAAATTTGACATTAAGATACAAGAAGAAAGAGAAGTATGAAAAGGTAAATAGGGAAAAGAAATCATAAGGAACTTATGAAATTTGAACGATTTACATTCCTACATGGAAAAACGATAATTGTAACTTATGAAACTTTTCTCAGTATTAGAATAATTGAATGGAATAGAAATGTATGTACACACATATATATGTACATATACATACATTCATGTATCTATATAGGAGGGTATATAGTCATATGAATACATACATGATTGTGTGTATATATGTGTACAGGTATGTATAGACAGAGGGCAGAGGACCAATTGAATAGGAGGGGATGATATATAAAATGTGAAATTGAGAGGTGAGAGAGGAATATAATGAGAGCAGATGGGGAGAGACAGAATGTGGCAAATTATCTCATATAAAAGAGACAATGGAAAAATGTTACAATGGAGGGGAAGAACAGGAAGACAAAAGGGAATGAGTCAACCTTACTTTCATTGAATTTGGATTAAGGAGGGAATGACATACACACTAAATAGGGTATCACCCTACAGGAGAGTAGGGGGGAAGGAGATGAGAAGGGGGATAATGGAAGGGAGGATAGGCTTGGGGGGAGGGAAGTTGAAAGTACCCACTTTTGAAAAGGGACAGGGTCAAAGTAGAGAATAGAACAAGTGGGGGTCAGGAGAGGATGGAGGGAAATATAGACAGTCTTTCACAATACATCCACTATAGAAATGTTTTGCGTAGCTACACATGTACAACCTTTGCTGAATTGCTTATCTTCCCAGGGTGACAAGGGAAGAAAGGGAAGAATCTGGAATTCAAAGTTTTAAAATCAAATGTTTAAAAAAATATACTAATATCATATTTTTTTTTTACATGCAACTGGGAAATAAGATATACAGGCACTGGGACATAGAGATCCATCTTGCTTTACTGGAACATCAGAAGGAGGATGGGGGAGGATATAGGAGAGAGCAGATTAGGGGAGGGGGTATATAGTGCTATCACTGTTTTGGGGTGGTGGCTAGGGGAAATACAGGGAGAAAATTTTTAACTCAAAATCTTGTGGAAATGAATGATATAAGATAAAAATAAATATAAAATTTAATTACAAAATAATTTTGGTATTTTGATTGGCTTGGCATGGAATAAGTATATTACATTAGATAGAATTTCCATTTTTAATATGTTTACTCAGTCTACATATGATCAATGAATAATTTACCCATTTTTTAGTTCTATCTTTACTTGTGTGAAAAGTGTTTTGTATTCTATTGATATGATTCCCAAGCTTGTCTTGGCAGGAATAATCCCAAGTATTTTATGTTGACTGTGTATCAACAATGCAGTATTCACAATGCCTACAGTAACTATAAATATGCTGATATAGTTATTAATCACAAAATATAATGGTCTATCTACATGGGGGACAAACCTAGAACATTTATTCAAATATCAGAAAACTGAGTCTGAAAACCAGAAAGTCAAAGCCATAACAGTAGCTATGGAGTTGGCACACATAGTTAATGCAGCGAACACCCACATTCTCAAGCCTCCAAAACAGAACAGGCTACCTCAGGCAAAGATCCTCTTCTCCTCACACCAACTGCTCAGTGGCCACACAAGTCATTCCCATGAGCTCTGGCCCTCAACAGTTACTATCCCCAGCAGTGCTCAGCAGGAGTCCTTAGAAGAAATTCTGGCTTTCTCAAAAAAAGGAGTTGGTACCACTGTCACCCACCACTGCTTTCAGTTACCATGCTGGCTCCAGCTCAGCTTTGGCTTCCTCCTACCCCACCACTTCCTGCTAGGTCAGCAAGTTCAAGGAGCATAGAAGATCTTCAAATCCCACAACCATTATAGACTGTAGTAATTTTAAATTTATTTTCTTTTTCTATCTCTTCCTGCTAGTTTTGTTAAGAAATATTGATGATTGGGGGTGGAGCCAAGATGGCAGAATGGAAGCAGTAACTTTTCTAAGCTCCTCCATGAATTCTGTTACTAAACTTTAAAAAAGTGAATCTGAAAGGATTTTGGAGTGTCAGAATCCACTGGGAGACAGAGTATGGCAGAATCCAGCCCAAGAAAGTGACCATGTGGGTTGGGGTAGGGGTGTGTGAAGCAAGTGGGGGCTGCAGCAGCTCAGACTAGAGAGCTGACTACAGCAGAGAGAGAAGGAGCCCCAGCCAGCAGACTCACCCACCCCAAGGGCAATTCGCAGCCATCTCACCAGAGTCTTACCAGAGGACAGGAAGATCCATTGGAGCTGGGTAAGAGAAAGCTCAGGGCCCACAGCAGAGACAGCAGCTTCTCCTGGGGCTAGCAGCCCACAACCTGGAAGTTTATAAATCATCTGCCTGATTTTCCAGGGTACAAGATGGCAAAGTAAACTCTGGCTGCTCCAATTCCCCCTCCTTGACCAAGAAAACCCAGAGATAAATGTCCTACCCAGAGTAAAATCCTGAAATAGCAGAAATAGCCTCAGGCTTAGGAGTCATGGAGAAAGGGTGTAACTGAGGCAGTAAGGAGTCTGAAGAGAAGAGTGAGAGGGGTCCCAGCAAGTCCCACCTCACCTGTCCAGCAAAAGCCTGCCTGAGCTGTAGCCCAGGGGCATAGAGCCAGAAATCTGAAGTGGCCAAACCACCCCTCCCCCACAGATTACTCTGTGAGCCTCAGGGAAACTCTGGGGAAACACTTAGAATCCTGGCCTTGGCCTCAATCTAGATACCCAGAGGCTATAGCACACAAAGCCAACAACCAGGTACCTAGCTCCCAGCCTGAGAAGCTTGGGTCAGAGTCCTCTGTACTCCAGGAGCAGAAATATATTTTAAAGGACAGGAAATAGGCAATTACAATGGGCCAGAAACAAATTGCAAAGGCAAGACCAAAGACAATAGAATCCTATTATTCTGAACAAGAAGAATCACTTTCAGGAAACACCATGGACTCTGTATCCACACCTGAGGACACAGATGGAAATATGAACTGGTCTCAAGCCCAAAAAGCATTTTTGGAAGGGCTCAAGAAAGATTTTAAAAGCCAAATTAGGGAGGTAGAAGATAAATTTAAATCTATAGTGACCAAATTGGAAAAAAGTCTCACTGAAGAAAACAAATCCTTAAAAAATAAAATTAGTTGGGGCGGCTAGGTGGCGCAGTGAATAGAGCGCCGGCCCTGGAATCAGAAGGACCTGAGTTCAGAGCCGGCCTCTGACACTTAATCCACACAAACAAAAACCTAGCCTTGTAACCTTGGGCAAGTTACTTAACCCCAATTGCCCTAAAGGTGCGGCTAGGTGGCGCAGTGAGTAAGAGCGCCGGCCTCGGAGTTTGGATGACCCGAGATCAGATCCGGCCTCAGAAAATGAGCACCCACACATAAATAATGACTAGCCGTGTAACCTTGAGCAAGTTACTTAACCCCAATTGCTTTAAAAAAAAATGAAATAAAATAAAATAAAATTAGTGAACTAATTGGAGAAAATACCTCCCTAAAAAGGACCTTCAAAAACTACCCAAAGAGAATAATTCACTAAAAATTAGAATCAGTCAAATCGAAGTTCAAGACTCAATGCACCAAGAGTCAATCAAACAAAACATGAAGATTGAAAAATTGCAAGAAAGTGTAAAATATCTCACTGGAAAAACAACTGACCTGGAGAACAGATCCAGGAGAGATAACTTAAGAATGATTGGCCTACTGGAAAGCCATGATTAAAAAAGCAGCCTGGACAACATCCTCCAAGAGATTGTTAAAGAAAACTGTCTTGAAATCCTAGAATCAGAAGGTAATATAGTTATTGAAAGAATTCGTTGGTCTCCTCCAGAAAGAGATCCCAAGTTGAAAACTCCAAGAAATAGAGTAGCCAAATTCCAAAATTACAAGATTAAGGAGAAAATATTGCAAGCAGCCAAAAGGAAACAATTCAAATATCATGGAACTACAGTCAGGATCACACAGGATCTTAGCGAACACCCTTTATTTTAACACTTTCCATGACATAAAACAGTAGGGGAAAGTTGTAAAAGAAAATAAAAATTCAGCAAGAAACAACACATGGGTCACCTTGGAAAACTGGCCCCTATGCTGCCTCTCAAGCCTCTGAGGCCAAAGCCTCAAATAAGATAATCAGAAGGAATGTAAAGCCTTACACTGTATTTTGAAAATACAAGGTGAAAAGTGAAGCAAATGCAGATTCTACTGTTTGGTACTTAAAGTCCTTCCTAGTGGGACTCTAACCTATCTTTCTAGCTGTAATGGAAATGCAGATTTAAAGATCTTCCCTGCCCCTAGGCCCTTTGATTAGCTTAAGAGACTTTGATTGCCTTTAAGAGACTCTGAAAATCTTCCTTGATTTGAAAATATGCTCTGCTTCTAGATTAAAAGCAGCTTCTAGATTAAAAGATCAGAGGGATTGGAATTTTTTATCTTGTAAGGCAAAAGAGCTAGGACTGCAAACAAGGATTAACTACCCGGCAAAACTAAGCATAATCTTTCAGGCAAGGATATGGTTATTTAATGAAATAAGGGGCTTCCAGACTTTCCTGATGAAAAAGCCAGAGCTCAATTGAAAATTTGATCTCCACATTAATGCATTGCTGGTGGAGTTGTCAATTGATCCAACCATTCTGGAGAGCAATCTGCAGTTATGCCCAAAGCACTATAAATAATTTCATACACTTTGACCCAGCAATACCACTTTTAGGGTTGTATCCCAAAAAGATCATAGAAGTGGGAGGAAGACCCATATGTACAACAATATTTATAGCAGCTCTTTTTGTAGTGGCAAGGTATTGGAAATTAAGGGGGTGCCCATCAACTGGGAAATGGCTGAACAAGTTGTGGTATATGAATGTAATGGAATACTATTGTGCCATAAGAAACAAAGAACAGATGGACTTCATATTTACCTGGCTTCTTGTAATGGGAATGCAAATTTAAAATCTTCCCTGCCCCTAGCTTAAGTGCACCTGGAGCCCATGGTGGGAGGCTTGTTTTTCAGGAAAGCCCATACCTTGATACTTTGTGATTGGGCAGTGGGTCCAGAAGGTTGTTACATTCTCTGAGCCAGGAGAAGGCTATATAAACCCTGAGGAGAGGCTTTGCTTTGGGGCTCACTTTGAGCAGTGTTTTGTGATTTGACCGGATGAGACTCTGGGAAGCCGTTGTTGAGAGCCCCCCGGCTTTGAAAACCCAGATGTTGATGCTTCCCTCTATGGTAACTGTGATTTGGTATTGATATAATGGTTGGACAGTTTGGAAGCCTGTCTTGTTTGATCTGTAAGTTCTGCAACTCTGAAGTTCGGGGTGCTGACCTTTTTCCCCTGAACTAGGTAATATATGTTTGATTAAAGTAAGCTTGTTAACCCATTTTGAGTTGCTTTCCTTTTGAAAAGCAGATCTAAGAACCTATATTGGCAGCTACCCTGGGGATATTGGGGTGCTTGCTGATACACTTATACAAACTGAGTGAGAAGAGTAGAAGCAGGAGAAATTCATACACAATTACAGACACAACCTATGTTTGACAACCAACTTTGATAGACTGGTCTCTTCTCAGCAATGCAGGTTTATAAGTCAACCCCAAAAGACTCATGATGGAGAGAGATGTCTACATCCAGAGAAAGAACTAGAAAGAACCGAGTTTGAATTCAGAGTGAAGCAAACTACTTGATCTTTTTCTTTTTCTTGTTTGGTTTTGTTTCCTCTTTCCCATTGTTCATCCCATCTGATACAATCCTTCTTTATAACCTGACTAATGTCTAATGTGAAAGTATTTGCAGATACTATGCTTGATTGTATGCCCTCATGGGGAGGGGGTAGAGGAGAGAGGGAGAGAAGATTTGAAACTCAAGGAATTGTAGAACTGAATCTTGTAAATTAAAAGTAAACAAATTAATAAAGACCAAAAAATTAAAAAAGAAATATTGATGATTTATGTGAGTTTATTTTATATCCTAAAACTTTGCATAATTTGTTAATTATTTCAACTGATTTTTTAGCTTATTCTCTAGGAATCTCTAATTGTACCATCATATGGTCTACATATTATGATTTTTTTTCCTCATTGTGTATTTGCATTATTTCAATTTCTTTTTTCTTCTTTTATTTCTATAGCTAGCATTTCTAATACAATATTGAATAACAGTGGTGATAATGAACATCCTTGCTTTACCCCTGATCTTTTTGGAAATACTTCTATTTTATCCCTGTTACAGATAATGTTTGATTTTGGTTTTAGATAGATTCTACTTTTCATTTTAAGAAGACTTCATTGATATCTAAGTGTTTATAATGGGAATGGGTGTTATACTTTGCCAGAAATATTTTCTTTATCTTTTGATATAATCATATTGTTGTTGTTGTTTTGTTATTAGTAAGAGAAATTATATTGGTAATTTTTCTAATATTGAACCAACCTTACATTCCTTGCATAAATGCCACCTAGCCATAATCTATGTGATTTATTGTTGTAATTGCTTCACTAGTATTTTATTTTAAAGTTTTTCATAGATAATCATTAGGTAAATTCATTTCTAGTATTCCTTCTCTATTTTGCTCCCTCTAGTTTAGTTATCATAACAATATTTGCGTCATAAAAGGAATTTGGTAGGTCTCTTTTATTTTTTAATGTAGATTATATAGTATTTAGATTAATTGTTCTTTAGATGTTTGGTAGGATTCACTTGTAAAGTATCTGTCCTAGGGAGTTTCTTTTTTAGGCCATTTATGGCTTGTTCAATTTCTTTTTCTAAGGTTATTTAGTAATAATAGGGATATTTAAGTATTCTGTTTCCTCTGATGTTAATCAGGACAATGGGTTTTTTCAATTTCTATTTTGCCTGCTAGTTCTAGAATATCAGGGCAATTTTCCTTTACAATTTCTTGAATTATAATGCTTAGATTCTTTCTTTGATCATGAATTTCAGGTAGTCTAGTGATTCTTAAATTATCTCTCCTCAATCTATTTCACAGGTCAATTGTTTTTTTAAGGAGAGATTTCACCTTTTCTTATTTTTTTCCTTCTTTTGTTTTTATTTTGTTGTTTCTTGATGTCTCATGAAATTATTAGTTTCTACTTTCCCAATTATCATTTTTAAAGAATTATTTTCTTCATTGATCTTTTTTAACTTCATTTTCTTTTGGCTAATTCTACTTTTCAAGGAGTTATTTTCATCAGTGAAATTTTCTGCCTTTTTTCTATTTGTTCAGTTCTGTTTTTTTAAAGTATTATTCTCTTCACTACTTTTTTTTCTGCCACTATTACCAGGGTGTTTCCCCCAAAAAAACTTTCTTCCCTCACCTTCATTTCTTTACCCAATTTTTCCTCTACCACTCATATCATTTAGAAATTTTTTTTTTATTTCTTCTAGGAATTCTAACTGGGCTTGTGTCCAATTCACATTCCCCCCTTGAGATTTTGCTTATAGCTATTTTGACATCATTATCTTCTGTGTTTTGTCTTGGTCTACCCGTTTCCCTTTTTATGGTCAAATTCTTTCTTTGATATTGGCTTATTTTCCACCCTATGTTGTGACTTTGAATTTCATGTCAAAGTTGGGGTGATGTTGGATCTTCATCCAGATCATACCCATTAAGTGTGGGTATTCTATCTTGAGTATTCTTTGATTCTACATTTTCTTGCTTGCCGATTTTATCAGATCCCATGGATTCATCTTCTTCATGAAGGTGATTCCCACATTTATATGCCCAGCTTTATCCTCTTTCCTGAGCTTTGGTCTCTCATCACCCACTGCTTCTTGGACATCTGGAATTAGACATGTGGATAACTCAAATTCAACATGTTCAAAATAAAACTCATTATCTTTTCTCTCAAATCTTTCCCTATCATTATTGAAAGCATGATATCCTGTTACTCAAGTTTGAAATCTTGAGGGTCAAGGATGACTCTTAACTCACAATCATTCTCCCATATCCATTCTTTTGTTTCTATTTTAACAGTATGTCTTGTTGATAACACTTGTTTTTCTCTCACCTGGCCAATACTTTGGTACCAGACCTCCATCAACATGATATCTAGCTGATTGTAATAGCCTGATGGTTGATCTCCCTGCCTTACATTTCTCCCCAATCCAATCCATCCTTCTCTCAGCTGCCAAATCGATTTTTTAAAATGTGCAAGTCTGACTGTAGGGTTAATGGAATATAAGAACTTCCTCGTCCATTAATAGGCCTTTGTGACCACAAGTGTTCCCTTTTTCCCTTGGAACAGGGGCCATGTTTCCAGGTCTAAAGGTACACAGGTATTTCAATCATGAATGTCTTGTTGCTTTGAGTACCAGCCCAGGTCACAACTATGACACGTCCTGTCACATAGAGACACTTATGATATTCAGGGAGATTTATATTGCCTTGGAGGAGGTGCTTGCTTAGGTGGAAGCTTGGTTATAGGGAGTTGCTTGCAGGAAGGCTTTCACACCTTTTGGTACTGAGCCAATTAGGCACTGAGACACATGGGTTGTGACGCCTTCTATCTCTGAGCCAATTAGTCAAAACTATATATATTCTGCAAGGTTGGCATTTTGCTTTGGGGTTTACTCATGGGAAGAATGTTTCTTTGTCATTTGGCCATATGAGACTCTGGGTAGTTGTTGTTAAGGGATACCCTGGCTTTGTGAACCCAGATTTTGGTGCTCACTGGTCTAGCAATTATTTATCTATTACTTTATTTAGACAGTTGGAACCCTTTTTATTGGATTCTTTCTTGGATACTCACTTCTTTCTACTTATCTGTCTGCATTGTTTAATTAAAGTACAATTGCTGACCCTTTTGAAACTGTCTTTCTTTTAGAAAAGCAGATCAATGAAGCCATGCAGGCAGCCCTTCTGTGTGCTGGTGTTACTGGTCTTATACCTCCACAGCAACACAAGTAGCATTACTGCTACACTGACCTGCTCACTCCTCTACTCAGTAAACTCCAGTGGATCCCTATGACTTCTAGACTCAAATATAAAAATCTTCTGTTTGCAATTTAAAGTCCTTCAGGACCTGGTCCCTTCCTACATTTCCAATCTTGTCACACTTTAATACCCTCAATGGACTATATGGTGCAGCAGAGATTTTGCAAGTCTCTTTTCATGCAACAGGCTTTCTTGTTCTTTCTTACAAAAGGCACTCCATGCTGCTCCCCACTCTACTGCCATATCTGGAGTGTTCCCTTTCCTTTTCCTGGTTGGCTCCCAACCCCACTGCCTGAAGATAGCCTTTCTTATTCCCAAGAGTATATCAAGTAAGATAACATTTATAAAAGTGCTTAACACAGGGCCTGGCATAGGGTAGGTGCTATATAAATGTACATTCTTTTCCCTTAGCCTTCAATGCCTTCCCTCTGAGTACACTGCATATATCTTTTGCTCATATAATTGCTTATATGTGAACTTTTTGAGTACAGAGATGATCTTTTTATCTTTCTTTGTATCCCTAGTGCTTGGCATTTTGCCTGGAAACATAGGAAGTGTTTAATGCATACTTTTTGACCCTGAATATTTATAGTTCTATGTTTATACCACTCAGGTTACCCTTGTTGTCAGAGCTCCTTTAGTGACAAAAAGAGCCTAATAGACATTGAGAAAAGCATTTCTATGATTTATGGTCTTCTACCAAATGATCTTAGAATTTCTGTATCTGATATACTGCCCAAACACATAGAGGGTAAAACCCAAATGCTACCTTACTAGCACTCAGGATCACAAAGTTCAAAAGTTGAGCAGATTTATTTATGGGTTAAGGGTAAGTAGCAAATCTAGAGGGAAGAACGATAGCCACTGGTAAGCAACTCATACCTCCACTTCCTTAGCTCCTCCAGTCCCCACTGAGGCCTCCACAATTTCAATCATCTCAGTAGTATAAGCCTGGGGATTGCTTATCCATGGCAATGTTCCTCTACTAGACTTGTCTAGCAGACTGTGTCAATGCTGCTTTTTCCTTTAGCTCCTGCCTCCAGCTGCTCTCAGCAGACATTACTGCTCTTTGTTTCCTGTTGTTATTTTCTTTACAATTCTCCTTAGTTTCCCACAGCTGGAGGTTATGCCCACAAGGCTTCCCTGGAGGTCCTCACAAGCCTCTTTTCACGCAATTCTTTTCAGGTTCCAGCAGAGGGAGATAATGCACAGCTTTGGGTCATAGGTTTTTCTCCCCATAGTCAGAATTAGGAGACTGAGAATAGAGTATAACTCTTTCAATTTACAAAGGGACACCTGAGTCCTATGGAGATTAATGTTAGTACAAGGTCTCATAGCAAGTAAGGAAGTGAACCTAGATCTTCTGACAGCAAACCCTAATGATTTCTCTGTTATATATTGCCATCTCATTAAGTCTCTATCCATTCATTCTCCTAAGCTTTCAGCAGGTGTCCCTAGACATCAGATATCTTGCTTAAATGTGGTCATGCCTCAAAAGTTTACCTCTTGGCCCAAGTACCTTCATTTCTGAAGTCATCTTTGGTTATTTAATTCCTTTGGTCTCCAGCTATACACATCCAACTTCATATTAGCCTCTGTTGACTCATCAAAGTTTGTTTTATCTTTTCACCAGTACCTAAGTAAGCTGTCTTTCATTCATTTTTAGTTCTTTCTGTGGTGACTAGGGACTCAGGGGGAGCTATGTAAAGTAGTAGATAGAGTACCTAAAATGGACTTAGGAAGACCTGAGTTCAAATCCAGCTTCAGACACTTACTAGCTGTGTGATTCTGGTATAGTCCCTTAACCTTTGTTTATCTCAGTTTCCTCAGCTGTAAAATGGGAATAATAACAGCACTTAGCAACATGCTTGGTACATTTGGTTGTTCAGTTGTTCTAGTCATTTCCAACTCTTCATGATCCCACTTGGGGTTTCCTAGAGTAGTTTGCCATTTGCTTTTCTAGATCATTTTACCGATGAGGAAACTGAGGCAAACAGCACCAAAAATGAATGGAAGACAGCTTATTTAGGTTCTGGTGAAGAGATAACATAAACTTTGACAAGTTAACAGAGGCTAACAGTCAATACTTCTGAAGTCGATTTGAACTCGGGTCTTCCTGACTCCAATCTATCCACTGCACCACCTATCTGCCCTTGCCTGGCACATAGTGAGTGCCATATCTATCTATCTATCTATCTATCTATCTATCTATCTATCAACTGTTATTATTTTTTTGGTCTGTTTTTGTTCCAGCTACCCATAGTGACCCTCTAACCACTTGGCAGAGTTATTTAAATTATTGAGATCACTCCTTGAAATATCTAGATGATCATGTAGTGAAGGAGCCTCACATTCTCCCTCTTCAATGCCCACATGCTGAGAAAAGATTTCCAGCCACTGCTTTATTCCTAGGGTTTTACTTCAGTTGGATTAGATCAGGAGTTCTTAACGTGTGTGTGTGTGTGTGTGTGTGTGTGTGTGTGTGTGTGTGTGTGTGTGTGTGTGTGATGGTCTCCTGAAGAAGCTTGTTGAAGCCTAGGGGCCCCTTTTCAGAATAAAATTCTCAAATACATAGAATAAAATATGTAGGATTGCTAAGGATATCACATATATTGAAATAGCTATCAAAATATTTATTTTAAAAGTGCAAGGACCATGCCACAGTTAACAGAGCACAGGCCCTGGAGTCAGGAGGACCTGAGTTCAAATCCAGCCTCAGACACTTAAGACTTACCAGCTGTGAGACTTTGGGCAAGTCACTTAACCCCACATTGCCCTGCCTTCCCTCCACCAAAAAGAAAAAAAAATGTAAGGACCCCAGGTTGAGAACTACTCATCCCAAACACATACTGGATGATCTCTAAAGCTTCTAGTTGTAGAATTCTGGGATTTTTAGTTCTTCCTATTTTGTGCATTAAAAAAAATAACTCCTATTAAATTATGAGTTCATTGAGAGCAGGGACTGTGTCTTCTTTGTATTACCATAAATATATTGTTTTGCATACAATAGTGATGTGCTTAGTAGCAGCTGTTAAAATATTTATTTTATTGAAGGAATTAATGGGAGATAGTCAAGTGGGACCAAGAGAAAGAGAAGAATTTAGGTAACCACTTATTTAATGGGCATAAAAAAATGATAGCTAACATTTCTGTGGCACAATTTACCAAATATTTTCCTCAGAATAATCCTAAGGGTATTGCATGTATTATTCAATTTAAAATAATAAAAAAAGAACTCAGTATCAGAGAGGTTTTATAACATGTCAAAACATCATATAGCATAGGACAGTACCAGGTCCTCTGATTCCCAATGAAAGATTTGTTCTACATTACCTTCTTTAAACACAGAAACCTGGTAAGGCATTGATAACCTTGGTGGTCTGGATCAGAAGCCAAATTATCACATATTAGGTATTGGAAACCAAAGAATGAAACAATTAGAACTTGGTTTTTTTTTTAATAGCTATATATTATAAACTCCTTTCTTTCTCCCTAAGTAGAAAAGTTGGAATTCAAACTTAGGTCATCTGTCTCTAAATCCAGTCTTCTTTCTACCAAGAGACCAAAGATCCCAACTAAAGGACATGCAGCCCTGAGCAAGTCACTTAACCTACCAAAGAAGTGATTTCCTCATTGATAAAAAGAGGGTTTTGAAATAGATGATTGTTAACAAGTTTAGGTCTAATATTCTAGGGCAGGTGTTCTTAATCTTTTTTTGTGGATCATAGAACCTTATGGCAGTCTGGTGAAACCCGGGGACTTCTCAAAATAATGTTTTTGAAGGCAAAAAAAAATGCATAGGATGACAAAGGACTTCTCAAAATAATATTTTTGAAGGCAAAAAAAATGTATAGGATGACAAAGGAAACCAGTTATATTGATATACTATCAAAACATTTTAAAATATTTATGGACCCCAGGTTACAAAGCCCTATAATGTAGGATATCTGTGATTTAACTTTGGGGTGGGTAAACTCAACCAAAGAAGTATTTTAGATCAGAGTGAAAGAAGCATTGAACTATCTCAAAAACCTGCTACTTTATTATTTTTTTTTTCTTTTTGGAGGGCAGTTGGGGTTAAGTAACTTGCCCAAGGTCACACGGCTAGGTTTTTTTTTGTTTGTATGTGCGTTAAGTGTCTGAGGCTGGATCCGAACTCAGGTCCTTCTGACTCTAGGGCCAGCTCTCTACTCACTGCGCCACCTAGCCACCCCAACCTGCTACTTTATTAATGAGAAAATATAGAGGCTTTGAAGGTTCATTTTTCCCCTTTAGAAATAATTTTTAAAATTTCTGCTTCTTCCAAGTTGCTCTTCCCAGGTAATTAGCTAGCACCCATATTGTGGCATTGCTGGGTGCTCTGTAGAATGCAAAGGTCAACATCTCTCCTGCCCAGCGGATTTACAGCCTGAGTCTCTTGCAAACCAAGTTGCAGCATTTTATGCTCAATTAGCATCTGATAAAAGCTAGTTCACTTAAGAAAATGCTATTTGCCAAAGATAAATCACAGGGCTATTTCGCTGCAGTTTGGAATATTTCTGATTCTGGATGTTTTCTAAACAGGAAGCCATTCTTCTCCATCCTAGTTTGCATGATCCAACAGGGTCCCTGCTGGGTAGCTTCATTACTCTGGCATCTCCCACTGAGAGGAACACCAGCTCCATTCATGGAATGGGGTGATTGAAACAGAAGCAGGCATTTCTGAAAAGTGCTTTAAAAACTGTACCTTAAGAAAAAAAATAAAACAAAGCAAAATTTCACCATACAATGCATATTTTAGTATAAGTAATATTATCCGAGTGGAAGAAATACTATGTAACATCACTAGATGTGTATGCATGTGTGTATGTTAATGCATATGTATACACATATATAGACATACCTCTATGTGTATACACATGCATACCCATATAATACACATCTATATGTATACCTATACACCATCCCATATGTACATAAGGTGTAAGTATATGTTCGTGTGCATGATATTTATATATGTGCATAATACATATATTATGTATGTGTACACACATAAGTGTGTATATATCTGTGTGTATATGTATATATATATATATATATACATATATATAGCTAAAAACACTGCTCATTTCAGTGAAAAAAATCAGTCATCATTGTCATAATGTAAACAAAGGAAGTTACCCTACTGGCTATATTTTTCACTTTGTAATTGATTATAGTGGCTTTTTCTAAACTCAGTTTATGAGTTTTTCTGCATTAACACCAGAAAGGTGGGTAATAGTGAGTATAGAAACAAATGAAGAAAAAAAACTTTAAGCATCACATAATAAAGCATGTCTATGCTATAATGCAATGGTTTTTAACCTGGGGTATATAAATTTGGTTTTTAAGATTTTGATTGCTATATTTCAAACTAATTGGTTTCTATTGTGAGATTATACATTTTGATTTTTGTATTTAAAAGTAGCATTCTGACAAGGGATCCATTGACTTCACCAGACAGATAAAGAAGTTCAGGACACATGCAAAAATGGTTAAGGTGATGGATTTGAAGTCAGCAAACCTGGATATGTTTTTAAAATCCTTACTAGCTTAGGTGTGTGCCCCTTTATCAGTAATGTAAGAATATTCAACCTATATCACAGAATTGCTAGGTGGAAACTATTCTTTCATATTAAAGTTCTATGACCTATTTTTCTTCCTCCATTAAAATCCTGCTCTAATTTTCATCATAGTGAAGAAGGGACCCTAGATGACAGTAGAATCAAAACCTGACAGATTTTTCCAACTGAGAAACACTTTCAGTATGACTCTGGTGGTGAATTCTATGTCTGGAGTCTGAGGACCAGTCTAGGTGAGTTCAGACAAAATCACCACCTGTTTGACTCTAGGGTAGTGACATTTTTAGCTACAGAAACTCTTGAAAGCAATATACTACATTACGGTGGGTAAACAATCTTCATCAATGGAGGAAATAGTCATGCTGATACAATTACACATCATTTAATCATTATAGTACCTAAACAAATCTGGAATTTGTCCAGTTTGATTCAGAATCAAATGGGAAAACTTGTCAGTAGAAGGAAAACACTGTCCACGTGTAAGGAAATGGGATTTTTAATAATAAAAAGCAAGAATAAGAGCCAAACAATTTAGTCCATTTGTGTATTTGAGCCCTCAAGACAGACAATGAGCTAGGACTAGTACCAACCAGGAGGAACAAATTAGGGTACATTACGCTTGGGAAATTGTGCTTTAAAAAAATAGTGCCAAGCAGCTCGATTCTATAACAGCTCATCTTCTTAATGTTAGTTTTCTCCCAGAGAAGCTATATGGTGAATCATGGGATTTCATGATCTCAGAAGAATATAAATTACAGGACACCCAAAGGGCAATGGAAAGTTTCATGACACATAATAGGCTACATTATATTTCCATTAATGGCTAGTGAGTAAGAAGTAGCATAAAAGACATTATTGAAGGTGTGTGGGATCAAAAAAGGAAGATACTTGGCAAGAATCAGATGCAATAAATGGACAGCCTATGCATTCCATTTCTACCCTTTAGATATTATAAGAACCAGAGACAAGCCCTCCATCACGTTTGACGGAACTTTTGGGGGGAATTTACATGGACAGGAATGGTTTAGAATGCATTTGTATGAAGCTTTAAGATTTTCAAAGTACTTTCCATATGGTATATCACTGAAGTCTCACACAAACAGCCCTGAGAGGTATTATTATTAACCTCATTTTATAGACGAGGAAAGGGAGGTCCCAGGAATCTGATTTGCCCAGGATCACATCACTAATAAGCATCTGGGGCCAGATTTGAACTTGGATCATGCTGACTTCTAGTGCAGTGCTCCTGTCCACTATGACACACAACTATTTATATACCCTATTTTTTAGCTACAGAAACTCTTGAAAACAATATGCTACATTTTGGTGGGTAAACAATTTATACTCTATTTATGCCTCTCTACTGCTGTGTTCTATTGTGTACTTTCTCTTCCCATGACTTTTTGTACTTTTGTGGAGCATGCTGTATTGTTATTGTTCTTATCTACCATGTCCATAATTGACTTTGCTTTGAGCTAATTGTGACTTCTGGCTGATTAGATAAAAACAAAAACGCTGGGGGAACTCATGAGCTATTCTTTGGGAAATACATACCCCAACCTGGAGTAGTCAATCACTTGGTGGACCCACCTTGTACTTAAGTTATTGTGTCTATAAAGAACAGAAATGCCTATGTAAAACAGTTGTTCAGTCATTTCAATTGTGTCTGACTCTTTGTGACCCCATTGGGGTCTTCTTGGCAAATATACTAAGTGGTTTTTCATTTCCTTCTCCAGTTCATTTTATAGATGAGGAAATTGAGGCAAACAGGGGTAAGTGACTTGCACAGGGTTACATGCCTAGTAACTGTCCGAGGGCAGATTTGAACTCAGGAAGATGAGTCTTCCTGACATCAGATCTGGAACTCTATTGCACCACCTAGCTGCCCCATGTAAAACAATATACTAGAAGAAAAACTGGAATGAAGTTAGGGGCTACATTCAAATCCTGAGTGATGTTCCTGCCTTACTTGTTTGACCTTAGACTAATTTTACTTCCCAGGGCTTGTTTCCTCATCTTTGTAGATGAGGAGAAAGTTAGACTAGAATATCTCTAAGTTCATATAAGCAGAAATCATAATCTTGTGATTATTCCAGAAAATCTGGGACTTTGGGTCACTGTAAATACAAGGCATTGAGGAATTTCATATCATATTACCTCAAATGCTGTGAGGTGTCCCTTTCTAGTAACTGACTGAAGGAAGTGGTAAGGACGTGAGGTAAGAGTCTGCTGTAGCTAACTGGGAACTCTGGAGAGACAGTATGAGCATTTATACCTTGGAAATCAGGAAAGGAGACAAATCAGAGGCTGGATTTGTTGTTTTGTTGATTGTCTAGACTTAAGAAAGTCATTTGTTGTTTTTAAATCATCTCTGATTTTTTTGTGAGCCCCTTTATTTTCTTTTTTTTTGCAAAGTTACTAGAATGGTTTTCCATTTCCTTTGTCAGCACATTTTACAGATGAGAAACTGAGGAAAACAGGGTTAAATGACTTGCCCAGGGTCACATAGCTAAAAGGTATCTGAAGCCAAATTTGAACTCAGGAAGATGAGTCTTCCTGCCTCCAGGCTGGGTTCTCTATCCACTATGACACCTAGCTGCCTTAAGAAAGTGATAGAGAAAGCATTAATAATTCTTATTAAATTTAAAAGTATATTGATAGATTTTAGGATCAAATTATTAAACTTTTACCAGAACACTTCTGGTAGGAGGTTATGTATACGACAGAAAATTCCTAAGAAACTTTTTGGCCACCTTTATGGCATCAGAGAAATAGTCTTATACAAACTTTCTTCAATATGGCAGAATCCATTTCTATTACTTGAACTTTTTGTTTTTGTTTTTTCTTTTTTGTTGCTATTTTGATTTTGGAGGGGGGGAGAGATGAAGGTAGAGTGGGGAGATGGGTTGAGATGACTCATCTCTAAGAGAATCATGGAAATTCTAGTATAATCATAGAATCTTGAATCTGAAACAGAATTTACTTATTCTTCAGTCTCAAGTTTCTGTTTTATAAATGAATAACTAGAATCCCAGAGGGATTAAGGAACTTGCCTGAATTCATTCAGCTAGTGAAGGACTGGGCCACATTGAGATCCCAGGTAGCCTGATTTGTAATGCATTGTTCTTCCCCTATAGCACACTGCCTCTTGTGCAAAGTTTTATTCCAGAACAAAATGTTCTTTTTTTGGCTATGTGTAGACAGCCTTAATTTAAAGATTTTTTTAAATAACTGCTATCAAATTAGCAAGGTGTTAGTGTACTATCTTGGCTGGGCTGTTAAACTGAGCTTTAGTAAAATATCCACTCTGAATCTTGGCCAGGCATATGTTCCCTTATTTTTCTCAATCTTGAGTGTAAAGAAACACTTCTAAAATTCTGGTTTGAGTTATCTAAATTTTAGATGAGTGGGTCAATTTTTAAATATCAATTATATTTTTAGAAATTTCAGAAAAGAAGATTCCTCAGAACCCTTAAACAATGACATATGTTCTTTCTTTCCCATTAACTATAGATAAATACCAAGTACAAATGTAAACTTAGTTTGGCTGCTAAGACAAATAGTTGGGTACAAATCTTTGAAATGATGCCAGTCTCACTCAAATCTCAATATAAAAAAGAAAATGATGAGAAATAGCTGAAATTTAAGACTTGAAAGGACAAATTGAGATTAAAATCCTATCCTGACTACCCCAAGAGAGACCACTTCTATTTCTTTTTACCATTTACATCAAATATTTGTAAATTTTAAGCAATTGAGTTCATAGACCATCTGCAGTTGGTTTCCTAGGCATTTTTTCTATCTTCAGTCTCTACACTTACCTCCAGTTTTGTCTTATTTCTAACCAGACTTTATCAACTAAATTTCTCTTCCACCTTTGCTTATTTTTCATAAACTTTTTCAAATTTTTTCTCTTTTATTTTGTGTTTCTCTTCCCTGGTTCTACTTTCCTGACTCTTTGGTTTTCCAGTTTCAGAAAGCTCTAGTTTCATCTCCTGTGTTTTCCACTTAGATACTCTCCTATGTCAGGCCCTTGGAGTGATAATATCAGTGCCTCAAAGAATATTTAGTTTAACCAGTTAAAAAAAATAACCTTGGCCTCTGGGCTCTCTTTGCAATAGAAATCTTAGATTATCATTTTATTCCAATTGCACCAATTTTTTTTCTTACTTTGATTTCAAAGTGGGCACCATGAAACCTTGCAAAGCAAGACCTAAAATAATAAAATAAAATAATAGGCATAGGAAAATCATAGACCCTACCTGCCCCAACACCATTAAGAAGCAGTATAGGCAAAAGCCCATGGACTTGGACTTAGAAGATCTGAATCTGTGTTCTAATTCTGCTATTTACTAGCATTGTAACCTTGAACAGTTGATGAACTTGTCTGAACCTCAATTTTCTCATCTATAAAAGTGGGATAAGAATGCCTATACTACATATTTACTATTTGTTATGAAAGTCAAATAATATAATGTAACATTTAATATAACATAATAATATAATAATATAACATAAAAATAATACTCAAATAGATATTATGATCTCATCCATTTGCAAATCACAATGCATGGCTGCCTTTCCTCTCTGATTCTTGACTATGTTCTGCCAAAAAGTTTGCATAGGGGATTCGCCTGTCAGAAACCTTCCTTGCTTGATTTCAATATTTTAAAGGTACCAGTGGGCAAGTTGTCCACTTTTCATCTTTCCCTCTTGTCATATGACCGACCATTCCATCTTTTCTTCTTGTTATAGAATCCCTTGATGCTGCCCTTTGCAATTATTCTTCAAGTTACTCATTGATGAGTAGCAGCAGGCTCACACCCAACATGCATTTCTCTATACACCTCTGTGTTATATTCATTTTTAATTTTTGGAGGCAGTGGTGAATACACCAAGGGGATTCCTTTATAACTAAAACATTAATAAATGACAGCTTTGAAAATACTTCATTCACAATTGCATATTAGCCTTTATCAAGGGTATTTTACCATAAATACTTTGTGTCAGTGAACAAAATGTTGGGCAAAATCCATGCAGAGTGAAACCTGAAAAAAGGGGTGGAAATCAGGGCATATGTCTTGAGTTTGGGGAAAATTTAAGATGGAAGAAGTCTTTAAGTTGGAGAAAGGGAAAAGAATGTGAGAGATGGGAAAACATAACCTTCTCCTCTTTCTGTCTAGTCAAATTACAGAAATGCTGACCAGGTAAAGGATCAAAAGCATAGGGAACTGACAGCAGTGTGATAAAATCAAAGGAGTGCAGAACTCAGAATCTGAATACCTGAATTCCAAGCCTAGCTCAGCCATTTACTACCTGTGTGAATCTGAGCAAATCATATAACCTCTCTAGACCTCATTTTCCTTATTTGTAAAATCATAGGTTGTACTCAATGGCTTCTAAGGTTTTTTCCAATATAGATTTATCTCCGTATCTTTTTCCCCCTATAATTCTAGTCAATGGGTAGTAGGTTAAAGAGCCTTGCTTGTCTTTTTTTTTTGACAGAATTTTGCTGGGCTAGGATGGGTTCATATCCTGCCTTGGATATTACTGGCTATATGACTATGAAAAATTAATTAAGATGTGTAACATGCAACAACTAACAAATAATGATTAACACTCTTAGTGAATATGTTTCTTCATCTGTTCAATGAAGTAGTGGGATTTGATGACTTCAAAATCTCTTCCAATTTTCAGTCTATTTTTCTATGATGCTTTATCTTGATATTTCTTTACATAAGCCAAAGATAGTCAATCTGCCACCTCTCAATTGTTGTTCACATATTTTTCAACTCTTTGTGACTTCATTTGGAGTTCTCTTGGCAGAGACACTGGAGTGGTTTGTCATTTTCTTCTCCTACCCTTTTTATAGATAAGGAAACTAAGGCAAACAAGATTAAGTGACTTACCTAGGGTCACACCACTAGTAAGTGTCTGATGCCAGATTTGAACTCTGGAAGATGAGTCTTCCTGATTTAAGGGATGGCATTCTATCTTTTGTGACACCTAGTTGACCCCTCTCTTAATTAATGGGCTATTATTGAGTGAATATTTTGTGTTAGAGACTGTTTTAGGCACTGGGGATACAAAGACAAGAATAAAACAATGTCTGCCCCCAGGAAGTTTATATTCTGTTGGAGGAAGATTGGAGATATGAGCCTCTATATAGTACTGGAACCCATACATGCCCCTTACTATCTTACATTTCAAAAAGTGTGATTTAGACTTGGATACTATATTTTAATAAAGTCTAATTCCTTTTTTCCCTTTATATATCCTAAGTGTTTAAAAACCTAACATCAGATAAAAATATTCTGTATGTAAAAATGCATTACAAACATTACAGCATTCTATAAATGTCAGTTATTATTGAGGAGGAGGAAGAAAGGGAGATGGTATTCCCTGAAGAGTGAAACATATACACTTTTATGTGAGTGCTTTCTTTGTATTTGTACAAGTATCATCAGGGAGGGAGGAAGGAAAAAAACCCAAATATTTATTAAGTGCTTACTATGTGTCAGGCATTAGGTTAAGCCTTGTGGATATAATAGCAGTAAAAGAGGAAGATAACCCCTGTCTTTAAGAAGTTTACTTTCTAATAGGGAACAACAACACACAAAGGGGAGCTGAAGTGGGGAGGGTGATGGTGAGAAGGGGGAGATGAAAGTATCCAGGGGCATGTTTTTCCAAGGCCCAAAGTCAGAAAGAGGATGAAGGCCAGCCAGGGTCTCTTCCTAAATATAGGCCATGGAGTAACTCACCAATGGGAGGAGAAGGTGGGCCTTGCAGAAGGATATTCCAGGCACAGTTAGATGTTCAAGAGAAAAAATGGCCTGAGGTGTAGAGGGAAGTTCCAGAACGAGACAGCTGTACCTAACTCAATGCCTGGCATATGGAAAGTTAATAAATACATATTGTTTGATGGTTGATTAGATAAAATTTGGGGTGGTGGGGTGATTCCCTTGCTGAATGCCTGGTAACATTATTCTAACTTTATTTCACTAGGTGCCCTTCAGGGTTTGGGAGCAAAAAGATACTTAGGCTACAGAGCTCACATCACAATCCTCTCTTGGTTTCAAACTTGATGGAAAAAAGCCTGATCAAATTTCTAACAAAGTCCAAAACATGAATGCAATACATCATACCCTGGTGACTTGAAAGCAGAAATGTGCCTCACTATGCTATTACCTTGCTAAGAAATGCTATATTCTGTGACTAGCCATGGCATAAAGTCAACCATTGGGAAGTGCTGAAGGAGGAAAAGATCTGGGCTGATTGCTGAGCTGGGATTGATATGTATTCATTCTAACTCAGTCATTAAGATGGCCTGTTTTTTAATATGTCCTTAGCTAACCATCATCATTAATGACTTTTTTTCTTCTTAAAAGTCTAAATAAGTAAAATAAAATACACACAAATCCTAAGGCATAACAATATATAACTTTAAACCTTATTCTCTAATCTATGAGATTGATAAAAACGAAAATTTTATGAAACCTCTGGTTTTGCCACTTTGAAATATACTTTATTGAAAAAAATCTTTATAGATCAAAATTGATTTTAGCAGTGTTAACCACTAGTTAAAATTATTCTCCTGTGACAGACTATCAATAATGCATTTTGGCAATCAATTTTATCATAGCATTGACAAATAGATGACATGTGGAAATCAAATATGTATTCAGTAACTTTAATTTAGAGTTTAGCTTAAATATGATTGCATAACAACATTGCCAAATATTAACAGATTTGTACCAGGATAAGTTTTTCAAGCTACCCTAAAAACATAAGAATCTAATTTCTGATGTGTTCCCAATTCATTATTTAAACTGAATTTTCCACCCTTGAGCTAATTCATTTATAGCCTATTTTGGAACATTTTGCTTTGTGCAACTCTTTAAAAAGTAATGTTTACCATGCTTCTCTCCTTTTCTTTGCCCAGAGATGAATATTAAAAATGTCAGAATTTGAAATGTTATGTAATTTGATGGGAACATTGGGCCAGATTCAAAAAAAAGGGATATAGTAGATACAGATATTTCTCATTGTATCATTTTAACAAATAGAGGACCCTTCTGTTTTTTATTTACAGTATAATACAATTTACTTGTAGCATCCTTCATATAATAGTATCACAAAATAATTCACAGTCGATTACAGTCAAGACTATTTATCTACCCTTGAATTTTAACAAATAGATTTTACCCAATTTCTTTTTGGATCATTTTTCTTCCTAACATGAATTTAGTACTTGTGAAAGGTGCCAGATTGATAGCTCTATTGAATGAAAGCCTCTATTTATCGGGAGATGAGGTATGGCATAGGGAACCACACTGCATAATTATCAAAGCTCTGTACTGGGGGTGGTATATTTACTTCTCCACATAGGCACTACATGTAACTCCAATTATTGTTGTTAGGAACCAAGTGGCTCTACAGAGAAAACATACTTATTACAAAACCACACACATCATATACTCTTTTAGCATACTTAGGAAGGAGCAAAGGCATGGAATTGGAAGCCTGGAATCTTACTAGAGTGTTTTCACTCCCTGAGGGCAGGGACCTTAGCTTATTTAGTGTTATATAAAAAATAAATCATTCAATAAATGAGTGAATGAATAAAAACTCCAACTCTCCCATTAATGTCTCCAACACTGCCATTTCTACTAATGGTTTTGATTTTGGATACTGAAACTCAGCAATGTTCTACTTGTGTATGGTATATAAAAATGTTGAACAGCTACAATTTTCCTTTTAAGTGGTCAAAGCAGGTAATTATATCCAGGGGTACAGAACAGATTGCTGTGATGTCTTCCTCATATTTATGAGTTGAGTATGTGCCATGATGAGTCCTGGACACGTTTTTCATTTTCCATTGTATTCCAGAGGCCCACATCTGCTATGGTTTGTGCACATGTATGTTTAAGGTTATCCATGAACTTCACAGAGAAACCCAAGACATTCTGCATTATGCCTTTTATAAGAGAATTGTTTGCGACTTTTTCTGAGTCAGTACATATGGTTGTGGGCAGCAAATTCTGAGTGGCTGAATTAGATCCTCCCTAAGAAACACTTATTTTAGACTGGTGCTTTTTTGCCATAAGGAGGGGTGGTTTACAGTCAAAACATTTAATTAACAGCAAGCTGAGATGCTTTTGTCTTTGTTCCTGCTTCATTGACTGTCAACAGCCATATGTAAGTGATAAGGAAAGTGACAAACTAAGGACATGAGTGCTTGCCCACTGGATCAGGTCCCTGGCTGTACACATCTGGCCCTGATAACACCCTAGCTTTATTTTTGAACATCTTCTTTTGCTCTGTTTGGTGTATTACATATGGAAGAGAGAGAGAGAGAGAGAGAGAGAGAGAGAGAGAGAGAGAGAGAGAGAGAGAGAGAGAGAGAGAGAGAGAGAGAAACACGGAGAGACAGAGAGAGAGACATAGAGACAAAGACAGAGACAGACAGATAGAATGAGAAAGAAAAAAGGAAAAAAAAACTATTTAGGACCAAATGATATAATATGATTAGCAATAGGTATCTCTTGCAAAAGTAACCTTAGGCAACTTACCAGAAGGAATGAAAGAGATTAAAAAAATTGAGAACTGTGAGCTCAGTTTCAGAAATGCAAGAGTCTTGCTACTATTTTTATTAATACTTTTTAAAGAGGTTTCATCCACAAACAGTGCAAATTCCATAAACCCATATAGCAATATAAAGTGTATATGTGTAATAGGGGGAAGAGGGAAGGAAGGGGAGAGGATTGAAAACAGATGTTATAATTGCCCATTTCTTCCCATTGTTCTGTTTTATCAAGGGATGATTAAAAAAAAAGAAAAATAAAAAATGCAGGGGTTACAGAATATCAAAAAGAACAAAACATCTATTATGATAAAAAGGCTGTCTAGTGAAAGAAATCCCTAAAATAATATGTGTGTGTGTATATATATATATATATATGTATACCTATGTGTGTACATATATACACACATATAGATATATCTATTTGTAGAAAGAATATTGCTACAGGTTACATTTAATAATAACCTCACAAAAAATATCAGATAAGCTACAATTGCTAACACCAAAGGCAATGTAAGCCTCAGTAATGAATCCCATGATACTTCTGTGAACAAAGGAAACCAGAAAGTGCAAATGTTTTCAAATGATAATAAAGGAAAAGGAAAACTTAAAAAGGGGAGGGGGCGGAGGGTGAGAGAAATGCTTCACTAAATTAGCAGTCTGGACTGCCTCTCTGAATTCTGGGATGACAGAATGCCCCATCAGAGTTGCATCTGTCTGAGAGATTTCCTAATTAATTAACTCCTTTCTTTTCTTACTTTGAGCTTTGAAAAAAAAGGCTTAAAATTACTATGAACCAAAAAAAAAATACATTTAGTCTTTCTTGAAAAGAAAGATTTCCATTTGTATAAAACTAGCCTTACTTGTACCAAGATGCATTCAGTTGTAAGAGTCATCCATTTAGGTCTATTCTTAGGAAAGTGTGATACCAGAATGGAATTCCTGGAATAATGCCTTGAAAGATAAATACTCTGTTTCACACACACCTTAGAGGATTTCAAGATTAGGAGATAAAGGTAGTGTTACTATTTTCTCTGCAGGAGGAATGCATTTTTTTACCCAATGTAGTCATGGCATAGGACAACTACACACACCATAAGGGGGCATTTCTAAAATTTGCTAAGAAGTAAGTTCAGAATAAATAAGACATGAAAAAATTAGTCATCTGCAGAAGTAATCCACACTCAGTAATCTACTAAGTGTGTCGCTGATGTAAACCAGGCTATGTCAAATGTATCTAGAAGCTAGAATATCCCCCAAATTTGCATCAAGGATACAAAAATATCTCCTAAAACCCACCAAAAAAAGAAAATGTAACTAAGATAATCTCTGATTATGACACACTCTATTTAGAAGCCCTTATATTCTCCACTATATACTCAGAAGTGTCTCCTCTAAAGATGTATGTAAATCTGGTAAATGACTATATGTGCATGAATAAGAATGAAAATGAAGAAGATGGAAGCAATTGAGAAGTCAAAGGTCTTTGGACCAAAGCTTCACTAACAAAGCGAAGTAGAAAATCAGGGGATTTATTGACTCCAATTAAAGAAGCATTTTCTTCCCACTAGTATGATGTGAATCAAAGAACTGATGTTTAAATCAGAAATCCTGGATTTGAAATCTCTATTACTCTTTGTGATCTTAAATGATTTATTTTACCTCTTTGAATCTCTGTTTCCTAATCTGGGTAATGAGGAAAATCATTAGATCAAAAATAACATGGTACCTAGTCCACAGGTATTGGGATAGTGAAAATGTGCAAAGTATATAAAAAAAAAACTTTGAAAATTGTAAGCTTTTAGCTTTGCTAAAGATGCTAATTATTTCAAGTAGATTTTTTAGTTGATTCTCTAGGGTTCTCTAAGTATATCATCATATTATCTGCAAAGAGAGAGAGTTTTCTTTTCTCATTGCCTATTCCAATTCCTTCAATTTCTTTTTCTTCTCTTATTTCTATAGCTAATATTTCTAGTATTATGTTGAATAATAGTTGTGATAATGGGCATCCTTGCTTCACCCCTGGTCTTACTGGGATGGTTTCTAGCTTTTCTACATTACAGATAACATTTCCTGAAGGTTTTAGATAGATACTGCTTATCATTTTAAGGACTACTCCCTTTATTTCCTATGCTCTTTAATGTTTTTAATACAAATGGGTGCTATATTTTGTCAAAAATGTTTTCAGCATCTATTAAGATAAGTCATATGATTTCTTCTGGTTTTATTATTGAGATGGTCAATTATGTTGACAATTTTCTGTCTTTGTATACATGAACATACATATGCCCACACTCACATATATATTTATATACATATATACCCTCCTATACATACATATATATGTATATATACATATATATTCCCTTCAATTATTCTCATACTAAGAAAAGTCTCATAAATTACAATTATCATTTTTTCCATGTAGGAATGTAAATAGTTCAACTTTAATAAGTTCCTTAGGATTTCTTTTTCCTGCTTACCTTCTCATGCTTCTCTTGCTTTTTGTATTTGAAAGTCAAATTTTCTGTTCAGCTCTGGTTTTTTCATCAAGAAAGCTTGAAAATCCTCTATTTCTTTGAATGACCATATTTTCCCCTGTAGCATTGTACTCAGTTTTGCTGGGTAGGTGATTCTTGGTTTTAGTCCTAGCTCCTTTGACCTCCAGAACATCATATTCCAAGCCCTTTGATGCCTTAATGTAGAAGCTGCTAGGTCTTGTGTTATCCTGATTGTATTTCCACAATGCTCAAATTGTTTCTTCCTGACTGCTTGCAGTATTTTCTCCTTGACCTGGGAACCCTGGAAAATGGCTATAATATTCCTAGAAGTTTTCTTTTTGGGATCTTTTTAAAGAGGCAATTGGTGAATTCTTTCAATTTCTATTTTTCCCTCTGATTCTAGAATATCAGGGCAATTTTGCTTGATAATTTCTTGAAAAATGGTGTCTAGGCTCTCTTTTTTGATCATGGATTTCAGGTAGTCCAATAGTTTTTAAATTATCTCTCCTGAATCTATCTATTTTCCAGGTCAGTGTTTTTTCCAATGAGATATTTCACATTGCCTTCTATTTTTTTCATTTGTTTGGATCTGTTTTATATCTTGATTTCTCATAAATTTCTCATAGCTTCCATTTGCTCCAATTTAATTTTGAAGGAGTTATTGTCTTCAGTGAGTTGTTGAAATTCCTTTTCCATATGGCCAGTTTGATTTTTTAAGGCATTCTTCTCCTCACTGGCTTTTTGGGCCTCTTTTGCCATTTGAGTTAGTCTATTTTTTAAGGTGTTCTTTTCTTTAGTGTGTTTTTGGGTCTCCTTCAGCAGGCTGTTGAACTGCTTTTCATGATTTTCTTGCATCATTTTCATTTCTCTTCGCAATTTTTCCTCCACTTTTCTTACTTGATTTTCAAAATGCTTCTTGAGATCCTCCATGACCTGTAGCCAATTCATATTTTTCTTGGAGACTTTTGATGCAGGAGTTCTGACTTCATTGTCTTCCTCCCACTTCATGCCTTGATCCTTTTTGTCCTCCAAAAAGGATTCTATGGTTTGTTTGTGCTTCCTTGGCTTGCTCATATTGCCAGTCAATTATTTGACTTTTGAGCTCTTTGCAATGGTAGAACTCTGCTT
Organism: Gymnobelideus leadbeateri; assembly: GCA_011680675.1. Taxonomy (NCBI): domain Eukaryota; kingdom Metazoa; phylum Chordata; class Mammalia; order Diprotodontia; family Petauridae; genus Gymnobelideus; species Gymnobelideus leadbeateri. The sequence goes on from WOXC01004446.1 coordinate 34,035, forward strand.
CCAGAATGGAGAGAGCTTTGTCCCAAATCCCTGGGTTTTTTTCAGCTGCCAGATCTATTAGGAGGGCACCCTCTCTACAACCCCCACAAGTTCTGGTTCACTGGCCACACACCCCAGAACCACCACCTGAGACCGTGATCCAGATCCAAGCAGTTTAAAGCAAAAGTGATTACCCTCAGACTATTCTCTTGGTCCCCCTCCATCTGCAGGCCAGGAGTTCCTGAGGCAGCTATGCCAAGGGTACAGCACAGCTGCCATGCCTCTGCCGCTTCTCGTCCTGGGGGCAGGGGCCAGACTGCACTTTTCTGTCCCCACCTGTTCCAACAGAGTTCCACATTGAACTTTTACTTTGTCTTTGGCATTTATGTGTTGAGAAGTCTGGAAACCTCCACAGCTGCTGGTGATTCACTCTCCTGAAGTCTGCTCTGGCCACTGCTGGTTGGGGCCACCCCTGGTCTGGGCCAGCTCAGCTCAGGTGGGGCTGTGCTCAGCTCCCAGCTCAATTTGATAGACCCTTCCTGTCGGCTTTCCAGGCTGCCTTCAGTGGGAGTTTTGTTACTGTCACTTTCTGGGCTCTGTGGCTCTAAAGTTTGTTTAGAGTCATTTTTTACATGTATTGGAAGTGATTGGAGCAGGAGTCCACAATAAGTTTGTGCTTTACTCCGCTATCTTCTAGTGGTACAACTTTTTAAGAATTACAAGTATCATCTTCCCCTGTAGGGATGTAAACAGTTTAGCTCTATTGAATCCCTTAATTTTTCTTTTTTTAATGCTTCTCTTGGGTCTTGATATTGGAGATCCATTTTGTTGTTGTTGTTGTTGTTCAATTCTGGTCTTCTTATGAAGGCTTGAAATTCTTCTATTTCATTGAATTACCATTTTCCCCTTCCTGTATTATGCTTAATTTCACTGGGTAGATGTTTTATAGTTGTAGTCCTAGCTCCTTTTCTTTCTGGAATATCATAATGTTCCATTAAAGGACCTCTGGTCCTTTAATGTTGCAGCTGCCAAGTCCTATGTATTCCTGATTGTGTCTCCCTGATATTTGAATTGTTTCTTTCTGGCCATTTTTAGTATTTTTCCCTTGACCTGATAATTCTGAAATTTGGCTGTAATGTTCCTTGGAGTTTTTATTTTGGGATCTTTTTCCTGAGGTCATTATAGATTCCAAAATAAATTTACCATCTTGTTTCCCAGAAAGAATCAGCACTGTCTCTTTTGAGATAGCTCAATTCAATTAAAAAATTCTTATCAAGTCCTTGCTATGTGCATTGTCTCAGGTGTGGGGGCAAAGGTGTGCCCATAAATATTTAGAAACTGTTTCTCTCATAAAAATATGCAGCAGGACACCCTTTTAAGCTTAATCTGTATTATTAACACATTTCTTAGTACTCTATTGTCTAGACAATGAACAAAATGATAGCAATGATAACAAAATGATAAATCAAACCCTGATTTGTAGTGTTTCCCTGTTGTAGTGGATGAATGTTCATACTGAAAATGCAACAATCTCTTCTCTCAGCCTGTCCAAGCTGACTCCAGCACAATCCTTCATGACAATCACAAAAAAAAAAAGTAAAACAGAAACTGTCCTTAGGGACCAAGTTCATTGTACTGCAAGGTTGGGGCACAATGTTGACATAGATAAATATATACAAAATATGTACAAAAAATGAAAAAAATGATTTCAAAAGGGAAGAAGCTCCAATAATTGGAGGGAACAACCCTCCAATTGGGGGAAGTTATGAAAGATCTTGTGAAGAAAATAACACCTGAGCTGTGTACAGAAAAGAAGTTAAAAAGTCCACCAAGTAGGGGTGGCTAGGTGGCACAGTGAGTAGAGCACTGGCCCTGGAGTCAGAAGGATCTGAGTTCGGATACGACCTCAGACACTTAACACACGCAAACAAAAACCTAGCCATGTGACCTTGGGCAAGTTACTTAATCCCAACTGCCCTCCAAAAAAGCAAAAAAAAAAGTCCACCAAGTAGAAATGAGTGAATAGAACATTCTGGGTATGGCGGTTCATCTATGCAAAGGTATATGCAAATAGTATACTCTATAGGAAGAACAGTTAGCAAACCCATTTAACTGTAACAGACATAATGCATCCTGTTTTTAGTTCAGAAAAATATTTTCACAATCTTATGTATCTTTTTCGCAATATAGAACTGAGTATATTCAATAAATATTTGTTGAATGATTATGAATAATCTTATGATTCTCACAGGAAACTGCTGACAATGTTGGGAAGCAGTAAGCACAAATGTGTTATGGACAATATCTTGTCAACAACGAAGAATACTGAGATATTATATAGTCAAGTGAAAAGAATTAGAAAAAATGCTTTGAAATTGGTAATATTAAGGATGGTAATGATTAGTACATTTGCATAGCACTTCATAGTGTACAGATTTTTTTCCATAACAGTTTTCATAAACTTTATTTTGAAATATGCCTACTTGGAAATTTGGAGTATATGGACCAATGGGTCACAAATTCATAGAAATATATTTGCTTGCCACAATTAATGACTTGCTACTTGTCAATAGGGGAGGATGGAATGATGAGGTTGTTAACAAATTAACCTTTCAGTCCAGCCCCTGCCTACTTCCCTCATATTGATGGGTAATCAGGGTCATTCACAGGTTTTTTTAGCTGCAGACTTAAGTTTGTTAGCTGTTCTGCTCTCCTGCCATTAAAATGGGAAGACACATAATTTGAACCTATTTAGTGCTAGCTTGATTATTTTGGGTCTCTTGAATTTTGAGTTGATGAAGCTTTACAGTGGCTGTTTATTTTTGACTAATGAGATGTTAAGCAAGTATTGTTCTGTTTAGAGGGCAGAGGCAAGTTCAAACTTGCAGCTTAAAACAACTGAATGGGATGAGAGGTTAATTAGACTTCACCTGCAAAGGATAATGTTTGCTAGGCTTTGCTCCCCAAGATACCCTCCATTGGGAAGCCCAGTGACAGCACAGTCAAATTAGAAGACAATACTGCATAAGCAGAATAATGATCCTTGTTCAGAAAGGGATTCTAACGAGCCTCTGAAAAAGAATTTTTAAAAATTAAATACAAATAAGGAAACACCATCCAAGCTCAGGCCTGGTGACATGTTCAATCTTATACTAAGCCACTTGCCAATTAAAACTTTTAACTAAATTATGCTCCCAGAACATTAATTCATATGTAGTGCAAGGAAAATCCATGGCATAAGCCAAGTTGTAACTACCTTGGAGTAAGAGGGCTTGGCCCCAGGCCTCCAACAACTAGAGCACTTCTTCTCCAAGGCAACCAGACTATCATTTCCATATATCACCTCACAATTCTCCATTAACCCCTCCTGGGCTGCCTCACCTTTCCCTTACATACCAAGAGTTTGTATCTCTCCCACAGCCCCAGAGTTAGGCTGCCATCAACCATTTTTGTCTCAGGTGAAAAAATTCCCGGTTATACCATTGGGTATAAGTCCTGTCACTAAACCAAGACTCAGGCTATGAACTCAATAAAAGATGTGTTAGGATTTGTAGCATTTGTATGAACATAGTTTCCCTCCATCAGTCAAGCCACGTTCTAGGTGTTACCCCAACTAAAGTCTAGGTAGCACTTTGACAAGAAGCATTTTATCCATATTCACTGTTACATTAATAGTGAATAGGAATTTGACGGAATGATAATGCGTTTTTAAAATTCTCCACTTTACTATTTAAATGTTTAAAATTAGGAGGCCCTTTTTTAAGGAAAAGGGGACTCACTGATATCCTTCATTCAGCACACATTTATTGCATGATTAGTATATGCAGAACACTGCTCTGGACATAGAAGAAATTCTTTAAAAAAGCAAAACTGAGAAGGAAGCAAGAAAATAAGCATTTATTGAGGACCTACTATGTTCCAGGTATTGTGTGAAGCACTTTACAGATATTATCTCAGTTGATCCTGCCAATGACCTTGGAAAGTAAATAGTATTATTTATCCCATTTTACAGTTGAAGAAACAAGGCAGGCATAGATTAAGTGACTTGCCCAAAGTTAAACAACTAGTAAGTATCTGATGTCAGATTTGAACTCAGGTCTTCCTTATTCCAGACCCACTGAGCCACCTAACTGCCTCTATAAGGCAGTCATATTTGGACTTTCTCATGCACCTTTTAATCTAGGAGGGGAAAAAGATGCATGTATATATGTGATCCTGCCTGATTACTTCAGTTTGGGTGCTCCCTCTACCATAATAAAATGGATCTATGGTCAATATCAATGTGGGTACTTCCTTGACACTTATGTAAAATGCATCCTCTTAATTACTTATCTTTGGAAATTATTACCCATATCTTTCCATTGATTGTGAACAGAGGGACCATATCATATGTTATATACCTTTCCCTGGGTCTTTTAACTTCCACAGAAATGTTACTGTGATGTCCCATCAAAGTATGGAGGTGACCAGGAATATTCAAAAGTTAGACCAGGTGACAAGTTCTGCCAAGCTTGAAAGGCTTCACAGGTCTTTCTGGCCATCAATTGCATCATCACCTCTAGATGGCAGTGAGATTAGCACAGTGTTAGAGAAAGATCACAGTTTTCTTCAAAACTGTAAAAAGGGGATAATAATAGTATCTGCCTCCTAGGGTTATTGTGAAGATCAAATGAGATGGCATATAAAAAGTGCCTAGCACTCTCACAGGGGTGAGAAACCCAGGACCTGAATCTGAACTTCACAGTGGCCTCAAGGTCACAGGTTCCTCACCCCCACGTAGTACCTGGCACATAGTAGGAGAAGCTGGATTCAAATCCAAACTCGACGCATACTACCTTTGTGACTTTGTGCAAATTGCTTAACCTTCCCAAACTTCATTTTCCCTATGAGAAAAATGGCCTAATGAGAGTGGCTAGCAATGGGGAGAGGATTCCGGAAAGATGGCAGAGTAGGTCAGAAAGCTTTTGGCTCTCCAAATATCCTCCACAAAAAAAGACAGAAGATGGCCTCAGAGGGAATGTAGAGCAGTAGAAATCAACAAAAATCACTTAATGCAGTTGTCCTCCTCAAGCAGCAATCTAAGAAGGTCCCAGGAAAAACTTGATCTCCAAGGGTGGAGGATAAGCAAGAGTGAAGTGTAAACACTGGGAGACTGACTATGGAAAATCTATAAGCATTAAGCCCTGGGGGCAGATGGGTTGGGAGGCAGCCTCATATCTGGGCTACCTTATGGACCTTATAATCTGACTAAGGTCCTTATGGAACTTGTAATCATAACTAATAGTGTGGGGGTGGTAAGGCTGAACAGGAGAAGTTTGAAGGACCTTTCACTTTCAAGCAATGTCAAGCACACCTGGGCTGATCAGATACATGGGGTACTTAGGAAAGAGGAGCTAGCACATGCCTAGAGAGTACAATAACAGAAGGGTGGGGACCCTGCTGGCTGTGGGCACTTACAGGAGAGCAGAGTCCCTGGTTTCAGTTCCAGGGCAGAGGGGACAGATATTTGAAGCCACTGGAGAGACCACAGGGAGCAAATTTATTTGTGGGGCAGCATGGCTGGGGGTCCTAGCCATGACTGAGGAGTGAACAGGAGACCCTTAGTTTGGGCCATGAGAGAGACCTCAGAAAATGACAATAAGAGAGACCTGAAATTAGAATAGGTAATGAAGAAACAAAGCTATCACTCTTTGCAGATAATACTCTGATATACTTAGAGAATACTAAAAAGTCAGCTAAAAAACTACTTGGAATATTTAACAACTTTAGCAAAGTTGCAGGATATAAAATATACCCACATAAATCATTGACATTTCTATATATTACCAACAAAGCCCAACAGCAAGAGATAGAAAGAAAAATTCCATTTAAAGTAATTGTAGAAAACATAAATTATTTGGGAGTCTACTTGCCAAGACAAACCCGGAAACTATGTAATTATATAACACAATTACAAAACACTTTTCACACAAATAAAGTCAGATCTGAATAATTGGAAAAATATAAATTGCTCACAAGTAGGCTGAGCTGATATGATAAAAATGCCAATTCTACCTAAACTAATTTACTTATTTAGTGCCACAAAAATCAACCACCAAAAAATTATTTTATAGAGTTAGGAAAAACAATAACAAAATTCATCTGAAAGAACAAAAGTTTCAAATATCAAGGTTCAGAATAATGAAAAGAAATTTAAGGGTATATCACATCTGATACTAGCTGTACCAGAACTAAAACTGTATTATACAGCAGCAATCATCTAAACTAATTGGTACTGGCTAAGAAAAAGAGTGGTGGATCCACAGAATAGGTTAGATGCACAAGACACAGTAGTCAATGACCATAGTAATCTACTGTTTGATGAACTCAAAGACTCCAGCTTCTGAGATAAAAACTCACTATTTAACAGAAACTGCTGGGAAAAACTAGAAGACAGTATGGAAGAAATTAGGCATAGACTAATATCTTACACTGTACACCAAGATAAGGGTAAAATGGGTACATGATTTAGACATAAAGGGTGAGACTATACGCAAATTAGGAGAGCAAGGAATAGTTTACCTGCCAGATCTATGGAGAAGGGAAGAACTTATGACCAAACAAGAGATAGAATAACATTATGACATGCAAAATGGCTAATTTTGATTACATTAAATTAAAAAGTTTTTGCACAAAGCCAATGCAGCTAATATGAGAAGAGACGCAGAAAGCTGGGAAACAATTTTTACAACCAGTAGTCTCTGATAAAGGCCTCATTTCTAAATAGAAAAAGGATTCAAATTTATAAGAATATAAACCATTCCCCAATTGATAAATGGTCAAAGGATATGAACAGACAGTTTTCAGATGAAGAAATTAAAGCTATTGATAGTCATATGAAAAAAAATGCACTACTGATCAGAGAAATGCAAATTAAAACAACTCTGAGGTACCACATCATACCTCTCAGATTGTCTAACATGACAAAGCAGGCAAATGATAAATGTTAGAGTAGATGGGGGGAAATTGGAATACATGAATTGTTGGTGGAGTTGTGGACTGATCCAGTCCTTTTGGAGAGCAATTTGGAACTATTCCCAAAGGACTATAAAACTATGTATACTCTTTGACTTAGCAATACTACTTCTAGATCTATATCCCAAAGGGATCATAAAAATGGGGATAGGACCCATATGTACAGAATTATTTATAGCAGCTCTTTTTGTGGTGGCAAAGAGTTAAAAATTGAGGGGATGCCCATCAGTTGGGGAATGGCTGAAAAAGTTGTGGTATATGAATGTAATGGAATACTATTGTTCCATAAGAAGTGATGGGCAGGTGGACTTCAGAAAAACCTGGATAGACTTATATGAACTGAGGCTCAATAAAGTTAACAGAACCAGGAGAACATTGTACACAGCAATAGCAACATTGTGTGAAGATTGAGTTTGGTAGACTTAACTCTTCTCAATAGTACAAGGATCTAAGCCAATCCCAAAACACTCAACATGAAAAATGTTATCAAAATCCAAAGAAAGAAGTATGGAGTCTGAATGCAGATTGAAGCACAATATTCTCTCTCTCTCTCTCTCTCTCTCTCTCTCTCTCTCTCTCTCTCTCTGTCTCTCTGTCTCTCTGTCTCTCTCTCTCTGTCTCTCTGTCTCTCTCTCTGTCTCTCTCTCTCTGTCTCTCTCTCTCTTTCTCTTCTCTCCCACTTTTCCTTTTGGTTCTAATTCTTCTTTTCAACATGACTAATGTGGAAACATATTTAATATGTTGTACATGTAGAGCCTATATCAGATTGCACACCATCTTGGGGAGAGGGGAGTGAAGGGGTAGGGAGAAAATTTAGAACTCAATATTTTATGGAAGTGAATGTTGAAAACTAAAAACAAACAATTTTATTTTTTAAAAGAAAACAAACAAACAAAAAATGACCTAAGAATGGGGAAATCATTCCCCACACCTTGGGCCTAGAATTTTATTATACTAGCAGCTACTAAAAAAAATAATAATTTCTTTTTTAATGAGCAAATAAAGCAGAAAGACCCCCAACCATAGTTAGCTTCTATGGAGATATGGAAGATCTGGATTCATATTAAGAGGAAGATAATGGAGTTTAAAAAGTTACATCTTTTCGAGTGAGAAACATGAAATGGTCATAAGCACAAAAAGAGTTTTTAGAAGAACTTAAAAAGCACTTTAAAAATCAAATAGGAGAGACTGAGGAAAATTAGAAAAAAATAAGATCAATTTAGGAAAACTATGAAAAGAAAATTAACCAACTTGAAAGAGAGAATCAAAACCTTAAGGAAGAAAATAATTCCTTGTAAACAAGAATTGGACAGGGGAAGTTACTAATGTTCTAAGACACCAAGAAATAATAAAACAAGATCAAAAGAATGAAAAAATAGAAAAGAATGTGAAACATCTTATCAGAAAAACAACTGATCTGTAGAATTGATTGAGGAGAAATAATATGAGAAAAGTTGGACTACCTGAAAATCGTGGTTAAAAAAAAAAAAGGAATCTTGATACAACATTACAAGAAGCTATCATGGAAAATTGCCCTGAAGTTCCAGAACGAGAAGGCAAAGCAGAAATAGAAAAACATCCACTGATCACCACCAGAAAGACATTATAGGAGGAAAACTTACTTATGTCTTAGTCAAGTTTCAAAGCTCCCAGGTTAAAGACAAAATTGTTGTCATTGTTGTTTGTCCTTAATTCTTGAAAAGGACCATGGCATCAGGGAGGTGACACCATGGTGTGCAAGTGAATTATATTTAAATAAGAGAGGGCTGTGCAAAGTTACCAGCCTTACTTTCTCCTCCAGCATCATCAGAGTCCATTGGCAAGATATAGTTTAAAACCACTGAATGGCCCTTAAGAACAAGATATTGCAAGCAACAAGAAAAAAATAATTTTAAAATAACATGGAGCTACAATAAGGATACACAAGACGTAGCAACTACTATGTTGAAAGCCTGTAGGTCTTGGAATGTTATATTTCATGGAGCAAAAGAGCTCCAGTTATGACCAAGAATAACTTACCCAGTAAAGTTAAGTATAATCCTGAATGGGGAAAAATGAACCCATTTAACAAACTGAAAGGCTTGCAGGTATTTATAACAAAAACCAGCAGAATTTTTTTTTAAACACATGCTTTATTAACTTCTGTTTTCCATCATTCATTTCCACCAGATTTTGAGTTACAATCATTTTCCCCCTGTTATTCCCCTACCCAACCTCCCAGAATAGCAGTCCCACAAGATATCGCTTCATCCAATCTGCTCTCTCCCATACCCCCATCGACTTTTCCATTAGAGGAAGGTGAGTCTTTGCATCACAATGCCTGTACATCTTATCTCCCCATTACAAGCAAAAGAGTATTAATAATAGTATGTATATATATTTGAAACATTTAATGTTAAGACCTTGAATTTCAGATCCATTTCCTTCCTCCCTTGTCACCCATTCCCTCTGGGGAGATAAGTAATTCAGTATATGTTGTACATGTCTAGCTATGCAAAACATTATCATAGTAGATATATTGTACAAGGCTGCTTGTAATCCCCTCCCACTCATCCCACCCCCCACCTGGTCCATTCCCTACATGATCCTGTCCCTCTTCTATAGTGTGTACTTCCAACCTCCGCTCCCCACAAGGATGCCCTCCCACCCATCATCCCTCCTCTTATCCCCTTCCCCCTATTCTGCTGCAGGTTGAAATATCCCATTTAGTATGTATGTTATTCTCTCCTTGAACCAAATTCAATGAGAATGTGGTTTTGACATTTTTTTTCCTTCCTATTCTCCCTCTCCCTTGTAACCACTTCCCCTTGCTTCTTCTACATGAGATAGTTTACCCTACCCTGTCTCTCCCCATCTCCTCTTGCCACTTTCCTCTCTCACCTCATAATTTCATCCCTTGAGTATTCTCCCTTCCCAACAGATTCAACCTATGCCCTCTATCCATATATAACTGTAACCATATACACACACATTCACATATGTATTCATATGACCACACCCCCTTCTTCCATTATTTTCATAGTGAGAAAGATATCATCAGTCACAGTTATTGCTTTTCCATATAGGAATGTAAATAGTTCAACTTTGATAAGTTCCTTTTGATTTCCCTGATTACCTTCTCAGGCATCTCTTCCTTCTTGTGTCTGGATGTCAAATTTTCTATTCAATTCTGGTTTTTCCTCAAGAATGCTTGAAAGTCCTCTATTCCACTGAATGACCATATTTTCCCCTGAAACAAAATACTCAGTTTTGCTGGGTAGGTGACTCTTGGGTTCATTCCCAGTTCTTTTGCCCTCTAGAATATCATATCCCATGCCCTTTGATCCCTCAGTGTAGAAGCTGCCAGGTCCTGGGCTATTCTGATTGTGTTTCCACAATATTGAAATTGTTTCTTCCTGGCTGCTTGTAGTATTTTCTCCTTGATCTGGGGATTCTGGAACCTGGCTATAATATTCCTGGGAGTTTTCTTTTTGGGATCTTTTTCAGGAGGTGATCTGTGGATTCTTTCAAACTCTATTTTGCCCTCTGGATCTAAAACATCAGGGCAATTTTCCTTGAGAATTTCTTGAAGGGTGATTTCTAGGTTCTTTCTTTGATCATGGCTTTCAGGTAGTCCAATAATTTTTAAATTATCTCTCCTGGATCTATTTTCCAGGTCAGTGGTTTTTCCCATGAGATATTTCACATTGCCTTCTAATCTTTCATTTGTTTGGATCTGCTTAACAGCATCTTGATTTCTCATAAAGTCATTAGCTTCCATTTGCTCCAGTCTAAATCTGAAGGAATGAATCTCCTCAGTGAACTTTTGAGATTCTTTTTCCATCTGGCAAATTCGACTTTTTAAGGCATTCTTCTCCTCATTGCCCTTTTGGGCCTCCTTTGCCATTTGAGTTAGTCTATTTTTTAAGGTGTTGTTTTCCTCAGTCAGGCTGTTGACCCTCATTTCATACTTTTCCTGCATCCTTCTCATTTCTCTTTCCAATTTTTCCTCCACTTCTCTTATTTGATTTTTCAAGTCCTTCTTAAGGTCCTCTATGGCCTGCAACCCGCTCATGTTTTCCCCTGGGGCTTTTGGAGCAGGACTTCTGACCTCACAGTCCTTTTCCCGCTCTATGCCCCCAAAATAGGAGTCTAGGGTTGCATTTTTCTGTTTCCTTTGCCTTGGCATGTTGCCACTTAATTACTTGACTTTTGGGCTTGTTGCCACACTATGGCTTTAAGACCAGATAGAGGAATTTTCGTCCCGAACATGTGGGGCAGCTTCCGTTTCTGGCAAGCTGTAAACCCACCCACAACTTCCACCCTAGATCACAATCCAGATCCAGGGAGGTTAAAGCAAGAGTGATTACCCCCCAAGACTGATCGCTGGATCTCCCTACAAATTCACAGGCCAGGAGCTGGAGCTGCCTCTGAAAACTACAAAATGGTGTGTCTCTTCAGCGGCTTCTAGCCCCCAGGGGAGGGAGCCGACGCATTCCCCAAATAAAGGTCCCAAAGTCCATAGGACACTAACCTCTTACTTTGTCCTAGGCATGTCTATGTTGATAATTCTGGAGTCACCACAGCTGCTGGTGTTCTGGGGTTCCTCCAGCCGGCTGCTGGCCCTGCCTCCCTTGGGCTAAAACCTTGGCTCACGGGGACCTGGGCTCCTCTTGGCTCCGCTCCCTGTGCTCTGTGCACTGCCGGATCCCAGACCACTGCGCTGGTCCTTCCTGCAGGGCTGCTGGGCTGTCCTCAGAGGGAGGTTAGCTTCTCTGTGTCGTTCTGTGGGTGCTGGGGCTCCAGAAGTTGTTCAGAGTCCCCTTTTACATAATTTGGGGGGAATCTGGGGGCAGAGTGGCTTGGATGAGCTGTTTCTACTCCGCCATCTTGGCTCCACCCCCAAACCCAGCAGAATTTAACGGAAAAATCAATATATAAGCTCCAGGAGAAATATAAGGTAAACATTAAAAACCAATTTTAAGGGACTCCATGAGGTCAAATTGTTTACTTCTCATACATGAAAATGTCATCACTATTTTATGATTATTATCTTTATTTGAATAGTTTGAAAGAAAGGCTTGAGCTGAACTGTGTATGATGGGGTGATTCTAAAAAAAAATAAAACTGTAGGGAGACATAAAAAGAAGTACTTTTACTAAAAAAGCATAAATGGAAGAATTGATACAGAAGAAGCTATTGGGGGGTGGTGAGGAGGGAGAATAGTGTTGGAACCTTACTTACATTGGAAATAGGTTAAAGAGGAAACAACATATTTATCTAGAAGGGTATAAAAGTCTTCTAAGGTTCGAAAGAAAAAAGAAGACAAAGACTGGGGGAAGAGGATAAGGGAAATATTCTTAGAAGAATGGATAAGTTAAGGAATAGGAGGGCAAGGTAGCAGGTAGAAAGAAAGTAGAGGAGTGAGGGAAGATAGGGTAAATAGAGCGAGAAGAATCGTCAGGAAAAATAAGGAGGAAAACACATAAGTAATTATAGTTCAGAATTTGAATGGGATGAATTTATGCATAAAACAGAAATGGATAGCAGATTAAAAATTTGAATTCAACAATATATTTCTTTCAGGAAACACAATAAAAATGAGAGATATCCACAAAGATAAAATAAAGGTCTAGAGCAGAATTTATTACATTTTTTTAAAAGCAGGATTAGTAATTACGATCTCAGACAAAGTTAAAGCTATAATAGACTTACTCAAAAGAGAAAAATAAAGAAACTGTACTATGTGTCACCAATATTATTCAGTACTGTTTTAGGCCATTTAAAATAACTAGACAGTATAAAATACCTGAGAGTACACTTGCCAAAACAGAAATAGGAACTATATGAACATAAACATAAAACACTTTTTATACATATAAGGTCAGATCAAAATAATTGTAGTAATATATATTATTCAGACATATGTAGAGTCAGAAGATATATCAAAGTAGGTAACAATGATCAAACAAACAAGACCAACTCTACAAACAAGAATGTAAGCTATAGTATAGTGGGCAAAAGAAAAATAGAAGGCAATAGATTCTGTGTGTGTGTGGTGTGTGTGTGTGTGTGTGTGTGTGTGTGTGTGTGTTTGTGTATTGAAAGTAAAAGGAGCTGCTAAAAGAGGAAAGTTTATCAGCAGCAGTGGAGAATTAGAAGTGCAGAACTTTGCATATGCTATCAGATTCAACTGATGTGATTTGTTTTACTGAACTACCTTTTTTTTTCTTTTTTGCATCTCTCTTTTTGAAATTTCTGTTGCAAGAGATAAATCTTTGTAGGAGTGAGAAGTAGGATGTATTTATCCCAAAACAGAGAGATATAAAAACAGAAGCTATCAGAATTTTTTTATATAAGAAGAACAACAACTTTTAAAAGATTATGTAAGAGAAAATAGGTACAGTTCTACTCTCCCTCCATCTTTAGTCCCCTTGGTGAGAACCCTGCTACTCTGCAACTCCCAAGAGCTGTCTGGAAAAGGCTCTGATTTGACTCTGCTCTCTCAGCATCAGCCTCACCCCGCTGCTCAGCAATTCATTTGGCAGAGGACATGACAATTGGCTAGGTTTGAAATCCTTCCAGGTTGGATTAATGATCACCAAATAAAAGGGCAATATCCATAATGAGCTTAGAAAAACAGCATAGCTTGATTTTCATGTGGTTCAAATTGTGATCTTAATGCTAATCGGCTGCTTTCACATGGGCTTTGTTTGGATCTTCTTGCTTGGCTTTTTTCCCCAGCCCTGTTGTTTCCTTTCCATTATTGCACATGTTTTATGAGTGGTGATTTATTTGTGTGTTCTGGATTTGATTTATTTTTGTCCCAGTCTACATTTTTTAAATAAGAAATTAGATTTTTTTTGAAAGGGTCAGGTTGGAGATATGAGATTGGTACTGGGCATCGTCAGCTAACCCACCAATCTAGGAAAACCTTGACCTATGGGGAAGCCTAATGCCATTTAATTTCTTTTCTTTTTCCTACAGAATATAATTTGACATTGCTACATTACATGATTATAATTAGAATGTGTGTGTGTGTGTGTGTGTGTGTGTGTGTGTGTGCGTGCGTGCATGTGTGTGTATTGCAGGCCTCTTTTTGGCCCACTTTCTATACTTAGCCCCAGTGTTCCCACTCTGCTGTACATGTATATAGACATTCTAAACACAAATATGCTTACCCTAAGCTTTCATTAATACATGAATAGTTGTCCATGGAGAGGGAGCAAGGCATAGTGGATAGAGGGCTGGGCTTAGAGTTAAGAAAAGTTCAAGCTTCATGACTCTGGAAGAAATCCCTCACTTCTCTCTGCCTTCCTTTCCTTCTCCCTTCCCCCATCCAACTCTCTAAAGCTAAAGGTCCCAGATAATTTGCCAACCTGCCTTGGTGAAGGAAATTACCCTATCAGAAATTCCCAACAGAGATGGAATCTTAGGGCCATAAATAGCACCCCATAACTCACCCCCAAGGAGGAGAGAAGATTTAACAAATTCCCTCCCTCCCAATTCACTTCAATGTTTTTCAATGTTATCCTGCTTTCCACTTCTTTTCTCCCCACCACCCTGCCCCACCCAAATAAGATTTCTTTGTTAGTAGACAACTTGGCATAATGGAACAAGACCTGGAATAAAATAATAATAAAATAAATCTGAGTTTGACTCATATCTCAGAGATAGTTGTTTAATTATGGGTCAGTCACTTAATGTTCCAATACCTCAATTTCCTAATATTTAAACCTTGCACTGAAAACAGGTTTAAAACTAAAGGTTCCTTCAAAGTTATGTTGTGATTTTCCTGAGATCATACAGGTAATTAATAGTGTCAGGATTTGAACTTAGGCTCTCTGATTCTAAATCTAGCCCTACTGCCTATATATACCCTTACCTACTCTCTACTGCCATTATGGGGAAAAGCCTTTGAAAATTTTAAATATGAGCTATTAATTATTATTTCATAATGCAAATAAATTGTAGAGTTTGGGTTTCCCCCTGAAATCCTAGAACTGTGGGTAGTGGTAACTTTAATGTTGCTATCTTCTCCCAACAAGTCCTAAGGCCTCAAAGTACAATCTGCGTTATTTACATCAGTTTATTCTAAGTGTCTGATTTTCTTTTGTTTCTCCCATCCCGTTGCTTCTCCAGCCTTTGCCCAATGATTCCTAGATCAAGGATACATTCATTTACACTGTCATAGAATCAGAAAATATAGAAGTGAAAGCAACCTTAGAGACCTAGTCCAAGCCCCTCATTTGACAAGCAATTGTTTGCTAGGGGTTCCCTCCTGACACTGATAGACCAGTGGGGATAACTGGGGTTCTTAATTGGGGACCTTCTATGTCTCTATTCCATCTGCTCTCATTTAATCTGGGAATTTTCTAGCACCACCAAATGGATTGTCACCAATACTTCATGCCAATACATAGATCAAAAGGCTTAAGGTATGAAGAGTCAAGGTAGATAGTAGCCACACATGGCACTTTATGGTTTGCAAAACCCTTTACGTGTTACTTCATTTGGTAGTAACAACAATCCTATTATTATAATTTATCATCCCCATTGTACAGATGAAAAAAAATGAGGTTGAGAAAAGTTACATGCCTTGCCCAGGGTTACTCATTAAGTAATTCCCTGAGGCAGTATTTGATCATGTGTCATTCTGACTTCAGGTCAACCATTCTGTCCATTATACCACCTGCTTCATGAGCAGACATCAGAGGCCCTGGAAAATAATGATCCCTGCTGGTGACAAGAAGCCTGGATAAAAACAGGTACTTACATTCATATCCTGCATGACACATGTTGCTTCTGTGTCCCTAATGTTAGCTCATAAGGACAAGTCTTCTGCTGAGACCCTTCATATCCCTGCCTTATAGCCCAACCTCTGTATTCTCTGGTTCTTCTTCCCATAGTGCTGTGTCACTTTTACCACAGTCTTCTAAGAGATAGCCTCAACCTTCTTTGCTATCATGTGGGTCTTTACCTATCCTCCTTTCTCCTTTTCCATAACCCCCAGCTCTGGTGGTCTGGTTATGGACTCAAAAGTTCATGTCTTTCTCCTCCCAAATTCTCTTGCCTCACTTGAATACAAGTAGTCATAAGGAGCACAGGGAACTCCAGCTGCTGGGAAGCCCACTGGAATTCTATTTCACCAATGGGATACTTTAATAGGAATGGAAATTTGAAGATCTTCCCTGCCCCTTAATAAGGCTAAGTTGAATTTGAGAACATTTCCTGATTTGAAAATATACTCTGCCCCCTAATAGGCTGCATGTGCTCACCTGGAACTTGTGGTGGGAGGTTTGTTTTTCAGAAGGGCACAACTTTTTTTTTACTTTGTAGTCAAGTGGGTGACGAGGGTTATGATGTTCTCTGACCCTGAGATGAGGTGAGGTTTTGCTTTGGGATCACTTTGGGAAGAATTGTGTGATTTGGCCAGATGAGACTCTGGGCAGCTGTTGAGCCCCCTGGCTTTGAAAACCCAAATGTTGGTGTTTCTCTCTCTGGTGGCTAACTAGGTATGGATGTAATGGTCAGACAAATAGAAGTCTGTCTGCTGAATTGTGTTATTTTCTCTGTATTTTTGTCTGCTTGTAACTGTCTGTGTTCTCTGAAGTTCAGGGTGCTGACTTTTTCCCCAGACCTAAGTAAATGATATATGTTTGGTTGATTAAAGTATGATTGTTAAGCCCTTTTGAATTGCTTTCCTTTAGAAAAGCAGATCAAAGAACCTGTGCTAGCAGCCATCCTGGGTATGCTAGGGTGCTTGCTGCTACAGATACCCGCAGCTGCTGCTATGAATATGCAGGCATATTTCCAGGTTTGAATAGCAAGATGTAACAGATTCTCTTCTTTAAAGACTAAACCAAGACATTTAGTCAAACACCAGTAAGCCAAATCTATCATAGTAACAAAGAAGTCTATACACATTGCCAATGCAGGGAGCACCAACACCCCAAGCTTTCTTTTTAAAAACAAAGTCCATACACAACACCAATGCAGGAAACACCATCCCAAGCCTTCCCTCCTCTAGGACTTTCTACAAAGCAAGTTTCCTTAGGCAAAATCATTCTGCTTTGCTCTGCCTGCTCTCTCTCTCCCCCAGCTTGGTCTCACTCCCTCATAGCTCTGCCTGACCCACATTTCCTGCTCCAAACCTTCCTGCTCCACCCCTTTGGCAAGCTCCTCCCTCCACAGGCTCATGAGACTCAGGCTCATGTGACTCAGGCTCAAAGCAGGTCACATAGGCCTATTAACAGGCAAGCAAGATCTTCCCATTCCATTAACAATACATTAACAATACAAATACCTTTGTCTTTGCATGGATTTGTGACAGTATATGTTATCTGTATAATCAAATTATTATAATATTCACTTTATCAGAAAAAACCCTCAAAATTGGTATTATCCTTGAATGTGTTTTTCTATTTCTTTTTTTTTTTCTATTTGTATCTCCAGCTTGGTACATACTACATACTCAATAAATATGTTTTCTTTCATTTTTCCTTCGTTCACTTGAGAATTCATGAATAGAAATAAAATGCTAAAAAATAGTTTGCCTGTCTTAAAGTAATAATAATTATAGTCATTTATGAAAATTGTTTAACATTTATGACCCAATTACCATATGATTAATAAACTCTTTTGCAGGTCATTAATATGTATCAGATTAATTTTGTTGTAAATTTTATTGGAAGACAACATTAAAATCTTTCTCTGTGTGTCAGGTCTTCTATTGCTCATGTACCATAGTCATCTGCTCATAGCTTGAAAACAAAATTAGAGGTGACCTTGCCTGGTACATTTGTAAAAAAAGTCATCTGGCTAATTAAAAGCAAACATTTTAGAGAATCAAGTTACCTTTTGTAGCTGTTCTGAGTCAAAGGTCTGAGGTCTTACCATTCCCCAAGCTGTTTAAAGAGAATAGTAGTCAGATCTTAAAATCTTGCCAATCACTTGCTGTGATTTGTCTACTCACAAGTAAGGATATTAACTCAAGAAACAAGTCTGCTGAAATAGATTAAAAAAATCCAGTTGCTAAATTTTCAGTATAAAAATTTATTCATTAGAAAATGCAAATGCTACAAACCAGGGCTTGGTTTATTGTTTTATCAATTATCTGGACTTAAGAAAGTGATAGAGAAAATATTAATAATTAAAATAATTAAAATTTTTAAAAATTAGATTTTGAAGAGTCAATTGCTCATTTTTCCTCTAGAAAACGAGTTATTTGGTCCCAATTTATTGAACACCAGAAACAATTACATTTTTTCTTGTACATTCCTCAAGAAAGGATATCTATTCTTAAGGTTAAAAAAATTAGTTTTCAATAGCAGAGGACCCATTTGCTAGTTTGATGAATCTATGGACTCCCTAGAATAAAGGGGCTTTACTTAAGTATGGATCTTTCAGCCATTCATAAACTCATTCCCACTGCTTATTAACATGCACAGGAGCTTTGACCTGCTACATTTTCAAATTGGGTTGATAAGCATCTCTTAGGCAGCCTGGTGACCCCCTACTCTCAGAATCCCGTCACATTGGTGCCAGACTTAATTTAGACACTGAAACTCAGAACTCCTGAGCTCAACTGATCCACTAGTCTCAACCTGCTTAATAATAGGCATTATAGGCATGCAGTATCGTACCAGATAGAATGTTTTTAAAAACATAAAATAAAATGTATGCCATTGCAAAGAAAATCAACCATATTGGAATACAGTTATCAACATTGAAAACAACAACAATAGCACACATTTATGGGCCCTATATTAAGTATGGTTGTCCCAAGCACCATCAGGTTTGGGTGAGGATTCAGTCTCTCTAGCTTTAAACTGAATTACTGATGTTAGATCTCACATGGCTGAGAACCAGTGAGAAAATTCCAAAGGAGACTTGGTCACTTTGCAAGCTTGATCCAAAGGATCAGGAAATCTTATGTGTTGTGTAAAGGTAGGTGTCCCATAAGCAGTAGTGCCAAATCCCTCATCAGGGGACCTTGTTCTTATTGTCATGAATTCTTAGGCAAAGAGGTGTAACTGCTAGACAGACCAGGAGGAGAGCTCTCTGCCTTGGTCTTTTGTTAAAAATTGAGGACACAACCCAGAGAACAGCAGAGATGACATTATAGCAAGCTTCATACAAGTTGCACAAGAAACTTCTTAGGATAGCACACTAGATTTTGTAGTACTAAAGTATGTAGGGAGCAGCTGAGGGAGAATTCAAATATGAAGATTCTTCATTCTAGGCCTTCTTTGGAAGCATACATTATAGGATATTTTGAACTTTGGATGATTGCAAATTACTTGTTGCTGATTTTTTTTTAATAGAAATGTGCATAGGGGCAGGTAGGTGGCGCAGTGAATAGATCACTGGCCCTGGAGTCAGGAGGACCTGAGTTCAAATCCGGCCTCAGACACTTAACACAAAAACTAGCTTGTGACCTGGGGCAAGTCACTTAACTCCGAATTCCCCCCCAAAGAAAGCAAAAAAAAAAAAAAAAAGAAATATGTATATATATACATATGCATAGAAGATGTAATATATCACATATAATTTCTTTCCTCTATCAGCATTTCTTTTTGCTGTATCACGGCAAGCACACTTTAATAAGTTGTTGGTAGTCCAATAATTCTAAAAATATCTCTCCTCAATGTATTTTCCATGTCAGTTATTTTTTCTACTAGGTATTTCATATTTTCTTCTATTTTTTTCTGTCTTTCAACTTTGTTTTATTGTTTCTTGATATCTCATAGAGTCAATAGCTTCCATTTGACCAATTGTAATTTTTTAAACTTTTATTAATATTTTATTTTTCCCTAGTTACATGTAAAAATGATTTTTAATGTTCATTTTTAAAGCTTTGAGTTCCAAATTCTCTTCCTTCCTTCCTCCCAACCCCTCTCATTGAGAAGGAAAGCAGTTCAATATAGGTTATATACATGTAGTCATACAAAACATATCTATAATAGTCATGATGTGAAAGAAAATATACATAAAAACCCTACCTCAAGAAAAAATAAAGCAAAAAAATACTCATAAATCTGTATTCTGACACCATCAGTTCTTTCTCTGGGGATGGACAGCATTTTTAATCATATGTCCTTTGGAGTTGTCTTGGATCTTTGTCTTGCTGAAAATAGCTAAGTCATTCATAGCTGATCATCTTACAATATTGCCGTTACTTTGTACACAGTATATTTTACTTTACATCAGCCCATGATGGGCTTTTTTGAGAGCATACTGCTCATCATTTCTAATAGTATAAGAGTATTCCATCACAATCACATACTACAACTTGTTCAGCTATTCCCTACCAATTGTAAGTTTTCAGGAGTTATTTGCTTTAATATTTTTGTTCCTCTTTTACCAAGTTAATCCTTTTCCATAATTCTCTTGCATTGCTCTTAGTTCTTACCCCAGTTTTTCCTTTGACAACCATTTGATTTTTTTTAATCACTAAATCTCTTTCTTAAACTCTTCTAGGAATTCTTGTTGGTCTTATGTCCAATCTGCATTATTTTTTCCTTTGGGATTTAACTGGAAGATTTTTTTCAAGTCATTGTGTTTTTCTGAGTTTGTGTCTTAAATTTTCCTGTCTCCATAGAGGTTTTTTATGGTCAAGTTCTTTTTTTTTTACTTGTTTACTCATTTTCCAAATTTATTTCTTGACTTTGGACTTTATATTAGAATGAGGCTCTACTCATCTCTGGAGTGATGGCTAGCCTGAACTTCTGTAGTTCTATCTGGAGGACTGTAGGTTTTCATTGCTTTCCAGGTGGTATGATCCAGAGAGAATTCTGTCCACTGTCCTCCTGGTCTGTTTTCTGGTCATTATCCCCATGGGCTTTCTCCCTTGCTCCCATACTTCTTTCCACCTCGCAACTTTGACTCAGAATTGGATAATGAACAAAAGAGCTGCCAAATGGCATCATGTGTTACACCTAGTGCTAGAACAGGAATCTCCTGTGATGGTCTGAGCAGATGTTTCATCACCTTACAATCCCTAACACTATTGCTGCCACTACCACTACTGCCACCTATGTCTCTAAGCCCCACTGCAGGTGCCTCCTCCACCTTGCTCCTGTGTTCTTGGCCAGCCTCCAATCCCATGTCCATCCTTAGTTGTCTTGACTTACTGGGAAAATTATTTACTGGGCCTTTATTTTTTATTGTTGTACCTTACTCAGAATAAGGTTTGACGTAATTTAAAAAAAAGTTGTTTAGACGTTTGGATTGGAAGAGTTTAGCAGAAAGGCTCATTTCACTCTGCTATCTTCAGCAAACATGCTTCCAAATAGGTGCTTATATTATCCTTCTGGGAAGTTGAATGGAGAGATTTTTCCAGGTTTCCAGGTTTCTGATATGAGGCTCATATCAAATGTCAACTCCTTCCCTTTTCCCCCACCACTATCATGCCATCTAGACCTATTATGCCAACAAGAGCCTGACAGATGGTTTATATTTGTTTTCATTTCAGATACACACAAAATGGTGACCTACTAACTTTTCCTGCTTGCAAGACCCTTTAATGATATTACAGAAGTCAAATTATCTTAGAGCTAAACCTCTCATGAACTTTGGACTCAATGTTCCTTTGGAAGATACATGCAGACAGATTAGATTCCAATTTCACTTTGTCCCCTTATGAATAAATGATTTATCTAACCTACTCAACTGCTCTTTACTCCACAGAGCATAACACTGTGCCCTGACAAACCACAGAGGAGAGAAAACCTCTTCACTCCCACTCAAACCCATTAGCCTTTCCTTCAACCAATCTTATTGCCCGTTCAAATGTATCAAATTTTCAGATTCAGAAACTATTGCACAAGGGACAAGAACTTCCAGGGATAATAAGGTATCACCTAGTTCTGCTAGGTATTTTCAGAGGTCATCAACTCTTCCAGTTGCTCCTCAGGAGTCTCATTTACTGGACTACCTCTGCAGAACAATTAACACCACCCTACTGACCTTAACAAGGCTATACACTTTCCAACAAACTGCCTTCACTTCAATTTTCCTCCAATTCAACTCAAATCAATCCAACAGATATTAAGAGGGGTGGCAGAAAGTTCATGGTGCTAAATCTGGGAAGAGATCCAAAATGACTCAGCTTCTCCACCTGGATGTTCTTTTATTATATTTACCGCCCCTACCTCTCACACAATTTAATCCCTCCTCTGAAACCTTCCTCATTTATGTTAGTAGCAAGATCATCCTCTTACTCACTAAGGTTTGAAAATTATGAATTATTTTTTAATATTTCCTGGTCATCTCTTGTTGATTCTATACCCAATTCTCCTCCCTTTGTGTTTATTGTGTACATAAGTACAGATGAGTACAGATTTTATCCAGACAAGTTCTATCACTATAGTAGAAAGGAAGATCTTTCAGGGTAGGAATTGTCTGTCTCACGTTTGTATTTGTATCCCAATACCTATTCTACTATGTGGTTGCCATATAGTAGGTACTTAGTATTTGCTGGTAGATTGGTTGTTTAAAAATGTTCGTTTGATATCACCGCCTGCATGGGAGCTTTCCTGCCCCAACCTCCTGCTGTTAGCACTATCGCTCTTGAAATTTTTTTAAAAGCAATTGGGGTTAAGTAACTTGCTCAAGGTTACCCGGCTAGTTATTTTATGTGTGGGTGCTAATTTTCTGGGGCTGGAACTGACCCCAGGTCCTCCCAATCCGGGCAACGCTCTTACTCACTGCGCCACTTACTGCGCCACCTAGCCGCCCCTCACTCTTGAAATTTTGTTGTGCTATTTTGTAGCTGTTTTATTTTTCTTTACTTATCTGTGTGCAAGTTGTATCCACACCATGGAACATACACTATGAGATTTGAGGAATAGAACCATTTCATTTTTGTCTTTGTTATCTCTTTTGCCTTCCACCTATTAAGCACTTAATATTTGTTTAATTCAGCTGATATGAGACAAGACAATTTAAACTGTGTTTCTGGAGCTTACTATAGGGACATATGGCAGATTCAAGAATAAATACATTTAAATTCAACAGACATTTATTAAGTATCATGTGCAAAGCTATAAGACAGAAGTACATAAGGGAAGTACAAAAGATACAGCAAGGTATTATATTTATATAGTATCACATTCCAGGAGAATTTAACACAAAAAACTTGCCCTAACATTTTGAAATGGTAATTGTTCTAATGATTTAAAAAGTTTTTAATATCAAATATCATTAATGAAATCTGATATCCAAGATTTACATACACATGTGTGTATATATAGAATTTACACAGATATATTAGACCAAGAGTCATTCCCCAATGGATCATATCAAGTGATGTGAACAAGGAATTTATAAAAAGAAAATTTATCAACCATCAATGACCATATGGAAACATACTCTAAATAACTAATAATGGTGAAAATGAAAACTAAAATAGCTCTGAAATTTTATCTAATATCTAATAACATGTCAAAAATGATAAAAATGAGAGGAAAGTCTATGTTGGAGGGGCTGTGCTGAGACAGGCAAACTGATACCTCTGGTGGAGTTAATAACTGATCCAATCATAAAATAATTTCTAATTATTAAATGGGTTTTACTCATTCACTTAAAGTGATTCTGCTATTAGATATTCTACCCCAAGGAGGTCATAGCAACATTTTTTTGATGATAGCAAAGAACTGGAAACAAGTAGGTCCTCATCTAATAGAAACTAACAACAAGCTATTGGCAAAAGAAGCCAAGTCATTTGGCAGATGCTCCAAATCCCTGGGCAGTGACCATGAACAAAGAGATAGAAGTCTGCTCTTCTCAGCAAGTGCTTCTGGGGACCTCGAGGGCACTGGTAGAAGTTCAGACTAGGCTGTGATACTGGATTTGGGGCTAGAAATGGAATAGAGCAGCTCTGAACCGACTCTGAATATTCTTTATCTTGGCGGGGGTAGGGGTGGAGGAATCTTTTTGTGAAAAAAAAAAAAATCCCCGTCATTTACAATGCATCTGAGAATGTATTGGCTTATTATCTATAATGAAGCCTATTTCCATTAAAGTGTGCCTCAGTTTTTGCTTGAATTTCCCTTTAATCTTAGAAGTTTCCTAATCTGTCCCGACTACAGTCACAATCCATGCTTGAGAAGTATAAAATTAAGGTAGCACTTTTTTTTCCCCAAAAAATATTTCTGGCTTTGTCTTGGTAAACTGTAAGATCAAGACCACTGGGCCACATCAGCTCAGTCTTCTGCTCGAAGATACTTGAAAGCCAGTGGCCCTTCTCCATGTCTGCCTTCTTTGATGCAGCCTAGTTCTATTTTCTCTTTCTCTCTTCATTTGTTGCCCTGTGCTACTGATTCTTTCTGGTGCAACTGATGGCCCAATTCTTTCCTCTTTATTGGAAGACCCTTAAACTCTCTCTCTCTCTCTCTCTCTCTCTCTCTCTCTCTCTCTCTCTCTCTCTCTCTCTGGTTTTGAGCTAGCTCCTACTTTTATACAAGTGCTTCAAGGTGTTATCAAATTCTTTACCCAATCAGAACAATATTCCTGTCAAACGTAATTGAAATATCTTTGCTTGGTTCAAAAAGATGTATGGGGTTCCTTCATACCTAATGAGGTAGCTGGCAGTGCAGTGGATAGAATGCTGGGTCTGGAATCCAGAAAATCTGAGTTCACTTCTAGCTATATATGTGTAATTAACTATGTGACCCTGGGTAAAAAAAAAAAAATCACTGTCTGCCTCATTTTCCTCATTAGTAAAATGGGAATAACCATAGCACCTGCCTCCCAAGGTTTTTGTGAGGATATAATGATATAATAATTGTGGCTCTTAGCACAGTGCCTGACACATAATACGTTTTATATAAATGTTAGTTACTATTAGCTACTACCACTACTACTACTACCACTACCACTATTACTAATAGCTATATAACTCTGGGAATGTCACTTAACCTCTATTTGCTTCAGTTTCCTTAACTGTAAGATGGAGAAGATAATATGCCTATTTTGTAGGGTATTTTAAGGATCAAATGAGATAATAATTGTGAAGCACTTAACACAGTGCCTGGAACATTGTAGATGCTATATAAATACTCATCCCTCCCCCTATCCCCACACACTTAGGCTTAGTGCTAATTGATTCAGCCAAGAAGTGTTATTACCTAACAAAGAGAATTCCTCTTAATTGGAGTGGAGAAAGCAAAAGGCACTTCCCACCTTATATTTTGTTACTAGGGAACATTATTCAGTTTTGAGAATGGAGATGGGATGGTGGCAAAGGTGTACTGTTAAATTTTTATTATGGTATTTACATCTTAGAAATCAGTAAAGGCTATAAATAAGGGATGGATTTGTTGTTTTGGTGGTTGTCTGGACTCAAGAAAGAAATGAAGAAAATATTAATGCAGATTAAACTTGAGTGTGTCATGTTCGTTTTTCTTTTCTGGGGAGCCAATTCTTAAATATTTGTCATCACATTCCTTGGAAGGTGGTGATGGTGGTGATATAGCTACAAATGACTATGGTGTAAAAAAAGTATGAATAAAATTTATTAAAATACATTTTGGGCATGAATTCCTGAAATTCCAAGGTAAATCATTTCCCCTATGATTTTAATCACCATTCTTTGTGACTTCCCTTTACCAAAACATTTCCTTGGTCACCATTCATTATATGTATAGTTTTCATCTTTTAGAGTGTAAACTGCTTTAGGGTAAGTGCTGTTTTGTTTGATTATATTTGTAGCACTGCACGTATAAAAACTCCTTACATTTGGCAAGCTCTTAAAAATGGTTTTTAACTAATTTATTTAATCAACAAAGATTTTGAAGGAGTAGCTTTTTAACTCCATTAAAGTCTTCCTTGAATAATTCATTATCATGGAGTGGAAGGAACTCTGAATTCTCTAAGTTCTTGCCAACAGAGATTAAGTTCAATAGGATCTACCAAGCTGGACAAGGTTCAAATACAAAGCTGATGACAGACTGGCATTCAGTCCAATAGAGTTAGAAGAGGTTTTAGGTTGACAGCCCCTACCATGTCTTACCATGTCTGGAACTATCTCCCTCCTCATCTCTACATCCTGAATTCCCTTATTTCTCCTGAGTCTCCTCTAAAGTCCCACCTTTAGCAAGAAGGCTTTCGCAGTCTTTTTATCCTGTATATACAGTTATCCCTTCCACATTATGGGAGTTATGGGCATGGCACCTCTGTGATCTGGAAATCCATGTAAAAATTTTTGACCCACTCTTCACACCAGAGAAACCTGAATTACTATGTTTTTAAAAGATAAAATATGTTCATATTATATAATACTATGTATGTTGGTGTTGTATAGAATCATATATATATTTTATTGCATTTCTGAACTTCTAAACTTTTTCTGTGTCATCTGCTGTCCTTTGTATGTTATCTGTAACTTCCACAAAACTCCCCCCAAAATTCCTATTCAATTTCTAATGTCAACCTGTGATTTATCATAACCACAATGGGAAAGTCATGATGTGGAAGGGGTAACCATATCTTGTTTCACAGTATCTTCCCCCCTCCAACTTTTTTCTTTCCCTTTTTTCATATTCTGAACACTTAGCACAATGTCTAGCACACAATAGGTGCTTAATAAATGTTTGTTGATTTGTTAAGGTGAAAAATATTTTTAGCTACCTGAATTACCATGAACCACTTACTAAATAAAGGGATAATTTTTCACTGAGAGAAGGAAGATACTCTGTTTGAGCTGAATTAAATATTCCAACATTTCCATTGGATTTACAGTGAATAGGTTAATTGGATATGGTATCATAATGTTCAGCCCATTTGCCTAGCTCACCAGGGACTCTATTAATAGCCCATGCAAATCTTGATGATTTTAGCTGTGTCTTTAGAAAACTATTGCAGCAACAAAACAATATAAAGCAAACTTCAGATCTTTCTAAGCTGATGCATCTCATTAGTTGATTCAATTTCCACTAACAAAATTGATATTCTTGTCATTTAGAGATCATGGATTTAGAGTGGGAAAGGACATTAGTGATAATCAAGGCCAATCCTTCATTTTCCAGATGAGGAAACTGAGATCCAGAAAGGTTAAGTGATCTAGTTAAGCCATAGAGTCTCTAAGTGTTTGGGGAAGGATTCAAACTCCAATCTTCCTGACCATGAGGTCAACTAAGTCTCCAGTGGAGGCACTTTGATGCTGCCTCCCTGTAGAAAGCATAACTATTTTTTTTCCTCAGAAAGGTTGGGATCAGTCATTGACTATGAAGAATTTCTTCCACAGACTATCTTGCTATTATGAGTCTTTTCAAATTCATCCCATACTATAAATAGGAGGAACACTTTTCTTTACAAGTGTTTGCATGTGCGAATCATAGAAAAGAAATACTAACAACCAAATCAGCTGGGTTTTTTTTTAATCTGCTCATGCATCGAGATTTGATCAAAAATGATGATTTTAAATATAGGTTTCTAGTATATTATTAGCCTAATTCTTATTTCAGCATAGAAACATGTCAGCAGGCTCCTGCAAACAGAAAAGACTGCTTTTGTTTGACACCATTCAGTGTTATCTTCTCCTAAAAGTTGGTAATGAAAACATAGGAAATGGTTTTAAAATACAGATGAAATACATATTTATCCTTTGGAGCACTTGTGAACAGTTGATTTACTGCCAAAGAGAGAAAAAAAATATATTAACAGCTACAGTTCGCTTCATTATGTGTGTAATAAAGTAGCTAATGTTCTTTTCCTCCCTTTTGTAGAAATGGTAAATGAAGATTTGCATTCTGGGTAGACCTTTCTCTTGGGGAAGCAATAGAAGCCTAGACTGACAATCCCTAAGCCCCAAACCTTGTTAAATGCAGTTTCAGTCCTGGGGACCTAATGCACTGATTGCTTCCCTAGAAGGAGTCTCATTGCTTGCTCCATTCGGTCCTATTACTGAAGGTCTAATTACATCTATTATGCTGTTCAGTTTCATGGAAGGTTGGGAGTTTGGGGTGGGGGGGCGCAGTTGGTGGAGAGGACAAGGAAGAAGAAGGAGAGAAGGGTAAAAAAAAAGGTTGTAAGGAAAAACACACACCACACATATACAGGCCTCAGCTATTGAGAAATGAACTGATGACCAAACCAGAGTACTTTGTGAGATTATATCTAAACCACCAAGTGTGTTACTGTAATGGAGATGGTGCCAATTTTGTATTATTGCCCAGGCAACAGGGAACCAATTACTCTGTCAAAATCTAAGGTGCTGGAGCTTAAAAGCCTCACAAGATCTCTTCTCAACCAAACATTTTTTTCTATCCAAAAAGGGGAAAAGGAAGCTTTTTTTTTTTTTAAACCAAGTGGTAAAGCTTCATTTACATTCTCAGCTGCCAAAAAAGTCTTCCCTGGCCTCCCTCTAACCTGGTATAATGCAAACATCACATACCATGTTATGCTTTAGTGTTGCCCAGATTAAGACTGTTATCATGGCCTAATAGAGCTCAAAATGGGAAGGGGGAGGGGATGGAAGAGAGACTCATTATTTTTTAGATGGCTTCCCTTTTCCCATCGGGATGCTATAGATCCTACTTAGCAGCAGCTCATTCCAGCACTGATTAAGTGGGAAATACACAGAATCTCAAAAGGTCAGACCTATAATCAGCTGCCCTAAGGGGTTGACATGGAAAACTTCTTAATCCAAGTTGGTTTATTGCAATCTTATAACAAGGTACAGCAGGTAATGTGCCACAAAGTGAAAAAACATGCAGACCCCTGCCAAAGGAGTTTTCTTTGACTGCCTGAACCCGACAAGGACCTGAATTACCTGAAAATTTGGGAGGCATTATTTCTGCAGTGTTTATTCTTTAGTTATGCTGTTGATTTGTTTCCATATTGCCGTGGACTTTGAATGTATAACAAATAGAATGAGCAAGGGGAAGGCACAATGTTTACTAGCAAGAAACAATCCACAAATTGGACTGTAGAGGTGTATGTAGAAGAAATGGGGTAATAGAAAAAGAGAAAAACAAACAAAAGCTTTAATAAGTTCACAAATTGTGTAACCGCAGGCTTCTGATAAACATTCGTGCTGTACAGACAGGACATAGGGATGGGAGATGGGTTAAGTGGAATAAAACTCCGTCTTTCATATATTGAATTGTACTTTTGATTAATTTAGAATGGCATGGTTAGTTGATGTTTCATTAAAAGATGACTTTGTTTGAATTCTGAAAGTTTTTTCCCCCACATCATTCCTTAAAATGTTATCTTTTTATGTCCAGAAATGTGAAGCCCTCTTCATTGCTTCTCTCCTCAGAGTAGCACCCAAATACATGATGTTAAATAAGACATGAACCTTATTGTTTGCCCATCCACCTGAAGAAAACAGAATTTTCTCCTGTTTCGCTCAACTATGATTACCCTGGGGCTAGAGGAAAATTGGCCTAGGGCTTGCCTTAAGCTTCTAGTAGAAGGGTAGTTCTCTTCAGATGATTGTAGCTGCTCTGTATTTCCCTTTCCTCCAGTCTCCAGTATTGATAGGATTCTACAAGTCAAAGGGGAGTGGGAGGTATGAGCAAAAGGAGCCCAATTTTTCTTGGATTTTATGAGCTGTCACAGATCTCCCACATCCCACTTAACCTATACAAAAAGCAACCCTACTCTTGACACTTACCAAGGAAGGGCAGGATAAAGATAGGGATTATAGAGAAGAGAAGAAATTTTTAGGTAAATGGTTATTAGACCCATCTGGCCACAGAAAGTTGGAGAGTGGGAAGATGCAATGGCAGCAACTGTGGTTTGCAGTTTCCTGGTAAGTGGGAAGAGTGATGGAGGACTGGCGTACATATGTGTCTCTTGTGTCTTTGACTGTCATTGTGATTAAGTATACTTCTGGATGTGTCAGGGAGAATGTGACAATAGCCATATATGATTAGGAAAGAGCTGTGAAAGTGGGAATTAGTTAGATTGGGGAGTTTAGGAGAACCTTTGAAAAGCTTGCAAATGGGGGCACATATAAACAGAGATTCTCTACTCAACAGGACTCATACTATGATCAAAGAATATGGTGAGATAGAGCTGATCAGTGATGGTCGCAGTGAGACAAATTTGTAACTAGTAACTTGAGCTGTGTGCCCTTGGTTTGAACCATTTCTAGGTCTCAAGGGAAAGAGTCAATTTAATTAAATTCAGATGAAATATGGAGTCCTTATGAACTGATGTCATTACCTACAAAGACCCCTCAGTATGAGTTCTTAACTATACCAGAATCAGAAAAGACACTCCAGGGAAACAGAGGATTTATCTACATGGTAGCTCTACCATAAACCCTAGGAAACAGGCACAAGTTTCACTGTATCTTAAATTTAGAGCTAGAAGGAACCTCTGAGGAAATCTAGTCTAAACCCATTTGACAGATGAGAAAACTGAGGCAGAGTGGTTAAATGACTCACCCAAGTTTATCCAGATAAATAACATGTAAAATTTATCTGTAAAATTAAATCTGTAAAATTTATCTGTAAAATTAAATTTAAAAAATTAAATCTGTAAAATTTACCTCATCTGAGCTTCAAAACAATTATGCAAAAGCAGGTATTATAGGTATTATCACTCCTATGTTATTGATGAGGAAACTAAGGTTCAGATAAGCCAAGAGACTTGGTCCAGGCTCACATAGTAAATTTCTGAGATAAGATTTGAACATTGGCATATCTATTCAGCACTCTATCCACTACACTATAATGCTTATGTAGCAGAGTGAGGATATATAAATCTTCCAAATTCATATTTCACTTTGAATGTCTGGGCAATGAGGGCCTAGGACATAGACAGTTATCCACATGGAGGCTTGGTGAGTCTCTTTGCAAACATGGGAGGGGCCTTTTGCGCAATTCTGACTGTTGCTATTGTTATCGTTGTTATTCAATGGTTTCCGTTGGGTCTGACTCTGACCCCATTTGGGGTTTCATTGGCTAAGATACTGGAGTGGTTTGCCATTTCCTTCTCCATGTCATTTTTACAGATAAGGAAACTGAGGCAAATAGGGCTAAGTGACTTGTCCAGGGTCACACAGGTAGCAAGTGTCTAAAGCAAGATTTGAACTCAGGTTTTCCTGATTCCCAGCCCAGCACTCTATCCAGTGTAACACCTCTAATTTAGAATAGGCACAGGAATTCTATAATTGTTTCCTACTGGCTTACAATGTTCTGACTTTTAAAAAGACTTTTTCATTGGCTGCAAAGCTGGAACTGTGTAAGCATACAAAAGTCAAAACCAGAAAAATATCTTTCTTCCTTGACATCATTTGAGAAAGAATTGCTATGAGCCTTAGGTGTAGAGGCAGTATCACCTTCTCTGGGCCACCAAGTAGCCTAGAATCCATTTCATCACCACTCACTTAGGTTTCTTGGTGTTGATTCTTTGCTAATCTTAGCTGAATGTATATAAGAAAGAGAATAGACCAGGTTAGTATCCCATTAGCTTAAAAATGTCAGAAGATCCGCCAGAGAATTCTGGCAACCGGAGTCTAGAACAGAGTCTACTATTAGCTACAGTAGCCAATTTCAGTAAGGCACCAGCCTTAACTTGTATTATAGGGGAAGACACCAGATGAAGGCTTAGAAGCCATTCTTAGACACTCCAACCTCTCATATTTACCCATAGAATCCTGAGAAAGGACTTGCTTGACCCAGTCCAGCAATGTATCAGTCTAGCAATGTAAGCATTGATTCCTACAAATAAGGAAATCATTATGTTCACTGGCTATACCATAGCTAGATGTGAACTTTATGGGGCAAATATTTGGTACTGACTATTTAAATTTGAATACTCTATCCCATAAGGACTAAGTGGATGTGCAAAGTATTATCTTACCTTGGGAAGTTATTATTGTTAAATTTGGTTCCCACAGTATTATTTAATAAATATTCCTATGTGAAAGCTAATTGATATAAGTTGGTTGATTGATATTATGGTGAGATCAGTTGGTCAGTGGTTATTAGGTAAATGTTATTTGGTTGATTTGTCTTGGAGGGTTACACACCAGATGGAGGCTGGAGATCAAAAGTCTTAGACACTCCAATATCATATTTCCCCTAGAATCCTGAGGGATGAGGTATCTAGCCTTGTGAATGGGATTATAGAAATGGATCCTGGAACTTAGATGGTTAAGTGATATGATGATAAGAAATCAACCAATTATTGCTAATTATAGTAAGTTATCAAAAGAAACTGTAAATTCTGATAGGGTGCTGCCTCAGAGAGTGGGAGGGTAGCATTGAAGATTTAAGGATATGTAGGAATTTGTAAGTGAATGGAGGGAGGAAGGGCTGAACAAAAGTCATAAGGACATGAAGAGGCAGTGAATGCATAGAGAGTAGCCCAGTTGAACTATATTATAACATTAAAAAAGGAGAATAATAGGAAATGCTAATAATGTGTACTTGATACATCAAGTGGTGTAGGAAGTAGGACCTCAAATATTAGGGCAAGGAAATTTGAATTTAACTCCATTGGAAATAGGGAACTGCTGAAGATTTTTGAACAGAGATGAAATGACAAAAACTAAATACAAAAGTAAATTCTAGCAGCAGTATGAAGGATGATTTTGAGGAGGTAGAGAATGGAGGTGGAGAGCATTGTAAGGACATAACAGAATATTTCCACTGTTGGATCTACCCCAGAATCTTAAGTATCTTAAAACCTCAAATGGAAACTTAAATGAACAGCAATTTTGACTAAAAAGGAAAAACTTAAGGCAAACTTCTCAAAGACTTAACTGCTAGTTCAGTCACCTGGGAAATCAGTGATTGTGAATATTCTGAAAAATCTCAGTATTGAATTTTCATACTTTACAAAAATGATATTAAAGTGAGAAAAGTACAGCTCACAATGGAATTTGGCTGAAAGACTTAGTTCTTATAAAATGCATTTAAATACTACTTTTTTCTTCATCTGAAGGCAACATGTGTCAATTTAAAATATCGCCATTTTTATTTCCTGATTATCATCTCAGTGGTTTTAGAAAACATTTAATGTAGGGGTACTAGCATTATGAACTTATCATATTACACACATATTGTAATAAATCTACTTCTCTGGCCAGAGAAGTAGAAATTCTTTCATCAATTTATTCAGCAAACATTTTGGGGGGGAAGGGTGAAGGGAAGGCAATTGGGTTTAAGTGACTTGTCCAAGGTCACACAGCTAGTGTGTCAAGTGTCTGAGGGCAGATTTGAACTCAGTTCCTTCTGACTGCAGGGCTGGTGCTCTATTCACTGCACCACCTATCTACCCCACAGCAAACATTTATTAAGCACATATACCATTTCAGTCCAATGACTCCCCATGCAACATAGAGGTGGGTCATCTTGTAGTTGAAGGATGAGTGGTCCCACCTCCTTTCCTTTTCTTATTGTAATTTCCTGCATATTATTTCTCAAATTACTCCTTGCTTGTAAGATATTGTTTCTGTACATGATATGCACTTAGTCAAGGCTTCTTTAACTGGATGTCCTGCAGTCTGCTTATTTCCACCATGAGCCTCTTGACTGCTCTATAGCTAACCTGCAATTTTGATCCTTTAGAAATTGTGTTTTTTATGTGACTTAGAGCCATATAGGATCATTGGAAGAATGGGATTGAATAAGTGGGGACAGGATTATGTTTTTTTTTTTAATATTAACTTATGTATTTTAATGTTCAACATACATTTCCACAAGATTTTGAGTTCTAAATTTTCTCCCCATCTTGTTCCCCAACCCCAAGAAAGCATGCATTCTGATTACCCCTTACACAGAATGCCCTACCTTCTATCACCCCCCCCCACACACCCCTTGTTCCCTTCCCCCTTACTATCTTGTAGGGTAAGATAGATTTCTATACCACATTGCCTATATATCTTATTTCCCAGATACATGTAAAATCCATTTTTAACATTTGTTTTTTAAAACTTTGAGTTCTAAATTCTTTGCTATCTCTCTTCCCCACTCAACCTCACTGAGAAATCAAGCAATTTAATATAGGTTATACATGTGTAGTTATGCAAAACACTTCCATAATAGTTATGCTGTGAAAGACATTTCCCTCCATCCTATCCTGCCCCCTCCATTTGTTCTATTTTCTCCCTTGACCCTTTCCCTTTTAAAAAGTGTTTCCTTCTCACTACCCCCTCCCCCAATCTGCCCTCCATTCTGTCATCAGCTCTTCGTATACCCTTACCTCCTACTTTTCCTGTAGGGTAAGATACTCAGTTGAGTGTGTATCTTATTCCCTCCTTAAGCCCAATCTGATGAGATTCACTCACTCCGTCTCACTTCCCCCCCTTCCCCTCCATTGTAAAAGCTTTGTCTCAGCTTTTTTATGTAAGATAATTTCCCCAGTGCCATCTCTCCCTTTCTCCTTCTCCTAATATATTCCTCTCTCATGCCTTAATTGATTTTTTAGATATCATCCCTTCATATTCAACTCACCCTGTGCCCTCTGTCTATATATGTATAAATATGTTTATATATATAGTATATGTACACACACATATGCATATATATTTTTTTCCTTCCAACTTCCCTAATACTGAGAAACATTTCATGAGTTACAAATATCATTTTTCCATGTAAGAATGTAAACAGTTCAACTTTAATAAATCCCTTATGATTTCTCTTGCCTGTTTACCTTTTCAGGCTTCTTTTGATTTTTGTAAAATTTGAAAGTCAAATTTTCTACTCAGCTCTAGTCTTTTCATAAGGAATTCTCGAAAGTCCTCTATTTAATTCAATATTCATTCCCCACCCCCCTAAATTATTATACTTAGTTTTGCTGGGTAGGTGATTCTTGGTTTTAATCCTAGCTCCTCTGACCTCTGGAATATTAAATTTCACTCCTTTCAGTCCTTTAATGTAGAAGCTGCTAGATCTTGTGATCCTGATTGTGTTTCTACAATACTCAAATTGTTTCTTTCTGGCTGCTTGTAGTATTTTCTTCTTGACCTGAGAACTCTGGAAATTGGCTACAATATTCCTAGGAGTTGTCCTTTTGGGATCTCTTTCAAGAGGAGATTGGTGGATTCTTTCTATTTCTATTTTACCCTCCGGTTCTAGAACATCAGGGCAGTTTTCCTTGATAATTTCTGGTACATATTTAAATTTAATAATTTAAATTTATTTAATATTTAATAATTTAATTAATAGTTATTTAACTAAATAATTAATGATTAATTTATTTAATAATTAAATTCAATAATTTAAAATTTTTCTCTCCTGGATCTGTTTTCCATGTCAGTGGTTTTTCCAATGAGATATTTCATATTGACTTCTATTTTTCATTCTTCTGTTTCTGTTTTATAATTTCTTGATTTGTCATGAAGTCATTAGCTTCCATTTGCTCCCTTTTAATTTTGAAGGAATTATTTTCTCAGGGATATTTTGGACCTCCTTTTCCATCTGGCCAATTCTGCTTTTTAAGGTTTTCTTCTCCTCATTAGCTTTTTGGACTTCTTTTGCCAATTGGTTGCCAATAAGTATTCTTTTCTTTTTCTTTTCTTTCTTTCTTTTTATCTTTTTTTTTTTTTATTTTTGGAGGAGGGAAGACAGGGCAATTGGGGTTAAGTGACTTGCCCAGGGTTACATGGCTGGCAAGTGTCAAGTGTCTAAGACCAAATTTGAACTCAGGTCCTCCTAACTCTAGGGCCAGTGCTCTCTACTACCTAGCCACTCCTAAGGTGTTATTTTTTTCAGTATTTTTTTTTCTTGGATCTCCTTCAGCAAGTAGTTGACTCATTTGATTTTCTTGCAGCACTCTCATTTCTCTCCTTAACTTTTCCTCTGCTTCTCTTACTTGATTTTCAAAATCCTTTTTGAGCTCTTCCATGGCCTGAGACCAATTCATATTTTTCTTGGAGGCTTTGGATATATGAGATTTGACTTTGTTGACCTGGTTGTATGTCTTGATCTTCTTTGTCACCAAAGTAAGATTCTATAGTGTGATTTTTTTATACTGTTTTCTCATTTTTCCAGGCAAATTTTTAACTTTTTAACTCTTTGTCAATGTAGGACTCTACTTCCAGTGGGGCTGGAGGGGTTTGTGTACTATCCTAAGATTCAGGGGTTTTGTGTAACTGTTTTCAGACATACTTTTATAGTCCTATAAATTTTTAGTTCTTCCAAGGTGGTATGATCAACCATAAGTCTTCTTTTATGCCTTGGAACTGTGAGGAAGATGCTCTCTCCACAACTGTCACAAACTCTGCCACACCAGCGTTCCTCCTCACCCCGGGACCACAGCCCAGAGCTATGACTCAGATCTAAGCAGGGCAAAGCAAGAAAATTCTGCCTCAGCTCCAACAAAGATATCCCTGCTACCTCCCTCTGATCAGTCGCTCAATCCCCACACAGTCTATGAGCTGGGATTCCAGAAGCAGCTACTGCTGCTGCTGCTGCTGCTGCTGCTGCTACTGTGCCACTGCCCACATCTGCTGCCCCAGGGCTGGGACTAAACTGTGGTCCTCTCTCACCCATGTCTCACAGAGGTTTCCCACTGACCTTCTATGCTGTTTTTGGGGTTTGTGAGCTGAAAAGTCTGGAAATTGCCATAGATTCCAGTGATTCAATCCATTGAGGCCTACTCCAGCCCTATGCCAGCACAGCTCATGATAGATGGCACTTTGCTCCCAGCCCAGTGTGATAGGCCTTTCCTGTCAACCTTCCAGGCTGTCTTGGACTGGAGATTTCTTTCACTCTATCAGTTTGTGGGTTCTGCAGCTCTAGAATTTCTTTAGAGTCATTTTTTTGCAGGTAATTTGACAGGTTTGGGGGAAAGCTCAAACAAGTCCCTGTTTTGTTTTTTTTTTCTGTCATCTTGGCTCTGCCTTGGATTGTGTTTTAATAAGCAATTGGGCGGGGTGGGGGGGGAGCTAGAAGGGGAAGGCAGTAGATGGAGCATAGACCCTGCAGTCAGGAGTTCATATCCAGCCTCACACAAAGGACACTGACTGTGTGACCTTGCACAAGTCACTTAATCTTGATTGCCTTGCCTAAATAAATAAATGCATCCATGTAGAGATGAATGAATGAATGAATGAATGAATGAATGAATGAATGAATGAAATAATAGCATAGGCAGACCCTGCTGAAGAGAATCCCACTACCAGTGAAAATCAATATCTTTTTTGCATCTTGTGGTCATAGTGAGCTGCATGGGGCACTGCAAGTTTAAATGACCAGCCCAGTGTTACATTATCAATATATATCAGAGGTAGAACTTGAACTCAGGTCTCTCAGACTCTGGATTTGGCTTTTTAGTCACTAAACCATGCTGCCCCTCCACTAAAGAGAACATTAAAAGTGAGATTTTTATATTCAGGAGCAAGTTATAATCTTTCAAGGAATCAAACAAGTTTCCAAATGTATGCCAGCCTATTCTCCCCCTCCTCTTAGATTCTAGGCCCAGCTCTTTTTTTTCCCCTAGGAAAAAAGAGAAGCAAATA
Source organism: Gymnobelideus leadbeateri (assembly GCA_011680675.1). Lineage (NCBI taxonomy): Eukaryota > Metazoa > Chordata > Mammalia > Diprotodontia > Petauridae > Gymnobelideus > Gymnobelideus leadbeateri. Next base: position 71,434 of record WOXC01004446.1, read on the forward strand.
CATATTCTCTATTGTCAAGGGACTTTCATTCTAATGGGGAAACAGCTTGCAGACAAAAGAAAAGATATAGAAAGTACCTGGAAGGTTATCTTGGGGGAAGGAACAAGAACTGGAGGAGACCCAGATAATCCTACAGAAGATGAAATTTAGGGGCGGCTAGGTGGCTCAGTGAATAGAGCACCGGCCCTGGAATCAGGAGGACCTGAGTTCAAATCCGGCCTCAGACACTTAACACTTACCAGCCATGTGACCTTGGACAAATCACTTAACCCCAATTGCCCTGCCCTCTCCCCTCCAAAAAGCAAAGCAAAACAAAACAAAAAGATGAAATTTGAGCTGAATCTTGAGGGAAGCCAGGAAGTGGAGGTGAGGAGTAATAGGGGACAACCAGTGAGAAGGCAAAAAGTTGGATATTGGGTGACATTTGTGAAGAACAGCAAAAACACCAGTGTTTACCTAGGCATTCTCCTTCTTTTCATGTGTGACTTGTTAGATCAATTAATTTTGAATAATCATAGCCCAGATCACATTGAGTAAGGGTTCCAGCAGTGAAATGGAACTTGATATAATATACATTCTGGAAGTAGTAACAACTGAAAGAACAAGTCATCAATATAGAATAATTCTTCCCTTTGGACCATGAGCAAGATATTCTTTAAGAACATGGTCAATAGCTCTGGTGAGTATATGTGTGATGGTTTTATACCTCTTTTGATATTGATCATCAGAGGATTGTTGAACAAGGTAATTTCTGTTGTTATATCTATCAAGGACTCTTCTATGATCTTAACATAAGCATAGCTCCTTGGAGAAGGAGAGCCTTTAAGAGGCATTTTATTATACTGAGTCAAATATTATTGTTGTTTTTAACAAGAAATAACAAACACAATGGATCTTGGGTTTCCTGCAACTCTCAGTCAGTTGTATCACAGTGAAGATGTGGTTTTGCACTAGAAATCATTTGTTAAAGTCACCTTATATTCCTCTGTGTTTTTTTTTTTTTTGATTCATAACCCTAATACATGAGTAAAACACTTTTGGAAAAAGTGTTTAGGGATTTAAAAACAGCCATAAGAGTCAATAGTTACTAACGTCTTTGTGATTGCCTTTTTTTCGTAACTATAGCTACTACAAGTTCTCCAGTTATTTGGCATATTCATAAGATTATATGTTTGGAGCTGACCTCAAAATTAATTTCATCAATCTCATCCAACATCCTCATTTTTCAGATGATCAACCAATATAGTACCATCTGTTGTTCACATTTAAAGTCCTTCATAACCTGGCCCTTTCCTACCTTTCCAGTCTTTTTTCACTTTGCTCCCCTTCACACACCCCCCTTATTCTTCAGTCCAGCAACACTGGTGTTTTTGCTGTTCTTCACAAAAGTCAACCAATCTCCAACTTTGTGTCTTTTCACTGGTTGTTCCATATTATTCCTCACCTCCACTTCCTGGCTTCCCTGGCTTTCCTCAAGATTCAGCTCACATTTTATCTTCTGTAGGAGGATTATCTGGCTCTCCTCCACTGCTTGTTCTTTCCCCCAAGATAACCTTCTAGGTACTTTGTATGTCTTTTCTGTGTATAGTTGTCTGCAAGTTGTTTCCCCATTAGAAGGAGAGTTCTTTGACAATAGAGAATATACATTTGACTTTCTTTGTATCTCCAGCACTTAGCACAGGGCCCTAGAATTCTGTTTAATCTTTTTAAATGCCTGTTAACTATATACTTAGCTTCTTTCAAATTGCTTGCAAATTAAGATCTCTTTACTTCCAAACAGGTCTTGTTTTGTATATGCTTGACCTGGTCCAGTTACTTCTCCTAAATTTCTGTTCTGAAATCTCATTTCTATTTTTTTATGAAGCACATTGAGGATTGAGGTATTAAGGTTAAAACTGGTCCTTTTTATTAATAAAATAAATTTATATATAAATGCTAGGGGATCTGTTGCATCTTTTGGTCTATAAATGATCTTCTCATAATCTGGCTTAGTGAAGCCTCATTTTAAACTTTCTATAAATTCATTTTCCCCCTAATTCCTTCTGATTTTCATAAGGCTTGATCTTGAGACCCTTCACCTTTTTGCTTTCACTTCTTTGGACACCCTCTAGCATATTAGAGTCCTTAAAACATGGTTCCCAGAGCTGAATATAATACTTATTCTCAATTTACTGCCCTTTACCCATTTTGCACTAGAGGTAAAAAATTACTTATAATAAGTCATATGGTGCTTCTCACCTTTATCTTCATTTTTGTTGGTGATGGTGTTTTTGGTATTATTTAGTGCTGTTATTGATATTCTTGACTTAGGCATTTAACCAGACTGTTCAGTGGTCCAACTGCAAGTAATAAAGAAATTACTTCTACATTTGTTCTTTAGTATTTGTTAATATATAGACAATTTAATTTTATGACTTGTTTCTGTCTCTCTTCTCCTTGTTTTAAGTTTTATTGATTCCTTTTGTTTTTGCATCAAATTTTTGTGGAATTTTTAAAAAAAATATATTTATTTATTTTTAGTTTTCAATATTCACTTCCAAAAGTTTTTGAGTTACAAATTTTTCCCCATCTCTCCCTGCCACCCCATCCCCAAATGGTATGCATTCTGATTACCCCCTTTCCCTAGTCTGCCCTCCTTTCTATCACCCCACTCCACCTCTTATCGCCTTCTCCCTCATTTTCTTGCATGGCAAGATAGATTTCTATACTCCATTGCCTATATATCTTATTTCCCAGTTGCATGTAGAAATATTTTTTAACATTTGTTTTTAAAACTTTAAGTTCTGAATTCTCTCCCTTCTTCCCTCCCCATCACCCTCATTGAGAAAGCAAGCAATTTAATATAGGTTATACATATGTAGTTATACAAAAACACTTCCACAATAGTCATGCTATGAAAGACTAACTATATTCCCCTCCATCCTTTGGTGTTCCCCTGAATTTGTTCTATTTTCTCCTTTGACCATGTCCTTTTTCAAAAGTGTTTTTGATTCTGACTACTCCCTCCCCCAATCTGCCCTACCTTCTGTCATTTGCCCCTCATATCCCCTTACCTCCTACTTTTCTGTAAGGTAAGATACCCAATTGAGTGTGTATGTTATTCCCTTTTTAAGGCAAATCAGAATAGAGTAAGGTTCACTCATTCCCTCTCATCTCCCTCCCCTTCCCCTCTATTGTGAAATCTTTTTTCTTGACTCCTTTATGTGAAACAATTTACCCCATTCCATCTCTCCCTTTCTTCTTCTCCCAATATATTCCTCTCACCCCTTAATAAATTTTTTAGATATCATCTGTATTCAACTTATCCTGTGGCCTCTGTCTATGTATGTGTACTTGTGTGCTTGTGTGAGTGTGTGTGTGTGTGTGTGTGTGTGTGTGTGTGTGTGTGTGTATTCCCCCCAACTTCTCTAATACTGAACAAGGTCTCATGAGTTACAAATATCATCATGTAAGAATGTAAACAGTTCAACTTTAATAAGTCCCTTATGATTTCTCTTTCCTGTTTACCTTTTCAGGCTTCTCTTGATATCTATATTTGAAAGTCAAATTTTCTATTCAGCTCTGGTCTTTTCATAAAGAATGCTTGAAAGTCCTCTATTTCATTGATTGCCCATTCCCCCCCGCCCCCCAAAGTATTATACTCAGTTTTGCTGGGTAGGTGATTCTTGGTTTTAATCCTAATTCCTCTGACCTCTGGAATATCATATTCCAAGCCCTCAATCCCTTAATGTAAAAGCTGCTAGATCTTGTGTTATTCTGACTACATTTCTACAATACTCAAATTGTTTCTTTCTGGCTACTTGTAATAGTTTCTCCTTGACCTGAGAACTCTGGAATTTGGCTACAATATTTCTAGGGGTTTTCCTTTTGGGATCTCTTTCAAGAGGTGATCAGCAGATTCTTTCAGCTTCTATTTCCCCTTCTGGTTCTAGAATATCAGGGCAGTTTTTCCTTGATAATTTTTTGAAAGATAACGTCTAGGCTTTTTTTTTTTTTTTGATCATGGCTTTCAGGTAGTCCAATAATTTTTTTTCAATTCTTTCTCCTGGATTTATTTTCAGGACAGTGTTTTATCCATTGAGATATTTCACATTGTTTTCTATTTTTTCATTCTTTTATTTCTGTTTTATAATTTCTTGACTTCTCATAGTCTTTAGCTTCCATTTGCTCCATTCTAATTTTGAAGCAGTTATATTCTTTTGTGAGCTTTTGGACCTCCTTTTCCATCTGGCCAATACTGCTTTTTAAGGCATTCCTCTACTCATTGGCTCTTTGGAGCTCTTTTATTATTTGGGTTAGTTTATTTTTAAAGGTATTATTTTCTTCAGTATTTTTGGGTCTCCTTTAGCAAGCTGTTGACTCATTTTCCCCAATTTTTCGAGTCACTCTCATTTCTCTTCTCGATTGTTTCAAGCTTCAGGGGTTTTGTGCAACTGTTTTCAGGGATTCTTTTAGGGTTCTGTAAATTTTCAGCTCTTCCAAAGTGGTATGATCAAAGGAGAGGTTTCACTCCTTTCTTGGTCTGCGCTCTTATCTGTGAGTAACCACAAATAGTCTTTTCTGACTTTGAACTGTGAAGAGGATTCCCTCTCTACTGCTACCAGAAGCTCTGCCACACCAGTGCTCCTCCTCACCCTAGGACTGCCACCCAGGGCTGCAACCTAGATCCAAGTAGGTCAAAGCAAGACAATATTACCTTAGCTCCAGCAAAGAGACCCCACAAGCTATGGGGAATTGAGCAGCTGATACAAAACCCTGAAGCCTGGAACAGTACACCAACCCCAAGTAGCAGTGGAACCCCAACCCCCAGTAGAAGCACCTACCTTGACAAAGAGTTAGAAAGTCAAGTATTTGACTGGGAAAATAAGCAAACAGAATTTAAAAAAAACCTCACACTATAGAATCTTACTTTGGTGACAAAGAAGATCAAATCATGCAACCAGAAGAAGATAACAAAGTCAAAACTCCTGCATCAAAAGCCTCCAAGAAAAATATGAATTGGTCACAGGCCATGGAAGAGGTCAAAAATGGATTTCAAAAATCAAGTAAGAGAAGTAGAGGGAAAGATAAGAAGAGAAATGAGAGTACTGAAAGAAAATCATGAAAAATAATTCAACAGCTTGCTGAAGGAGACTCAAAAAGTACTGAAGAAAACAACACATTAAGAAATAAACTCACCCAAATGGGAAAAGAGGTCCAAAAGGCCAATGAGAAGAATGCCTAAAAATCCAGAATTGGCGAGATGGAAAAGGAGGTCCAAAAGCTCACTGAAGAATATAATTCCTTCAAAATTAGAAGGGAGCAAATAGAAGCTAATGACTTTATGAGAAATCAAGAAATTATAAAACAAAAACAAAAGAATAAAAAATGGGAGACAATGTGAAATATCAAATTGGAAAAACCACTGACATGGAAAATAACTGCAAGAGAGAGAATTAAAAAATGATTGGACTACCTGAAAGCCATGATCAAAAAAAGATGCTAGACATCTTCTTTCAAAAAATTATCAAGGAAAACTGCCCTGATATTCTAGAACCAGAGGGGAAAATAGAAGCTGAAAGAATCCACGGATCACTTCTTGAAAGAGATCCTAAACAGAAAACTCCTGAGTATCATAGCCAAATTCCAGAGTTCTCAGGTGAAGGAGGAAATATTGTAAGCAGCCAGAAAAAAAATGTTTTGAGTGTTGTGGAAACACCATCAGGATAACACAAGATCTAGCAGCTTCTACATTAAGGGACTGAGGGCTTGGAATATGACATTCCAGAGGTCAGAGGAGTTAGGATGAAAACCAAAAATCACCTACCCAGCAAAACTGAGTATAATACTTTAAGGGGGGGGGGGGGCAAATGGACATTCAATGAAATAGAGGACTTTCAAGCATTCTTTATGAAAATACCAGAACTTAATAGAAAATTTGACTTTCAAATACAAGAATCAAGAGAAGCTTGAAAAGGTAAACAGGAAAGAGAAGTCATAAGGAACTTATTAAAGTTGAACTGTTGTCTTCCCTCTTCTGGTGACGGACCTGACAGAAATTAAAAATGGTTCAGCATCTGACATACCACCGTAGGCTGTCCTACAATACAGCTTCCAATAAAATTCGGCTGTCACGGACCCTAGGTAACAGAATTGTTTACCTTTATACCAAGAAAGTTGGAAAAGCACCAAAATCAGCCTGTGGTGTGTGCCCAGGAAGACCTCGAGGTGTTCCTGCAGTGAGACCTAAAGTTCTTATGAGCCTATCAAAGACAAAAAAGCATGTCAGCAGGGCTTATGGTGGCTCCATGTGTGCTAAATGTGTCCGTGACCGGATCAAGCATGCTTTCCTGATTGAGGAGCAGAAAATCGTTGTGAAGGTGTTGAAGGCACAAGCACAGAGTCAAAAAAGTAAATAAAAAGTATATGTTTTTTGAATAATAAAGAAAATAAAAATGTGAAAAAAAGTTGAACTGTTTACATTCTTATATGAAAAGATGATATTTGTAACTCATGAGACCTCAGTATTAAGGTAGGTGGGGGATATAGACAGATAGATAAACAGATAGATAGATAAATAGATAGATGATAGATAGATGGATGGCACAGGGTAAGTTGAAAATGAAGGGATGGTGTCTAAAAAGTAAAATTAAGGGGTGAGAGAGGAACATATTAGGAGAAGGAGAAGGAGAAGGAGAAAAGGAGACATAGAATGGAGTAAATTATCTCACATAAAAGAGGCAAGAAAAAGGTTACACAATGGAGGGGGAGCAAAGGAAGGTGAGAGGAAATAAGTGAACCTTACTGTCAACGGATTTGGCTTAAGGAGAAAATAACACACACTTAATTGTGTATCTTACCCTAGAGAAAAGAATGGGGTAAGGGAATAAGAGGTCAGGGATGACAGAAGAGAGGGCAGATTGGGAGAAGGGGTAGTCAGACACAAATATTTTCCAAAAGGGACAAGGTTAAAGGAGAAAAACAGAATAAGTGAGGTGTGGGATAGGATGGAAGGAAATATAGTTTGTCTTTCACAACATGACTATTATTGAAGGATTTTGCATAACTACACATGTACAACCCATAGTGAATTCCTTGCCTTCTCAATGATAGTGGGTGGGGAAGGAAGAAGTGAGAGAATTTGGAACTCAAAGTTTTAAAAACAAATGTTAAAAATTGTTTTTACATGCACTAGGAAATAAGATATGCAGGCAATGGAGTTTAGAAATCTATCTTGCTCTACAAGCAAGTAAAGAGGAAAGGGATAAGAAGTGGGGCATAATAGAAGGAAAGGCAGTCTGGGGAAAGGGGTAATCAGAATTCATGCCGTCTTTGGGTGAGGGAGGGAGAGATGGGGAAGGAATTTGAAAGTCATAATCATGTGGAAATGAATGTTGAAAACTTAATATTGATTAGTTAGTTAATTTTTAAAAAATAAAATAAATCTGGGAAGACTTACATGAACTGATGCAAAAGGAAATGAGCAAAACCAGGATATCACAATAACAGAAATATTGTAAGGATGATCCACTGTGAAAGACTATGATCGATACAATGATCCAAGACAATTCTGAAGGACTCATGGTATAAAATGTTATTTGCCTCCAGAGAGAGAACTTGAAGAACTCTGAGTACAAATTAAAGTATAGTTTTCTCCCTTTCTTTAAAAGAAAGAAAGAAAAGGCTTTGAATGTGCCAATTAGCATTTTTTTATTTAGTCCTAGATGCAATAGGAAGTTAGAATGTCTTTAGAGAGAGAGAGAGAGAGAGAGTAGTGGCTGAGTAGAGAATAGGTTGGAGTGGGGAAAGACTTGAAGCAAGCACAAACACCCTCTTCCCCAGCAGACTATTGCAATAATCCAGGCATGTTGTGGAGCCCTGCACTAGAGCAAGGGTGATGTCAAAAGAAAGAAATGGGCATGTGTAAGATGTTGCAAATGGGAAATCAATAGGTTTTGGCAATAGCTTTGATATGGGAGGAAGCAGGTGGGGGAACAAGAGGTGATAGGGAATCCAGGGTGACTTTTAGGTTGTGAGCCTGAGAAATTGGGAGGATGATGATGCCCTCCACACTGATAGAGAAAGTAAAAGTGGGATGGTTTTGGAGGAAAGTTAATGAATTCAGTTTTGAATATACTGAGTTAAAGATGTCTATTGGATATCCAGTTTAAGGTGCAAGATAGGAGGTCAGCAGACACTGGGACAGGAAAGGTAGAATTGAGAATCACCAGTATAGAAATAGAAATTAAATCCATAGGAACTTATGAGATCATCAAGTGAAGTAGTATAGAGGGAAAAGAGAAGACCCAGGATAGAACTCTTAAGGAGACCTACAGATAGAGGGCATGATTTGGAGGAAGATTCAGCAAAAGAGACAAAGAAGGAGTGGTCAGATAGAAAGGAGGAAAACCAGGAGAATGGTGTCCCCAAAACTGGTAGAGAAGACAATATCAAGGAAGAAATAGTGATCAATAATGTTAAAGGTTGCAAAGAGATGAAGGAGAATGAGGGCTGAGAAAAGGTCATTGGATTTGGCAACTCAGAAATCATTAGTAACTTTGCAGAGAGCAATTTCAGTGGAATGATAAATTTCAAAATTAATTTATTAGGATAAAAAAGAGACATAGGAGAGAAAGTAGAGGCACCTATTGTAGATGGACTTTTGGAGTTCAGCTACAGAAGGCAGAAGAAATATAGGATGATAGCAGCTAAAAGTGGAAGGACCAAGTGAAGTTTGTTTTTCAAGATTGGGGAGACATAGAAACATGTACGCTGTAACAAATAAGGCAATATAGAGAGACAATTTGAAAATAAGTAGCAGAGTAGGAATGACAGAGGGAACAATGTATTGGATGAAACAAGATGGAATGGGATTACTTGAACAAGTAGAGGGTTAGCCCTGGTAAAAGTAACCATGTAAATCAGTAGTGAAGGGAGAGAAAAGGCAGAAGGTAGGAAATGAGGAAGAGAAGGAAAAAGGGAATTCCTGGCAAATGGGCTTCATTTTTTTTCCTGTAAAATACGAGGCAAAGCTCTCAACTGAGAGATTGGGGGAAGGGAAAGCACTGGGAGCTTTAAGGAAGGTTTGGAAGAGTTATTATGGAAATTTGCTGTAATTTTTTTTCACAGTTTGACTAGTATCTGTATATCCCTATCCTACCATCTTTCTCTCCTTCCACCCTGTCCATCCTCAAAAGTGTTTTGCTTCTGACTATTGTCTTCTCCAATTCTCCCTCTCTTATGCCGGTGCACCTTGTTTCTCTTATACCTTTCCCCTCCTACTTTTCTATAAGGTAAGATAAATTCCTATACCCAATTGAATGTGTATGTTCATCTCTCTTTGAGCCAATTCTGATTAGAGTAAAATTCAATCACTTCCCCTCAACTTCCCCTGCAAAAATTCCTTTGAACCTCTTTTATGTGAGGTAATTTACGCAATCCTCCCTCTCCCTTCTCCCAGTGCACTCCTCTTTCTTATCCCTTATTTCTTTTTCTTTTTACACATCATTCATCATATTCAACTTATCCTCATGCCCTCTTTCCATAGAGTCCTTCTAATTGCATAATAATGATAAAGTTCTAAGGAGTTAAAAGTATCATCTTTGCATGGAGCCTGTAAATCATTTAGACTTATCAAATTCCTTATGTTTATCTTTTTTGTGTGTCTCTCTGAAAGTTACATCTTCTTTTGAATTCTGGTATTTTCATCAGGAATGCTTAAAAGGCCTCTATTTCACTGAACAGCTATTTTACTCCTGAAGAGCTTTATTCAGTTTTGTTGACTAGGTGATTCTTGGTTGTAAACCTAGCTCTTTTGCCCTCCAGGATATCATATTACAAGTCTTCCTTTCTTTTAATGTAGAAGCTGCCAATTTTTTTTTTTTTGTTATACTGACTGTGGCTCCACAATTTGTCAACTGTTTCTTTCTGACTGCTTTTAATAATTTCTCCCTGACCTGAGTGCTCTGTAATTTGGCTGTGTTCATTTTGGGATCTGTTTTGGTAGATGTTGGGTGGATTCTTTCAATTTTTATTTTAACCTCTGGATCTAAGATATCAGGGCAGTTTTCCTTCTTAACTTCTTGAAAGATGACATCTAGGGGCTTTTTTTTTTAAATCATGGCTTTCAGGTAGTTTAACATTTAAAAAATTTTTCTCCCCAATCTGTTTTTCAGATTGGTTGTTTTTTTGATGAGATATTTCAAATTTTCTTCCATTTTTCATTCTTTTTATTTTGTTTTTTTTGTTTGTTTGTTTCTTGATGTTTCATGGAGTTATTAGCATCCACTTGCCCAATTCTAATTTTGAAAGAATTATCTTCTTCAGTGAGCTTTTGTATCCCTTTTTCTATTTTGCTATTCTAAGTTTAAAGGAGTTCTTTTTGTTCAGTTAATATTTTGTACATGTATTTTTCCCATGTTGCCAATTTTGCTTTTTTAAGGAATTCTTCTTTTCAGAGGATTTTTGTACCTTTTTAAAAAAAAACATTTGGCATATTCTATATTTTAAGGTGTTATTTTCTTCAGTATTATCTTTTTATCTAGCTATTGACTTTTTTCATGATTTTCTTGCAAAGCTCTTATATCTTTTCCCAATTTTTCCTCTACATCTATTTAATTTTAATAAATAATTTTTAGCTCTTTCAAGAATATTTTGGGCCTATTACCTATTCACATTTTTCTTGGAGACTTTGGATGTAGCAGTTTTGACTTTGTTGTCTTCTTCTGGTTCTTTTTTTGTTGTTGTTGTTTGCTCATTTTTCCAGCCTATTTCTTGACTTTTAGCTTCATGTTAAAGTTGGATTTTGCTCATGGGGTGAAGGGGACTCTGTCTCAAGCTTTTTGATTTTTGTATAGATGTTTTCAGAAACTTCACAAAGTGAGATCCAGATTTTTCTAGTCTCAAGTCCAATGCATTATCCATGATGCCATGCTGAGTTTGATGATGAATGAGGAGAGAAATATAGAATGATAGCTTGGGGTGGAAGGATCAAGGATATGTTTGTTACTTTGGAGATAGAAGAGAAAGGGTTGTACTTATATAAGAGATTGAATGTGTGTATGTATATATGCATGTTTATGTGTATGAGAGACAAACATATAGGCAGAGGTACAGAGTGAAAATAAGAGGAAGAAGGAGGAGAAGAAGGAGGAAGAGGAGATGGAAGAGGAAATAAGTGGAATGTGTAGCCTTGGCAAAGGGAAAAGGCTATCACTTCCTTAGGAAATTAGAACAGTGGTGACAACCTCAGATAGAAATGGGATCCACTTAAATGTACATAAAGATCCCTACATATTGACTTAGAAAACTACACATTAATATCACCTATGCTTTTCTTGATTTTGTTACATATTTGTCAATTGCATTTGGATCTAGTTTGGGCTGGAGTTGTGAGTGCTATGGACCAGTGTTTGACATCTCTAAACTAGAACACAAGAAGACTGGTGGAGATATAGAAGGACTGTCTTAATTTTCTCAGCAACATAGGAGTCAGGATAATCTGCTGAAAGTCATTAGGGGAAGGTGGCATTGAATGCTGAAGAAGAGAGAAGGTTCAGAACAGTAACTGAGGAGCAAGATAAGTTCAGTCAAGGAAGAATAAAATAACTGTAGTTATTTTATTGCATTGTAGTGCATCAGTGAAGGTTTAACTAAGGATAGTTAATATAAAAATGTGGTGGAAGTAGCAACCACTGTTATGTGACTTGGTTAAGTTTTTTTTTGTTTGTTTGTTTTCTGCAGCATGGTATGAGGGGCAAGGAAGAATACAGATATTGGGGGTCACACATCTTGGAAGATTGTCCTGGCATGTACACATAGTTAAGGAATTCAAGGAAGGAGGATAATTCATAGTTGAACTGGTCAGCTATAGGGTCAAGATTGTAAAGGGAAGGAAAGCCACAGCATCGAATAAAATACAAATGAATTCCTTAACCTGGAAATCAGGAACCTTTAACATCTGTCCCATCTGCTTTTTGTTCTTGTTTCTTCTTTCTCCCCCCACACACCATGCATTATATTATATATAGTGCCAAAGGGCACTACTTGCTGCTTCAAATTGTATCCTGTACTTTCCTGGATCGAAGACCTCTATTCATAGTGTTCTCTATGTCTAGGATAAGGCGACTTTATCTCTATTTGCTAAAATCCTGCTCATCTTCCAATGTCCCACTCAAATGGCTATGGTCTTTCCCTTTTACCTCAACTATCTTTCATCATATCTCTTAGTACTATCCACCCTAACTGTGCATTTGCTATATTCCAATATTATTAATTTTATATGTGTATATGTCTTACCAATTTCACTAACTTTTAAGTACTATAAAGGAAAGAACAATCTTATTTGATATTTATTCTTCCTTTGTGCACAAAACTCCATATCAACGCAGGATCTTAAAAATATACTGAATTGAATAGATGATTTTCCCCCTTACATAGTCAACTAATGTTATTACTGTGATATAAGTTATAATGGGTATTGAAATCAGCCTCAGAAGAGGTGAATAGTGAGTATGCCAATAGAGAACAAACATTACTCGTACATTTAATTTCACTTCCCTATTCCCTCCTCATATTTTATCCTTTTACACATTTAGTAGCTATTGGGAAACTAGCCTGTGCTTTGCATAAGAAGATGGCAGAGTGTACACTTTTCCTCATGAGATCCTTGGTCTATTCACCCAAAGTTATAACAATGGTGAAACAACAGGGGCGTTTGTAAAGATATCAAATTTTGAGGGTGCTGGAAAAGATAGGACTTGAAATCTTTTATAGGTACAACCGAGTTTAGCACATAATCATCAAGAATATTTAGTTAAAATAGAAATTGCCAGATGGCATACTGCTTCTTTTCCTCCAACCCCTCCACCCCCTGATATGAATTCTTTCCTGTCCTAGAATTATTTTAGTGCCCTAGGTTCTCCGCTTTTCCCCAGTGGGACCCAATAATTGGAGTTCATTCTCATTCTCGCTTTATATTTGATGTCCCCATTCACCCCCGTATCTGGCTTTGGGAGGCAACGTGATATAGTAGATTGAGAGTTGGACATGGTATCATTTAGATATCAATTCAAATCTTGCCTCAGACTCCTACTACCTTTATGACCCTGGACAAGTTACTTTACCTCTCTCAGTCTCAATTTCCTCACCTGTAAAATGGAGATAATAGGGTGCTGTGAGGACCAAATAGGGATCTATATGCAAAGTGCTTTGCAAAAAGTAGTACATAAATTTTAGTTATTACTGCTGTTTAAGAAAGAAACTTCCAGGGCACAATCCATGTTTCTTGCTCAGCACATTTGGAGCCTCTTGCCCCTGAACTAAAAATTGCTACTTACAGTTCTAGTCTCTTATCCATGAATGTATTCTGGTAAGAGAGTAAGATCAGCATCTCAGTAAGGAAGTGAGACCCAATTTCTATTTTGAAAGTATGTTGTAAACTGCCTTCAAATCAACATTATAATAACTTGGTTTTTATAGCTCACCTTTTCCCCAAGGAACTCAATGAGGGTGCACAATTCACATTTGCCTATGAATTTCTGCATGTGCCCTGGCTGTTACCTCTCTTGTGTGCATCAAACAGATGTGCTTGCTAATTTGCTAAAGTCCCCATCAGCAATATTTAAACATTATACAGTCTTCAGAGTTTTTAAAATAATAGGTTAGGCTATCAAAGATGCTCTCAATGACATCTTTTCCCCTGTTTCCTACCTCCTTTCTTTCATTTTCATATTGCTACCCTCTGCCACAGAAAAATAAAGATCTTTGCATCATTAGCTACATAACAACTTAATATCATAAGCATTAAGATTCCGATTCACCCCCTCCTCCTACCAGTATCTCTAAATATTCCCATTTCTTAATTTTCTTCTAGGAACATCTGCATAAAAAATGAAAAGAAAACAGAATTCCATGATCCTTATTTTTAAGAGTTCATCTGTCCCCTCCTAAAATGCCAGTCTTGTACTGTGATATCACTGTCAGTTGCTATGGAAATGGTTATGATGCCACAGAGACATAGCTGCAGGTGGGGATTAACCAGCAGGAAGGCCGGATGAACTCCTATGAACTAAAGATCCTGTTTCTCATGTTAATCGTCCCACTGATTAAAAAATGAGAATGGAACAAAATTAAGCTGATCTATGACATACATGACAACCCTAAATAGTCTCTTTTTCAAACCTGCTCAAATGGTTTTTTATCAGTGTTTAAGATACCTAGATGGTATGACCTATGGATTTCATGATCAATTACATATTTATACCAAGTTGTGGAAGGAAAATTGACTAAATTTTGTCCATGTCTGTGTTCCAAAGGATCTATGTTCTCATTAACCAATGAGGATTTATTAAGGAACTATAAAGTACTGGGAACTATATTCTGCTGAAGATACAACTACAAAAAATGAAACAACTCCTCCGAAGGAGCTTATATTCTAATGGGGGAGACAAGCACACCTATAAGAATGTATAGGATAGGGGATGGCTAGATGTTGCAGTGAATAGGGCACTGGCCCTGAAGTCAGCAGGACCTGAGTTCAAATCCAGCCTCAGGCACTTAACAATTACTAACCATGTGACCTTGGGCAAGTCACTTAACCCCAATTGCCCTTCCCTCCCCCCTCCAAAAGAGCAAAAAAAAAAGGGAGGAGAAGATAAACATATAAAAGAATAAATATGAATAAATATAATGTAGTTAAATTCAAGTTAGTTAATAAGAGAGAACACTATAGTTGGGGGATAAGGAAAGGATGTAGAAGGTTGTACTTGAGCTTTGTCTTGAGGGGAAAAAGGACTCTGAAGCAGAGGAGAGGAAAGAGGGTACTGCTGGTATATAGGGCTGTATGTTGTGTGTAGATCACAAGCCATCTATGACTTCTCTTCTTGTGTAATTTTTACTCATTGGTAGGCAACTAAGTGGCACATTGGAAAGAGTGCTAAAGTTGGCATCAGGAAGCCTGAGTTCAAATCCTGCCTCAAATACTAGCTATGTGATCTTAGTTACTTAATCTGTAAAATGGGGATTATAATAACACCTACCTTCCAGGGTTGTTGTGAGGTCAAAAGAAGATAATATTTGCAAAGCATTTTGTAAACTTTAAAATACAAAATGAATGGTAACTATTATTACCCTTTCTTCTAATTTAGTGTTGGTTTATTATTTATTCTAAGAGCCCTTACTTTCAAATTAGAGAATCTGGGTCCAAATAAAACACTTTCTACCCATATGACCTTGGGCAAGTCATTTAACTTACTTGAGTCAAAGTTTACCTATCTGCAAAGTGAAGCTGTATAGCATGAACTGTGAGGTACCTTCTAGCTCTAGATCTATGATTCCATCATTCTATATCAATAATCTGTATATGCACAAACAGCTCATTCTAAAATGAATCCTACACTGACAACTGCTATAACAAATTCTGCATTTGGTATCTATGTACAATAAGAACTTGTATTCACATAGCACTTTAAGATTTACACAACAATGTCCTTGCAACAACTCCATTTGCTTTAATAATAATATCATTTATATAGAACTTTAATGTTTACAAAGCGCTTTACAAATATTTTTTCATTTATCTTCCTAGAAGGTAGGCACTATTATAATCCCCATTTTACAGATGAGAAAATTGAGGCAGAGAGAGCTTAAATGACTTGCCCAGGGTTACACAATCAGTAACTCTCTGATGTTCAATTTGAAATCATGTTTTCCTGACTCTTTCTGTAAACTGTGCCACCTAGCTATCAAGTTTCATCATATATGAACAAGAAGTGAAAAACTGTCACAAATCAGGAGTCCAGGGAAGCAAGCTGGACTGCTAGTTGAGCAGCTTAATGGCTATGTCATGAATAAATGTTAGAGCTCACACTCCAAACTAGGTCTCCTGACTCCATGCTTAGAACTCTTCCCTCTAATGAACTGAGTCATGGGGAAGATGTACAATTCATTTCAGTCACCTTCATGATCTATTCCAATATTCATAACTGAACCAGTCACAAGACAATTCACAAAGATGATTAAAAGAGTGGAAATTAATGGATCAAGCAATCTGTAATCCATTCATTTGACAGGCACCCAGGCAGCTTCCATCTAAAATAAATAAGTATCGTAGTACTGGGCAACTCATAATTATTTGAATTCCACTGCATTAAACATGACTAGAAAGGCAGCCTTGAGCATGGCAATTTTGTTTATTTCAGAGGTAGAATATTGGACAGAGAAAGAATGAGGACACATAGGATGGGGTAACTCTGGCTTTGCATCTCTGCCTGGGTACATAACCTTGGGCAAGTGACTTAACCTCTTGAGGCCATCATTTCATGGGGATGGTGATGAAAATAAGAATCTTCCTCCTCTTATTACTGCTCAAGGATCTTTTGAAAATTAATGAGATAGTGTCTACAGAGCATTCTGAAGTAACTGGATAGAATGAAAAAGATAACCAGGAAATATTTTAGGTGATTCAGAATCAGGATTTGTCTGTGATTTTGGATTTTATTTCAAGAAGGCTAGTATGAGGATAGTTTTATTCCAGAGGCACTAAAAGATCACAGAAAGAGATCAGTTTGGGTCACACCTCTGTTTTTAACTAAACCAATTCTTACAGACATTGTGAACTTGATTGTGAATAAAATCACACACATATATGTGTATATATATGCATATATGTATAAATTACATATATAATTATAAAAATTGATTACAATTAATATATTATGTTTATAATTGTGTGATAAATTATATAATTAAATGATATAATTATAATTTGTATACACATGCATAATATTTAACCATTTGGTAAAAAAGAAATATCATTGCCAAGAACTAGGAAAAACTGAACTTTCTTCAGTTTAAAATCAGCCCTAAATTAAGTTCTAGTCTGTATTATTGAGCTTAATCATTTCCATTATGCAGATTCTCCAGAAACTTTGACTTTTCTATTCATTCATTTGCTAATTCATTTATTCATTCTCCATTTTCCTTTCTCTAAATATTTACTGAATGCCTACTATGTGTAAGATACCGTGCAAGACAGCAAAGGGGGGAGAGAAAAATGAATAAAACATTGCCTCTGCCCTCCAGGTTGCAGCCATAAAATTAGAAATGTACAAATACAAATAATATAAATCATAATGTGAAAGGGAAATAAATGATCAGAGGAAGGACTATCAGAGATCAGATAAAGGAGAAATTACTTCGGCCTAGAGGAACAAGGGAAGACTCAAGAAGGAGGTGACTTTTGGGCTAGCCCTTGATTAATGATTAGGAATTGGGAGGTTGAAGTTGATGTGGTGGTCACTCTAGGCAGAATTTATAAAAGGAACAAAGAATATGATTCAGGTAAGCTCAGGGTCTGTTTAGGAAACAGCTGATAGTCGAGTTTGACCGAAACAGAGTTTGTCTGGAGAGACATATCAATTAAGAAGTCAATAAGTATTTACTAAGTACCTCCTATGTATCAAATGCTTTGCTAAGCTATAGGTATTAAAAAAGAGAATGAAATATTTATAGAATGTACCTCAAGAAAGGTACATTCTATTAGGGGGACTAACTAGTACATATTTAAATATTTCTACAAATAAACCCAAAATGAATAATAGTGTTTAGGAAGCAAGGTCAACAGAATTTGGGGGATCAGGAAAAGCTTTCTCTAGAAGGTTGTATTTGAAGAGCTCATTGAAAGAAAAAAAATCTTTGAAACAGAGATAAGGAGAAAGCATATACTTGCTATGGGGGTTAGTCAGTTCAAAACTCCAGAGAAGAGAGAGGAACTGAGGAATAGAAAAGAGAGAAGTCCAATTTGGTTGGAGTATAGTTTGGGAAGGAGAGTAATGTGTAATGAGGCTGGAAATGAAGATTGGATTCTTGTTGTGAAGGACTACAACAGTCAAACTGAGGGGTCTAAATTTGATCCTAGAGGCAACACGGAGCCTTTGGAGTTTGTGGGGAAGTAAGATAAAATAGTCAGATGTGTGTTTATATAAAATCACTCTGGTAACCATGTAGTGGATGGATTTGAATGGAGAGAGAACAATTAGGAAGCCATTGTTAGTGTCTAGGAAAGAAGTGACAGTCCTGAACTAAGGTGGTTTCTATGTGAAGAGAGAGGAGGACTGAGAGGTAAGAAAGGTTGAAGAGGCAAAACATGGCAAATGATTGAATATTTAAGATAAAGGATAATAAAGGGTCAATGACATTGCAAAGATTATAAACCTAAGAGACTTGAAAAATGTGGTGCCTTTGCCAAAAATAGGAAATTTGGAATATGGGTGAGCAAAGGAGAGGTAAGGTCATGAATTCTGATTCAGATATGTTGAATTTAATGTGACTCTGGGCCATTAAGTTTGAAATACCCAGTAAACAGTTGTTATACAGAGCTGAAACTGAGGAAAGAGACTGGGACTGGATATAGAGATCTGTGAGTCATTTGAATAAAGATGATAATTCCATAGGGGATATTGAGTTCATTAAGAGAATGTAGAAAAAGTCCAGGACAGTGGTTTGTAGAACATTAAAAATTAGGTATGGATGATGACCCCCCACACCAGAAAAAAAAAGTTTAAGAAGGAGTGGTCATACACATGGAGGAGAGGCATGAGAGAGCGGTATCACCAAAACTCAGGAAGGATAAAACTATGATGGAGGACAGGGTGGTGATGAGTATCAAATGCAGCAGAGAGGGAAAGAAGGAAGAAAACTGAGAAAGGAACCTTAAATATGGCAATTCAGGCGTGTGAGAGTTAAAAATGGAACACTTAGGGGTGGCTAGGTGGCGCAGTGAATAGAACACCGGCCCTGGAGTCAGAAGGACCTGAGTTCGAAGCCGGCCTCAGACACTTAATCCACACAAACAAAAACCTAGCCGTATAACCTTGGGCAAGTTATTTAACCCCAATTGCCCTAAAGGGGCGGCTAGGTGGCACAGTGAGTAAGAGCGCCGGCCTCGGAGTTGGGATGACCCGAGATCAAATCCAGCCTCAGAAAATGAGCACCCACACATAAATAATGACTAGCCGTGTAACCTTGAGCAAGTTACTTAACCCCAACTGCTTTTAAAAAAAAGAGTGATTCATTGATACTTTCAAGCAGGTAGGCTGAGAGAGTTGTGCTCTAAGAAGGTAATCTGTCAGCTTTACTGAGGATAAGTTTTAAAGGAAAGAGATTGAGGACAAGGAGACAAGCCAGTTGGACACCACCAAAATAATCTAGATGAGAAGAAATGATTTTCTGAATGAGAAGAATGGCTGTGAAAATGGAGTGGAGGAGATGAACATAGATATTAGCAAATTCAGAATCTATGGGATTTTCTGCCTGATTGAACATGGAGTATAAGGGAAGACTTGTCAAATGCAATGGCTTTCAAGGATGGAAGAAAAAGTTAACAAAGGAGAAAATATTTTGGGGATATGGAAGACAGGTTGTTTGTAGGAAAAAAATTAAATAGAAGGATAGAATGAGACACAGCACTATGTCTCTCCTGTTTCCAGCTATAGTAGTGACCACACTCTGAATGTGGTTAGAAGAATTGCATGTAACACCTGCTCAGTCAGGTAATGTATATTACTTAAAGTCAGCCAGCAGAACTATCTTATTTGTAACACCTACAACCAATAACTGATCACAGAGCCACAGATTTATGGCCTGAATGACTCCCTAGGCTGCATATCCAAGTATTGTCAAAGTAAAAAGGACTGCCTTGGTTGGCTTAGTGATGCCTCATTTGGATCACAGCCTTGATGCCAGATGTTTCCCTTTGGCCACTTCATGAGGATTTTGCAAAGTCTTTCCCCTATTGCATAAACTATTGAGACATTTTTCCTATTATCACTAATAAAAGCTCTTTTTGTTTCCACATTAAAATTTTCTTTGTTCATGTGCTCCTGTGATTCTTTTTTTATGTATTTTTTGTTTTTTTTACCTTAAATAGTATTTTATTTTTTTCCCACAATTACATATCAAGAAAAATTTTAGCATTCATTTTTACAAGATTGTGGGTTGCAAATTTTTCTCCCTCTGTCCCTCTTCTGAAAACAATAGGTAGTTTGATATAATTTATACATATAATAGCATGTAAAATATATTTCCATATTTATCATGGT
Source organism: Gymnobelideus leadbeateri (assembly GCA_011680675.1). NCBI lineage: Eukaryota > Metazoa > Chordata > Mammalia > Diprotodontia > Petauridae > Gymnobelideus > Gymnobelideus leadbeateri. Next base: position 91,512 of record WOXC01004446.1, read on the forward strand.
TTTAGAAGAAGAAATAGAATAAAAGGAAAACAAAAACAGAAGAAAGAATAAAGAAAGTGAAAAAATATTCTTCAATCTGCATTCTGAGTCCCTCAGTTCTTTATCTGGATGTGGATAGCATTTTCCTTCATGAGTTCTTTGGACTTGCTTTCAATTGTTGTGTTGCTGAGAAAAGCTGAGTTGATCATCACACGATGTTGCTGATACTGTGTACAGTGTTTCTTGGTTCCTCTCATTTCACTTGACATCAATTTGTACAAGTCTTTCCAAGTTTTTTTCTGAAATGTGCTTGTTCATCATTTCTTATTGCACAATAGTATTCCATTACATTCATACATCACAACTTATTCATTCATTTTCCAATTGATGGGTATACCCTGGATTTCCAATATTTTGCCACTGTGAAACAGACTGTTATAAATATTTTGCACATGTAGAAACTTTTCCCTTTTTTATGATTTCTTTGGGATATAGACCTAGTAGTGGTATTGCTGGATCAAAGGGTATGCACAAACTGGTTGCTCTTTGGCATATTTCCAAATTGCTCTCCAGAATGTTTGGATCACTTCTCAACCCCAACAGTGCATATTAATGTCCCAATTTTTCCACATCCTCTCCAACATTTATCATTTTCCTTTTTTGTCATATTAACCAACCTTATTGTTGTGAAGTAGTATTTCAAATTTGTTTTAATTTGTATTTCTCTAATCAAAAGTGAGTAGCATTTCTTAAACTGTGGGTCACACCCCCATATGGGGTCATAGCCCACAGTTTAAGAAGTGTTGAAGGGGTTAAGAAGCCCTGATTTATAGTACTTCTTCACATGCCTATTCATAGCTTTGATTTCTTCATCTGAAGACTGCCAGTTTATTCCCTTTGACCATTTTTTAATTGGGGGATGGCTTGTCTTCTTATAAATTTGACTCAGTTTTCTATATATTTGAGAAAAAAGACCTTTATCAGAGATACTTACTGTAGATATTGTTTCCCAATTTTCTGTTTCCTTCTTACCTTGGTTGTATTCATTTTGTTAGTGCCAAAGTTTTTCAATTTAATATGATAAAAATTATCTATTCTACATTTTGTAATGCTCTCTATAAATTTGTTTGGTCATGAATTCTTCCCCTCCCCATAGATCTGACAGGTAGAATATTCCTTGCTCTTCTAATTTTATTACTTCATTGTCTATGGTGCAAGATAGAGTTTACTTCCTCTTCTCTCTTAGTTAGGTCTATTTTTGCTTTTACTTTGTCTAAGGTTGTTAGCCCTCCTTTTTTGTTTTTAATTCACCTGAAGCACAATTGATTTTGCTCCAGTCCCTTAACTTTACTCTGTGTATCTCTCTGTTTGAAGTATGTTTCTTGTTTGTTTTTGTTTTTGATTTTTGCTTTTTTTTTTGAGGGGAAGGGCAGGGCAATTGGGGTTAAGTGAATTGCCCAAGGTCAAACAGCTAGTAAGTGTTAAGTGTCTGAGGCTGAATTTGAACTCAGGTCCTTCTGACTCCAGGGCCAGCGCTCTACTCACTGTGCCACCTAGCCACCCCGGATTATAGTTTTTGATCCACTCTCCTCTTCACTTCCATTTTATGGGAGAGTTCATTCCATTTACATTCACAGTTATGATTACTACCTGTGTATATCCCTCCATCCTATTTTTCTTCCTGTTTGTCCTCTCTCTCCTTTCACCCTTTACCACATTACCAGTTTTGCTTCTGTCTACCACCTCCTCTGATCTGCCACCCCTTCTCTCAGTTCCCATCTCCTCCCTTTACTTTGCTTCTTCCCCTACTCCTTCCTTGTCATGTAAAATAGATTTTTATATTCATCTGTCTGTGTATGCCATTCCCTCTTTGAACCAATACTGATGACAGTAAGGTTCAAACAATACCCATTGCCCCACCCCACCCCCATTTTCTCCTCCACTATAATAGGTCTTTCTCACTTTTTTCCTGTGAGATAATTTATCCCATACTACTTTTCCCTTCCTTCTGTACCTAGTGTAGTCCTCTTTTTTATCCCTTAATTTTTTTAATGTCATTCCCTCAAATTCACCTTATACCCACATTCTCTATCTGTACTGTTAATGATACAATTTTTAAGAGTTACATAAGTAAGATACAAAAGTATCATCTTCTTGTGTAGGTATGTAAGCATTTTAGCTCTATTGAATCCCTTATGTTTTCTTTTTTCTTTTTACCTTTTTATGCTTCTTTTGAGTCTTGATATTGGAGGTCAAATTTTTAGTTTAGTTCTGATCTTCTCCTTATGAAGGCTTGAAATCTTTCCTGTCCATTGAATGACTATGTTTTCCTTTGATGTATTATTTTTAATTTTGTTGGGTGATTCTTGGTTGTAGTCCTAACTCCTTTGCCCTCTGGAATATCATGTTCCTTGACTCCTAGTCCTTTAATGTTGCAACTGCCAAATCTAGTGTAATCCTTATTGTGACTCTCCAATATTTGAATTATTTCTTTCTGACAACCTGTATATTTTTCTTGATCTGATAGTTCTGAAATTTGGTTATAATAGTGCTTTAGGTTTTTATTTTAAGAATCCACCTGGTGATTGGTGGATTCTTTCAATGCCTATTTTGCCCTCTGCTTCTAGGACATCAGGGCCGTTTTCCTTGATGATTTCTTTAAACAGGCTATCCAGGTCCTGATTTTGATAATGGATTTCAGGTAGTTTAATGATTCTAATACTGTCTCTTCTGGATCTGTTTCCTAAGTTAGTTGTTTTCCCCCAGAAGTATTTTACAATTTCTTCAATTTTTTTTCTGTTTTGAATTTGTTTTATTGATTCATTATGTCTCATAGAGTCATTAGCTTCTAGTCATTGACTCATTCTACCTTTTAAGGTGTTATTTTCCTCAATTGTTTTTGTATTTTCATTTCTTTTTGGCTAATTATACTTTTTAAGAAATTGTTTTCTTCAGTGGATTTTTGTATCTCCTTTTCCATATGGCCAATTTTATTTTTTAAGCAGTTTTCTATGCTGTTGAGTTTTTGTTCATAATTCTCCTGCATCACTATTATTTCTTTTCTCAACTTTTCTTCTACCTCTCATATGATTTTTAAGCTCCTCTATGAGCTCTTCCATGAGTTTGTTATTTTTTCTTCTTCTGGGCTTGAGCCCACTTTCCATTTTTCTTTAAAATTTTGCCCATAGGTGTTTTGACATTGTTGTCCTCTTCTGAGTTTGTGTTTTGATCTTCCCTGTCACCACAATAACTTTCTCTGGTCAGATTTTTTGTTGTTGTTTTTGCTCTTTTTTTTTTTTTTTGGCCTTTTCCTTTTCTTTGAATTTGATCTCAGCTCCCAGAGTGGAAGGGGCTCTGTCTCAGACTTTTTGTGCCAGGGGCTGCAGGTCTGGCTGTTTAGCTGGTGCTGCATTGATATTGCCTTGAGGCCCAAGGGTCTCCTGTGTCTTGTTGAGAAGAAAGAGTTGGGGTAGCTGGCAATGCTGGAGACTGTGGGTGTCTGGTAGCTTATCTAGTGCTCAGCTTGGATCCTAGTTTGGTTTGTGCTGAAGCCAGGTGGGGGTTTTCTGATTTCCCCAGGGCTACACCAAAGCACATAGAGGTCTGGCCCTGGAGGAAGCCCACCTGCCCATAGCTGAAGCATGTGGAGCTCTGGCCACTGGAGAAAATCTGTCTGGATGGGGCTGCACTGAAGTATGTGGTGGTTCTCAGAGGTGGAATCTGGCATAGAATCTGGATATGTGTGTATGGGGGGAGTGGTAGTAGTGAAGTCCTGGTATTGGCCTTTGCCTACTCCACCACACTAGGTCTCAGGATCTCCCGCTGGTTTGCTAAGGCCAATATCAAGAAATCTCATCTCTGGAATAAGACTGGATACATGTGGTGCCAATTTGGAAAAGGATGAAAAAAATTTACTTGACTATATTAGGCCCATTGTTGGGACTAAGACTCTATTAAATATCTAAAATCCTTTTGGAAATAGGCAAAGGTACATTGACTAGGTAGGTAGGGTATATTGGTCTCTATTCAGGTATGTCAGAATATAATATAGACGTATAGAGAAAGTCTCCCAGTCTCAAGAATTACACTACTTTGACCTGAGTAGGTCAGAGATCATAGTGTTTTAGATTTAGAGAGGACCTTGGAGACTGTCTAGTTCAAATCTCATTTTGCACATAAGGAAATTGAAATCCAGAGAGGTTATGACTTACCCAAGATCCCACAATCTCACCTAGTTCACTGTCCTAATCAACACAGTAAATTCTCCAGGCGCACTACAAGGGCCAATTTAGGAAAAAACATCTCAGAGGCCTTTTATAAACTGCTGTTAGGCAGCCTCAGAGTTTACAGAAGGTGCTTTTTTCCTGTTCTGATAGCTAAACTTTGCTTTCTCTCTGATGGTGATAATGCAATACCACTCCATTTATAAAAAGGTCATTCTTTCCCTAACTCCAACACTCTGGAACACAGTCCTGAATCTAGGACAAATGCTTCTAACCCCTTAAATAGCTGCACCAAAGCCATAGACTTTGCTCATAAAGCACTCAGTAAGAGTCATATTGACATACAATTCTAACAAATTTGCTTTTCTGGTTTCTCAGCTCACAGTAGATTAGAAGCAGTAAATTAGAAGAGGAGAAAGGGGATGGTGTTACAAGCAAGCACTCTGACAAGAGAGGAGGTGAAAAATGACAGCAGGACAGTAAAAAAGGAGATCTAACAACTGAAATATCAGAGGTAAAAGTAGTTTTACCAGCTAAATGATGAGACTGAGTCATCAAGAAAAATTGAATTATATAACATGTGATACCATTTACATATGAATGTAGAAATGCATGAAATGTATGCCTAGAAAGATTGTTTTGAAAAATGGCTATAATTTAACAAAAAACTTGTCATTCAAAAGATAAAATTTCAGTTGTTTGGAAAACACACTTATATGTGACACTTCTTTCCTGACACTGGCAGTTAGATGAGGAGTAGCTATAGTAATTATTATATAAATTCAATAAGTATAATAATTATTATAAATAAGAAAAACTCTAAAAAAATTAAAAATCTTGATTAGAATCAGGGCCAAGATGGAAACTGGTTAATGGAATTTCATTTATCTCTTCAGAGTTCCAATGGCAACCCAACATTTCTATGTGATGAGAACCATTCCAAGATGTCATTTGCCTTAAGACTCTTCTTTAGAGGCAGAGAGATTAGAAGAAATAAGTAAGACTGATGGAAAGGAACTATTATTTATCCTGTTTTGTCCCTATTTAGAAATCTACCCAAAACTAAGGCTCCATGTGCTGTCCTTTCCCAGAGCATCCCCACATTACAACTGTGTAAAAATATTTATTTTTTTTCTACTTGGAAACCAACTCAAGATCACATTTTCATGGGCTTGGTAGAAAAGTACAACAAATTTCCTTCTCACCTCAAATCTCACAGATGGAAACCTGCCATTTTGGTTAATATCTTCTCTGCTAAAATTATATAAATTGTCTGTGACAAATGGATAATTTTTACCTAAAGAGAATTCAAGACTGCCTTTTTCTGGCCTAAGGAGTTTGACAAATGAGCAGATGATAGATAGATAGATAGATAGATAGATAGATAGATAGATAGATAGACAGACAGAATATGTATTAAGCACTTACTGTGTGCCAGGTACTGTGCTAAGTTGATGAATATGAGACTTTATAAGCACATTCAGTGCTTTATCCAGAAAAGTATCATGGAAAACACACTGCCTCTAGAATTCTGAGACCCAGCATTCAAATCTCACTTCTAATCCTTACTATTGTGGGACCTTGGAGAAATCATTTAACAGACTTTGGTTCCCATGTCTGTAAAATGAAGTGTAAATGTAAAATGAAAGGGATGAACTAGATGTTCTCATCTCTCAGTCTGTGATCCTAGGTTTCTAATTTTGACTAGAAAACTGATTTCTCACTTATACACTGAGATACTTTTGCTTAAACACTAATATTTTCTTCATTAATTAAATTCACAAATTCTAATGAGTTTTTCTTAACAATGAGGAATATAACCCTGTATTATTCTACTGTGATCATGGCTTTTCTGGAACACATCAGTCTTATGCTGGCCACCACTGGGACTTTTGGTCCTAAATGATCCAGACTGACTTTTCATACAGCTGGAAATCATCTGATGATTGTCATTGCTCCTCCCTTCTTTGTGTTATGAAGACCAGCTGACAAGTCACTTCTTAAAGGGTTCTTAGCTTCCCTTCTTCCAGCCAAATTTTTAAAACATGTCTTAAGTACAGTAAAACAATCTTTTTTCTTTTTCTCTCTCAAATCAATTCATTACAATGACTATTCATTGAGTATGTAGTGTGTGCCAAGCCCTCTCTGTATTAAATGCAGTAGAAATTATGACAAAGTATACAATATGATTCTTTCCAGTGCTCAGGGAACAATCACCAAGATTATAGTACCATTGCTATGGAAAAAGGATCTATTTCTTTATGGATTTACAAAGTCCCTACAGTACCCAGACTAAAGTTCGCTTTCCTGTCCACTATACCTCTATAGTTTACACACCACTTTCCCTTCCCAAATCTAATGCAAACTCCTTGAAGGTAGATAATTTATCATTTTGTATTTGTCTCTTAAGCTGTTAACATAGTGCCTGGTACATAGTATGCATTTAATAAATGCTGATTAATTGATAGTTTGGTTCTATAATTCTATGCTTACCACTTAAGGGTAGTTTGTTGGGATAAAAAAATGCTCTCATAACACCTCACATTTGGAAATGCTCTCACAATAACTCCTTTTTATAATTCAGTTTGTAGAACATCTTCCTTGAAACAACACAATGAGACAGGTAGTGTGAGTGCTATTATCCTCATTTCACAAATGAGGAGCAATGAAAAGCTAAGGTAAGTCAAGTGACTAGACCAGTGTCATAGAATTAATAAGTATCAGAGATGACACACAAACCCAGAGCAAGTGACAATAAAGCAAATGATCTTTCTGTTTTACTTCACTACTTTTTTTTACACATGAAACAGCTAGATCAGTTGGTCAGTCAATCAACATTTATTAAGCACCTACTATGTACCAGGCATTGTGCTAAGCACTGGGGATACAAAAAAGCCATAAGATAGTGCCTTCCCTCAAGGAGCTTACAATCCTTACAATCTAATAGATGCCAGTAAGAGGTGCCATATGGGAATTCAAAGAAGGAAGATATCACTGTGACCTGGGATAGTCAGGGAAGTCTTTGTGGAGGAGAAAGGCTTTGAAAGAATGATAGGCTTTGGATATTACCAATTCTAGTCTCAACTCATTGTGTAAAATTGAATAGTAGGAAAAGTTTGCACTAAGTTAAATTTGTATATTTTTGCCATGCTACAATTATTCCCAAGCTGCTTGATGCCACAGAAATTTGTGTTTGTCACAAATATCCTCCCAATGATGCTGTGTAGTTGTGAACTCCATGTTCTTATAGCATCAGCTAGATGGTGCAATGGATAGAACACTGGATCTGGAGTTAGGAAAACCTGAACTCAGGTCTTGCAGTAGGCACTTGACTAACTGTGTAACTCTGGGCAAGTCACTCTAGGAGAAGCTTCAGTTTCCTCATCTGCAAAACAGGAACAATAATAACGGTACCTACCTTCAGGAGTTGTTATAAGGATCAAATGATATATTATCTATAAAGCACTTAGAATAATAACTGGCACATAGTTGGTGTTTAAAAAATGTGTGTCTCCTTCCTTCCTCTAACCAAACTGGGAGGAGAAAGAGACTTCTGTATTAGCTGTGATACTGGTTCCAATTTGAGTTAGTACTATTCTTGAGGTTCATTGATTTTTTTAACCTAAAAGTAAAAAAATAAAATCAGTTTTTGCCATATACTTTTATTTCCACATATGGGGGAGGGCAAAGCCCAGATGGTGGAATAAGGGAGGAACTCAGCTGAACTTTCCCAAATTCACCTTCAAAAAACTATAAAATAATGTCTCCAAACAAATTCTAGAGTGACAGAACCAAGTAAAAGATGGGGTGAAACAATTTTCTAGCCCAAGATAACTTAGAGGGTTGACAAGAAAAGAATGCAGTCCACTGTAGGTAGTTTAGGCAGTGCTGGCTGGGTCCAGGCAAGCCAGTAGCAGTCTGGACCAAGCAAGTCAACAGGAGGCCCTGAGCCTTGGTGCAGCAGGTCAGTGATTAGGACCTACAGTAACCATGCCCCATAGTCCCAGCAGAGAAATCCAGAGTTGAGAGCCCAGATGCAGGTGCAAGAAGCTTAGGACAGTGCCCCCATACCCCAAAAGCAGAGGACAATTTTAAAAATAAAAATATATGCTGAAAAAATGAACAAAACCAAAAAAAAATGTAAGATCATAAGAATTTACTCTGGTGATAAGGAAAATTAAAATACAAACTCAGAAGAGGACAACATTGTCAAAATGCTTACATGCAAAGCCTCAAAGAAAAATAAGAATTGATCTTAGGCCCATAAAGAACTCATGGAAGAGGGGCAGCTAGGTGGTGCAGTGAATAGAGAACCAGGCCTGGAGTTAGGAGGACCTGAGATCAAATCTGACCTCAGGCACTTGACACTTACTAGCTGTGTGATCTTGGGCAAGTCACTTAACCCTAATTGCCTTGCCTCCCCCCCCCAAAAAAAAAAGAACTCATGGAAGAGCTCCAAAAGAAGCTTAAAAATGAATGTGATGTAGAAGAAAAATTGAGAAAGGATATGAGAGTGATGCAAGAGAATCATGAAAAAAGAATCAAAATCTTGGCAAAGGAAGCAAAAAAAAAAAATAGAAAAAAATGTAAAAAAATTCATTAAAGAAAACTCCTTAAAAAGTAGAACTGGATAAATGAAAGAGTAGGTACAAAAATTAACTGAAGAAAATGATTTCTTCAAAATTAGAATTAGGAAAGTGGAAGCTAGTGACTATCAGACATCAAGAAGAAATCAAAATCAAAAGAATGAAAAAATAGCAGAAAATGTGACATTTCTTAGAAAAACAACTAACCTGGAAAATAGATCCAGGAGGAATAAAATAATTTTTGGATTATCTGGAAGCTGTGATAAAAAAAAAAAGAGTCTGGACTCCATATTTCAAGAAATTATCAAGGAAAACTGTCCTGATATCCTAGAGCCAGAGCATAAAATAGAAACAAAGAATTTACTGAATGCAGATCAAAGTATGTTATTTTTTCATTTTTATCCATGGTTTGGGGTTTGTTTGTTTGTTTGTTTTTTGGCCTGTACCATCTTTCACAGCATGAGTAATATAGAAATATGTTTTGTATGATTCCACATGTATAACCTGTGTATAATTGCTTACCATCTCAGGAGGGGTGTTGGGAAGAAGGATTGCGAGGATTTAGAACTCAGCATTTTTTAAGAAATGACTGTTAAAAATTGTCTTTATATGTAACTGAGAAAAAAGTAAAATATTATTTAAAAGACTTCTTATGTTTGGCACCAAAAGTCTTTCCAAATGAGTGGCATATGTATCCACATTTAATGGGGGAACAAATACAAAATACAAAATTTACAAATCAAAAGACATTAATTAAGAATGATTTTTATATTAAAAAGAAGCCCCAGGGGGCGGAGCCAAGATGGCGGAGTAGAAACAGCTCGTCCAAGCCTCTCTGCCCCCAGATTCTCCACAAACTATGTAAAAAAGGACTCTGAAAATCTTCTGGAGCCCCAGCACCCACAGAACGACACAGAGAAGCTAACCTCCCGCTGAGGACAGCCCAGCACCCTGCAGGAAGGACCAGCGCAGTGGTCTGGGAGCTGGCAGCGCGCAGAGCGCAGGAGCTGAGCCGAGCCCAGGTCCACGTGAGCCGAGGTTTTAGCCCCAGGGCGGCAGGGCCAGCAGCCGGCCGGAGGAACCCCAGAACACCAGGAACTGTGGAGACGCCAGAATTATCAACATAGACTTGCCTAGGACAAAGTAAGAGGTTAGTGTCCTATGGACTTTGGGACCCGTATTTGGGGAATGCGTCAGCTCCCTCCCCTGGGGGCTAGAAGCTGCTGAGGAGACAAGCCACTGTGTAGTTTTCAGAGGCATTTCCGGCTCCCAGCCTACAAATCGTGGGGAGATCCAGCGATCAGTCTTGGGGGGTAATCGCTCTTGTTTTAACCTCCCTGGATCTGGATTGTGATCTAGGGTGGAAGTTGTGGGTGGGTTTACAGCTTGCCAGAAACAGAAGTTGCCCCCCACACGTTCGGGACGAAAATTCCTCTATGAGGCCTTAAAGCCATAGTGTGGCAACAAGCCCAAAAGTCAAGTAATTAAGTGGCAACATGCCAAGGCAAAGGAAACAGAAAAATGCAACCCTAGACTCCTATTTTGGGGGCATAGAGCAGGAAAAGGACTGTGAGGTCAGAAGTCCTGCTCCAAAAGCCCCAGGGGAAACCATGAGCGGGTTGCAGGCCATAGAGGACCTTAAGAAGGACTTTAAAATCAAATAAGAGAAGTGGAGGAAAAATTGGAAAGAGAAATGAGAAGGATGCAGGAAAAGTATGAAAGGAGGGTCAACAGCCTGACTGAGGAAAACAACACCTTAAAAAATAGACTAACTCAAATGGCAAAGGAGGCCCAAAAGGGCAATGAGGAGAAGAATGCCTTAAAAAGTCGAATTTGCCAGATGGAAAAGAATCTCAAAAGTTCACTGAGGAGATTCATTCCTTCAGAGTTAGACTGGAGCAAATGGAAGCTAGTGACTTTATGAGAAATCAAGATGCTGTTAAGCAGAGCCAAACAAACGAAAGATTAGAAGGCAATGTGAAATATCTCATGGGAAAAACCACTGACCTGGAGAATAGATCCAGGAGAGACAATTTAAAAATTATTGGACTACCTGAAAGCCATGATCAAGGAAAGAACCTAGAAATCACCCTTCAAGAAATTCTCAAGGAAAACTGCCCTGATGTTTTAGATCCAGAGGGCAAAATAGAGGTTGAAAGAAGCCACTCATCACCTCCTGAAAAAGATCCCAAAAGAAAACTCCCAGGAATATTATAGCCAGGTTCCAGAATCCCCAGATCAAGGAGAAAATACTACAAGCAGCCAGGAAGAAACAATTTCAATATTGTGGAAACACAATCAGAATAGCCCAGGACCTGGCAGCTTCTACACTGAGGGATTGAAGGGCATGGAATATGATATTCTAGAGGGCAAAAGAACTGGGAATGAACCTAAGGGTCACCTACCCAGCAAAACTGAGTATTTTGTTTCAGGGGAAAATATGGTCATTCAGTGGAATAGAGGACTTTCAAGCATTCTTGAGGAAAAAACCAGAATTGAATAGAAAATGTGACATCCAGACACAAGAAGCAAGAGATGCCTGAGAAGGTAATCAGGGAAAAGAAATCAAAAGGAACTTATCAAAGTTGAACTATTTACATTCCTATATGGAAAAGCAATAACTGTGACTGATGATATCTTTCTCACTATGAAAATAATGGAAGAAGGGGGTGTGGTCATATGAATACATATGTGAATGTGTGTGTATATGGTTACAGTTATATATGGATAGAGGGCATAGGTTGATTTTGTTGGGAAGGGAGAGTACTCAAGGGATGAAATTATGAGGTGAGAGAGGGAAGTGGCAAGAGGAGATGGGGAGAGACATGGTAGGGTAAACTATCTCATGTAGGGGAAGTGGTGCAAAGGAGGGGGAGAATAAGGAAGGCTAAAAAGGCAAAACCACATTCACATTGAATTTGATTCAGGGAGAAAATGACATACATACTAAATGGGATATCTCAACCTGCAGCAGGATAGGGGGAAGGGGGATGAGAGGAGGGATGATGGAAGGGAGGGCATCCTTGGGGTGAGGGGAGGTTGGAAGTACCCACTATAGAAGAGGGACAGGATCATGTGGGGAATGGACCAGGTGGGGGTGGGATGAGTGGGAGGGAATTATAAGCAGCCCTGTACAATATATCTACTATGATAATGTTTTGCATAGCTAGACATGTACAACATATACTGAATTACTTATATCCTAAGAAGGAATGGGTGACAAGGGAGGAAGGAAATGGATCTGAAATTCAAGGTCGTAACATTAAATGTTTCAAATATATATATAAATACTATTATTAATACTCTTTTGCCTATAATTGGGAGATAAGATGTGCAGGCATTGGGACACAAAGATTCATCTTCCTCTAATGGAAAAGTCGATGGGGGTATGGAGAAGGTATGGGAGAGAGCAGATTGGAGGAAGCGATATCTTGTGGGACTGCTATTCTGGGAGGTTGGGTAGGGGAATAATGGGGGAAAATGATTGTAACTCAAAATCTGGCGGAAATGAATGATGTAAAACAGAAGTTAATAAAGTATTTGTTTAAAAAAAAATAAAAAAAAAATAAAAAAAAAAAAAAAAAAGAAGCCCCAATAGGAAAGAAGATGAGGAATAGAATTGGAGATCTCCAAATATCCAATGCAATATGTGATGGGGTTAGTAGCTCATTGTTGATGGTTTCACAGTATTACCCTTTTGTATGGTCAAGTTCTCATCTTTGATATGATTTAGTTTTCCATTCTTCTCAGGAGTTCTAGGGTAAGCAAGGTGTCTTTTCTTATTTCCAACTCTAGTTTTAAACTTAGCAATCTTTGAGTGTTGTAGTTGGTTGATGGAGAAGGAGCGTGTAGGCATTAAAAGGAGAGACTGATTTACTTCTTATTTTGCATCAGTTGTTATTGAGTTAGATAGCTTGAGTCTCATTGCTTTGATTGGACTCTGAGCTAGAGAGTTTCTCAAAGACCAAATGAGCCTAAGTGTGTATGTAACTTGCCATTCTGTTTTGACTCAACTATTCAAAACCAATATCCAAACTTTAGAGGTCATCAGTCAATTAATTAACATTTATTAAGTACCTTCTCTTTCTAGGCATTGTACTAAGTGCTGGGTATAAAAAAAAGAGGCAAAATGCAGCCCCTGCCCACAAGGAGCTCTCAATACAACACTGGAGGAAAGTGTAAACAAAAAAAATATAAACAAGATATAAAAAGTATGATCAGGAAATAATTTTTCCTATTAATTAATTTATTTTTAGTTTTCAGCATTTATTTCCAGAAGATTTCAAGTTTCAAATTTTCTCCCCATCTCTCCCCTCCCTTCACCCCAAGACAGCATGCATTCTGATTACCCTCTCCCCCAATCTGCCCTTTCTTTTATCACTGCCACCACTGTTCTCTAATCCCCTTCCCTTCTCTTTTTCTGTAGGGCAAGATAGATTCCTACATCCCATTGCTTGTATCTTTCATTTCCTAGTTGGAGGTAAAAATAACAACAACAAAAAATTCAACATTCATTTTTAAAAGTTTGAATTTCACATTTGTAGTGCCAATGCAATATTCACAGTGCCAATGGTCACTATAAATATGCCGGTATAATGATTGATTCCAAAATATAACAGACTCTCCATATAGAAGAAAGCAGCAAAACATTTATTCAGACACCAGAAAACCAAATCCCAATACCAGGAAACTGAATCCATCATAGCAACATAGAAGTTAATACACCATAACACAGCAGAAAGCCACACTATCCTTTAGCCTCCCCACAAACCAACACTCATAATCCTGGCTGTCTCCTTGGGTGCATCCTCTCCTCCCCCTAGCTCTAACTGCTTTGTCTCCCCGCTTCCTGTGAGCTCTGCTTCACCTTCAAGCAAACTCCTCCCACCATAGGCTCCATGTAATTATATTCAGCCTATTAGGGTACAGGGAAGATCTTCAAATCAGGGAAGGTCTGCAAATTCTCTTAGGTTTATTAAGGTACAGGGAAGGAACTCTTTTGTAATCATAGCATTCAGGTAGTACAATTATTTTAAAATTCTCTCTCCTAGATCTATTTTCCAGGTCAGTTGTTTTTCCTTTTTTTTTTTTTTAAACAAATGCTTTATTAACTTCTGGTTTACATCATTCATTTCCACCAGATTATGAGTTACATTTTCCCCCCATTTTTTCCCTACCCACCATCCCAGGATAGCAGTCCCACTAGATATCCCCTCATCCAATCTGCTCTCTCCCATATCTTATCCCATATCCCCTTTGACTTTGCCTTTAGGGCAAGGTGAATCTCTGAGCCCCAATGCCTGGACATCTTATGAAACATTTAATTTTAAAACTTCAGTTTTCAGATACATTCCCTTCCTCCCTTGTCACCCACTCCCTCTGAGAAGATAAGCAATTCAGTATGTGTTGTACATGTATAGCTATGCAAAACATTACCATAGTAGATATATTGTAAAAGACTGCTTATATTTCCCTCCCACCCGTCTCACCTCCCACCTGGTCCATTCCCTACTTTGATCCTGTCCCTCTTTGATAGTGGGTACTTCCAATCTCCCCTCCCCCCAGAATGCCCTCCCCTCCATCATCCCCCCTCTCATCCTCCTTTCCCCTACTCAGGAGAGTGAGTGAGGGTAAGATATTCCATTTAGTATGTATGTGATTCTCTCCTTGAGCCAACTTCAATGAGAATATGCTTTTGCCTTTTTGCCTTCCTGTTCTTCCCCTCCCTGCAACTACTTCCCCTTGCCTCTTCTACATGAGATAGTTTGCCCTACCCTGTCTCTCTCCATCTCCTCTTGCCACTTTCCTCTCTCACCTCTTGACTTTACCCCTTAAGAATCATCCCTTCCTTGGGGCGGCTAGGTGGCGCAGTGAGCAGAGAGCCAGCCCCAGAGCCAGAAGGACCCGAGCTTGGATCCGGCCCCAGACACCCAACACACAAACAAAAACCCAGCCACGTGAACCTGGGCAAGTCACCCAACCCCAATTGCCCTCCAAAAAAAAAATAATAATCATCCCTTCCCATCAAATTCAACCTGTGCCCTCTGTCCATGTATACCTGTGAACATATGCCATGTACCCTTCTTCAATTATTTTCATAATGAGAAAGGTTTCATCAAACATAGTTATTGTTTTTCCATGTAGGAATGTAAATAGTCCAACTTTGATAAGTTCCTTTTGATTTCTTTTCCTTGATTATCTTCTCAAGCATCTCTTGCTTCTTGCATCTGAATGTCAAATTTTCTATTCAACTCTGGTTTTTTCATCAAGAATGCTTGAAAGTCCTCTATTCCACTGAATGACCATATTTTCCTCTGAAACAAGATACTCAGTTTTGCTGGGTAGGTGACCCTTGGGTTCATTCCCAGCTCTTTTGCCCTCTGGAATATCATATTCCATGCCCTTCTATCCCTCAATGTAGAAGCTGCCAGGTCCTGTGCCATTCTGATTGTGTTTCCACAATATTGAAATTGTTTCTTCCTGGCTGCTTGTGTATTTTCTCCTTGATCTGGGGATTCTGGAACCTGGCTATAATATTCCTGGGAGTTTTCTTTTTGGGATCTTTTTCAGGAGGTGATCTGTGGATTCTTTCAACCTCTATTTTGCCCTCTGGATCTAAAACATCAGGGCAGTTTTCCTTGAGAATTTCTTGAAGGGTGATTTCTAGGTTCTTTCTTTGATCATGGCTTTCAGGTAGTCCAATAATTTTTAAGTTATCTCTCCTGGATCTATTTTCCAGGTCAGTGGTTTTTCCCATGAGATATTTCACATTGCCTTCTATTCTTTCATTTGTTTGGATCTGTTTAACAGCATCTTGATTTCTCATAAAGTCACTAGCTTCCATTTGCTCCAGTCTAACTCTGAAGGAATGAATCTCCTCAGTGAGCTTTTGAGATTCTTTTTCCATCTGGCAAATTTGACTTTTTAACACATTCTTCTCCTCATTGCCTTTCTGAGCCTCCTTTGCCATTTGAGTTAGTCTATTTTTTAAGGTATTATTTTCCTCAGTCAGGCTGTTGACTGTCATTTCATACTTTTCTTGCATCTTTATCATTTCTCTTCCCAAATTTTCCCCCACTTCTCTTATCTGTTTCTGCAGGTCCTCTGTGGCCTGTAGCCAGCTTGTATTTTCATTTGGGGCTTTTGGTGCAGGAGTTCTGACCTCACAGTCCTCCTCCATGCTTTGAGCCTCTTTGCCCCTAAAATAGGAGTCAAATGTTGAACTTTTCTGTTTATTTTGTTTCTTTTGCCTAGGCATGTTGCCACTTAATTACTTGATTTTTGGGCTTGTTGCTACAGTAGGACTCTGCCACCAGACAGGAGAGCTTCTGCCCAAACATGGGGTCTTCACAACTTCTGCCAGTTGGGTGGCCTCTGTAAAGCCTCCACCCACTCTGGCAAATTGGACACCCACCCCAAACTTCCCCCCAGACCACAGTCCAGATCCAGGCAATTTAAAGCAAGAGTGATTAACCCCCAGACTGATTGCTGAATCTCCCTACAGTTCATAGACCAGGAGCTAGAGCCACTACTGACTCTGTAAAATGGCTTCTGTGCTGCATTTCCTCAGCAGCTTTTCGCCCCCAGGGGAGGAAGCCACGTGTTCCCCAAATACTGGTCCCAAAGTCCATAGGGCACTAACCTCTCACTTTGTCCTAGGCATATCTGTGCTGATAATTCTGGACTCGCCACAATTGCTGGTGTTCTGGGGTCCCTCCAGCTGGCCTTCTTGCCGCCCTGGGGCTAAAACGGCAGACCTGGGCTCGGCTCTGCACGCTTCGCTGTTGGTTCCCAGAGCACTGTGCTGCCTGCTATCAGAGCACTGCACTGGCCGCTCCCTGCAGGGCTGCTGGGCTGTCCTCAGTGGGAGGTTAGCTTCTTTGTGTAGTTCTGTGGGTGCTGGGGCTCCAGAAGTTGTTTGGAGTCCCCTTTCACATTTTTTGAAATTCGTGTCATCAGTTGTTTTTCCAATGAGATACTTTACATTGTCTTCTATTTTTTTCATTCATTCTTTTGGTTTTATTTTATAATTTCTTGATTTCTCATGAAGTTATTAGCTTCCTTTTGTTCCATTTTAATTTTGAAGGGATTATTTTCTTCAGTGAGCTTTTGGACCTCCGTTTTCATTTGGTCAATTCTTTTTAAAACATTCTCCTCATTGGCTTTTTGAACCCCTTTGGCCATTTGGGTCACTATTTTTTAAGGTGTTATTTTCCTCAATATATTTTTGGGTCTCCTTTAGCAAGCTGTTGACTTGTTTTGGTTTTTTTTGTGTGTGATTTTCTTGTATTACTCTCATTCCTCTTCCCAATTTTTCCTCTACTTCTCTTAGTTGATTTTCAAAATCCTTTTTTGAGCTTTCCCATGGCCTGAGACCAGTTCAAATTTTCTTGGAGGCTTTGGATGTAGGAACTTTGACTTTGTTGTCTTCTTCTGGTTGTATGTTTTGATCTTCCTTGTCATCAAAGTAAGATTATATTATCTTTGATTTTTTCAAGTTTATTCATTTTCCCAGCCAAGCACTTGACCTTTTAGCTCTTTTTTAAAGTAGGACTCTCCTTTGAGTGTGGCGGGTGTATTGTTCCAAGCTTTAGGGGTCTTTGCAGCTGTTTTCATAGCTACTTCTAGGGACCTGTAGATTTTCAGCTCTTCCAAGGTGGTATGATCAAAGGAGAGGTATTACTCCTCTTCTGGCCTGTGCTGTTATCTGTGAGTGACCACAAACACCCTTCTCTGCCTTGGAAATGTGAGGATTCCTTCTCTACCACTGCCACAGGCTCTACCACACCAGCATTCCTTCTCACCCATTGCCACTGCAGGCTGCAAGCCAGATCCATGCATGGGCAAAGCAAGAGAAGTGTGCCTCAGAGCCAGCAAAGGGATCCCTTCACCCCCTCTCTGATCAGTTACTTAATATCCCCACTGCCTGTGGACTGAGAGTCACCACCACTCCCACCTCCACCTTGGGGCTGGGGCCCAGACCTTGCTCTTACCCAGGTCCAACAGATGTTTCCTACTGACCTTCTAAGTTGTCTCTGTGGGTTGAGAAGTCTGGAAAGCCCCAAAGCTGCCAGTGATTCAGTCCTCTGAGGCCTGCTGCAGCCCTGTCTATGCTAACATGGCCCAAGCTGGACTGCACTCTTCTCTCAGACTATTGCGACAGACCTTTCCTTTAGATCTTCCAGGTGGTCTCGGGCTGGAACTGTGTTTCACTCTGTCATTTTGTGGGTTCTGCTGCTCCAGAATTTTGTTTAGAATAATTTTTATAGGTATTTGGAGGGATTTAAGGGAGAACTCAAGTGAGTCCCTGATTTTACTCTTCCATCTTGGCTCTGCCCCCTGACTAGGAAATAATTGACAGAAAGAGAGCACTATAGATAAGAAGGAGTGAGAAAGGCTTGCTGTTAAAAATATAGAATTTTAGTTGGAATTTAAAAATAGAAAAGCCAGTAGATGGAGTTGAGTGGAATGTGGTGGGAGATAGCTAAAGAAAATGCTCACAGGGACAGCTAGGTGGCACAGTAAGTAAGAGCTGGAGTTGGGAGGACCCGGGATCAGTTCCGGCCTCAGTACTTAGCACCCACATATAAATAACTAGCTGTGTAACCTTGAGCAAGTTACTTAACCCCAATTGCTTATAAAAGAAAAAAGAAAATGCTCACAGCCAAGAAATAGAAAGTCTTGTATATAGAATAGCTAGGAGGCCAGTGATGCTGGATCATGCAGTACAGTTTAGGGAGTAAGTTGTAAGAAGATTGGAAAGATAGGAGGGGGCTCAGGTCTGAAGGGCTTTGAATGCCCAATGAGTTGCTGAAGTTTGACTTGGAAGTGATATAGTGGACCTGTGCCTTAAGGAAGTGACTTCAGTGGCTTAATGGAGAAAGGATTAGTAGGGAGAAACTTGAGTTAGGCAGACCCATCAGCAAGCTATTATTACAATAGTCCAGGAGTAAGGTTATGAGGGCCTGCACCTATCCCAAAGATACCATAGATTCATCCAATTATAAAAATATTATTGGACTCAATGAAGAGTTAGCATTACGTTATGCAAAAATAATTTCTCTTCTCCTTTAATATTATCTATCATGCTGAACTCTGGCCAAGAATTATTTTTTACTGAACAATAAAATGTGTTTAATTACAGAAAATTTCATTTACAGGCTCTATAAGGGCAAAATATTGGAATCCATATCAAGAACCAAGTAGGAAACCCAGTGGATAGCATGCTGCTCTCTTAGATTCAGAAAGACCTGAGTTTAAATGTGGCCTCCGATACTTACTAGCTGTGTGAACCAGCTCTGTGGCCAGTCCCTTATGCTCTCTCATCCTCAGTTTCCTCATCTGTAAAAGGGGGATGATTAACTGCATCTAGCTCCCAGGACTGTTGTGAAGATAAAACGAGATTAGCATGAATAAAGCAGTTTGCGCACCTTGAAGCACTGTATAAATACCAGCTACTATTATTTTATATTATTATTAATCAATTCAGCAAATACTTATTAAGCCCTTACAATTGCCATGTATGTAGCACTTTAAAGTTTGCAACACAGTTTATATACATGATTTCATTTGGGCCTTAATATAATCCCCATAAGGCAGGTATTATAATATAGCTATTATTATCACCATTTTCAAGATCAGGAAACTGCAGCTCCTAGGGATGAAAGAAATCTCTCCATCCTTGCAATAGCTAACAGGTCTAAGTGGTATCATTCAAACTCATTTCTTCCCGACTCCATGGCACTGGAAATTAGATGGAAAAGTCTATAGTCTTTGCCCTTAAGGAGCTCTGCACATGTTACAAGTAGCCAAGGTTTTCTTAAAACACACTGACTACTATCACAGCAAAAATCAGAAATAAATGGCAATAGTTGAAAGGCTATACTGTTTCTTTCAGGTTTTCCTTTAGGTACATTCTGATTAGGTTCACTCAAGTCATTGGCCTATGGGCATCCGTTAATTTTCATGAATTAATTTACAACCTTTTGCCTAATTTTACTCCCATAAGACAAACTATATCGTCTAAGAGAGAAGAGAAAATTAAGAAATATTTTAGTGTGTGTGTGTGTGTGTGTGTGTGTGTGTGTGTGTGTGTGTGCATGCGAGCGCACATGTGTGCCTGTGAATGTGACCTCAGTGAGCTAGTATTTCTAAACATGTCCTTCTCCCATGATGGGAAGTGATTTGACCCATGAGAATGTGAGCTGAAAGGATTTTGGCTGAACTCAGATGGCACTTAACAAGGCCGAACAAACACAGAAGAGCCAGTAACTCCAATCTTTTCACACCAGGCAATTGCAGTTGTCCTAAATGTTCCAGCATATGTTCAGGTCTTGTTTCAGGTTTCCACACGGAGCACTCAGTCCTAGGGAAACCAGATATTTCGACTAATTCTCAGGGACTGTGTACACCATTCCTGGGATGATTTTCACTGATGACTGTGCCCAAAATAAAGCAAAGTATGTTGTTATCTTACACTTCAGAGATGTAACGGAAAATAAATGTGTGAAGAACCCTTGGGGAAGGAACAGATTGTGGGACACGTGTTGATAGATATCACCCAGCAATATGGTAGGCAAGGGAACACTGATACCACTCACAGTAGGATGGATAACATCTGGACGGTAGTAAACATACGAGCTACAGGTAGTGGCAGCCAGGTGACAGCAGACCAATTGAGTTCAGAGTTGAGAAATGGGAAAAGCTTTGTGTGAGGTGTGTGTGTGTGTGTGTGTGTGTGTGTGTGTGTGTGTGTGTGTGTGTGTGTGTGTGAGTTGTGTATGTGTGTGTTTAAAGGGAAAAAAATCAAAGTAATTTTAGGGCAGAAAATCCCTAATAATGTAGCAGGGCCTTATGACGGGCTGGGTTGCTGTTTCTTCTCTTTTAAATCATTTCCTTGCTAGGAGTGCAAGGCAAAGATGAATGTTCAGGCTTTGGGGAATTTTCATTAATATGACAGATTGGATGCACCAAGTGTCCCATGATCTTATTTTTTGACAGGCTGCTAAGAGACGTGCGGGCATATTTGTCAGGTCACTCTTAATAGTGGGAATGCATTCCAGTTCCCTTTCAAATGTCAGGCATATTGAAGCATGAGATAGAGACCATTTTTTGACTCTAATGTGAAAAATACATCCTTTCTCCCCCCATCCCATTACTACAAATCCTTCTTTTTCTTCTTTTTTTTCCTTTTGGAAATGATAAAATAGTATGGATTACAAGATAAGTCCACTGGTTTGTGAATATGGATAAACTTGGATGGCTACAGTTCAGTTTTTATTCTTGCATTTGCAGGCTGGCTTTTCTATTTCTAAAGTTTGAATTGTCCATAGATCAAAGAGAATGAGAAAAGGGTACTTGGGGAAGGCCAGATAGGGCCCAACATTTAGATAATCCCCTGCTGTTGTTTTCTGTGCATCATTTCCAAATATCCTGTTCTCATTACCACTTGTTTTTTTTTTCTATGTAATTCTCTTTAGATCAACAAGTATAAACCATTAGGAATTCTTTAGAATGATAGAAAATTTTTGTCTTTGAGATATGATTACCAGTGTAACCCTGGCCAACTCATGGGGCATATCAGACTGTCAAGCATTTATTATTGTTGTTCAGTCATGTCCAACTCTTCGTGTCCCCATTTGGGGCTTTCTTGGCAAAGATACTTGAGTGGTTTGCCATTTACTTCTCCAGCTCACTTTACAGATGAGGAAACTGAGGCAAATAGGGTTATGTGACTTTCCTAAGGTCACATAGCTAGTAAGTATCTGAAGCCAGATTTGAACTCAGGAAGAATAATATTCCTGACTCCAGGTCTTTTGCTCTATTCACTATACCATCCAGCTGCCCAAAATACTAGGTACACGCTATATTATTGTTCAGTCATTTCATTTGTGTCCAACACTGATCCTATTTGAGGTTTTCTTGGCAAAGACACTGGAGCAGTTTGTTATTGCCTACTCCAGTTCATTTAACAGATGAAGAAATTGAAACAAGCAGGGTTAAGTGACTTGCCTAGGGTCACACAAGTAGCAAGTATCTGAGGCCAAATTTGAACTCAGAAAAGTCTTCCTGACTCCAAGCCAGTCACTCTATCAACTATACCACCTACCTCTCCCAAGCATTTATTAAGCACCCATTATTTACTAGGCACTGTACTAGCCATAAGCAAGACATATACAAGAAAAATTAGGGGTAGTCTCAGAGGGAAGTTTAAAGTTAAGGAACTCTGAAAAACTTATTGAAGAAGATATGACTTTAGATGAGATCTGAAAGACACTAGGGAAGTAAGGAGGTGAAGATGAGAGATAGTGTCACAAATATTGAGAACGGCTAGTGAAAACACTCAGAGTCAGAAGATGGAATGGCCATGAGGCCAATGTCAATGGATCACAGAATGTATGGAGGGTAGTAAGGTTTAAGAAGACTGGAAAGGTAGGAAGGGGCCAGATTAAAAGCCAGAAAAATTTATATTTGATCCTAGAGGTAATAGGTAACCCCTGGAGTTTATTGAATGGAAGGGAAGATGATATGTTAGGACCTTCATTTTAGGAAGATAAATTTGATGGCTAAATAGAGAATCAATTGGAGCCCAGGGAAACTTGAGGCAGGGAGAACAACCAGTAAGCAATTGCAATGGGCCAAACTTTGGTCTGCATCAGAGTTGCTGCAATATCAGAAGAAAGAGGGCATATTTGACATGTTGAAAATATTGAAATGGCAAGAATCAATAACTGATTGGATATGGGTTATAAGGTGGAATAAGGAGTCAAGGACAACCACTGTGTTTTCAAACCTGGGAGACTAGAGTAGTGGTACTCTTGACAATAATAGGGAAGAAAGGACGATGATCATTTCACATGTGTGGATCAGCCTTGGTCTTAGCCCAGAAAGTTGGTTATGCTCTTTATTGATGAGTTTACTCAGAGAGTCCAGGGTAAAGGCATATACCATTGCATGTCCACTGTCATGCTAGAAATTGGGATGCCATAAGAACATGACAATAACAAGGTTTAAGAAGTATACTCTAGAAAGAGTATAAAAAAGACCTGTGTTCAAATTCTGAATCTGCCACAATGTGGTACTTTGAAAAAGTTGATTGACTATCCAGCTTTACTTTATTCATCTGGAAAATAGGTGAAATAATAGCTCCTCCCTCACAGGGCAATTATGAGGGTCAAATGGGATAATATTGTCTAGTACTTTGCAAAACTTAGTGATTATTTTTTAATATTATGTTATAAGAGACATCTAGGTGGTACAGTGGATAGAATGCTGGGCCTGGGGGTAGGAAGACCTGAGTTCAAATCTGACCTCAGACATTTACTAGCTGTTTGACCCTGGACAATTCACTTAACCTTTTTGCCTCAGTTTCTTTAGCTGTAAACTGAGTTGGAGAAGGAAGCAGCCAACCACTCTAGTATCTTTTCCAAGAAAACCCAAAAAGGAGTCACAAAGGTTCAGATACAACTGAAAAATGACTGAATAACAACAAATAAATGTTATTATAATGCCAATTATTAATACATTTCACTTACAGAGTGTTTTAAAGTCACAAATTATTTTCATATCCATTGATGTACTTACTCCTCAAAGTAACTTTATGATGAGCACTACAAGGATACCTAGCCCCATCTCTCAGTTGAGAAGTGGGAGTTCAGAGATACCTAAATGACTTGCTCAAAGTCACAAATATGATTGGTGGCAGAGCTAAGATTCTAAGGCAAAACTTCTGACTTCCAGTCTTGCACTTTTTCAATGACAACAAGTGACCTCTTCTTTTTACTTTTTAAATTTAATTTAATATTTCATTTCCCCAATCACATGTAAAAACAATTTTCAACATTCATTAAAAAAATTGACTTCCAAATATTCTCATTCCCTCCCCACCCCACTCATTGAGAAGGCAAGCAATTTGATATAGGTTATACATTTGTATCATGAAAAATATATTTCCACATTATTCATGTTGTAAAAGAAAACATAGGCCAAATTAAAAACCCAAGAAAAATAAAGTTAAAAAAAGTATGTTTCAATCTATTCAGATTCCATCAACTTTCTCTGGGGATGGATAGCATTTTTCATGATAAGTCCTTCAGAATTTCTTGGATCATTGTATTGCTTAAAATAGCTAAGTCATTCCCAGTTGATCATCTTACAGCATTGCTGTTACAGTGTGCAATGTTCTCCTGGGTCTACAGCAGTTCATGTAAGTCTCTCCAGGTTTTTCTGAGCATTTACCTCATCATTTCTTATATCAAAATAGTATTCCATTAAAATCATATACCACAAACTGTTCAGTCATTCTACAATTTATGGCCATCCCCTCAATTTCAATTCTTTGTCATCAGGAAAGAACTGCTCGAAATATTTGGATATAATTCCAAATTGCTCTACATAATGGTTGAATCAGTTCATAACCTCATTAACGGTGCTTTAGTGTCTCAATTTTTCCACGTTCTGTCCATCATTTATCTTTCTCCTTTTCTGTCCTATTAGCCAATCTAAGAGGTGTGAGATAGTAACTCAGTATTGTTTTAATTTATCCATTTAATAGTAATTTAGAGCATTTTTTCATATGATCACAGATAGTTTTGATTACTCATCTGAAAACTGAATGCTCACATTTTTTGATCATTTATCAATTGGGAAATGGCTCTTATTTTTATAAACGACTCCTTCCTCTCTCTCTCTCTCTCTCTCTCTCTCTCTCTCTCTCTCTCTCTCTCTCTCTCTATATATATATATATATATATATAATTATAATAATATAACATATAATTATAATTATATATATATATGTATATATATATATAATTCCCTCTTTGAGCCAATTATGAGAGTAAGGTTCAAGAGCTCCCCTCCAACTCCTCCATCTTCCTCTCCACTGTAATAGTTCTTTCTTGCCTCTTTTATGTGAAATAATTTACCCCATTCTACCTCTCACTTTCCCTTTCTACCAGTGCATGCATCTTTCTCACCTCTTAATTTATTTTTAAAGATATTATCTCTTCATACTCAACTCATACCTGTGCCCTCTGTCTATATATACTCCTTCAAATGCCCTAATAATGAGAAAGTTCTTATGAGTTATAAGCATAATCTTCCTATGTAGCAATATAAGCAGTTTAACATTATTAAGTCTCTTAAGATATCCCTTTTCTGTTTCTCCTTTTATGCTTCTCTTCAGTCTTCTATTTGGAAGTCAAATTTACTGTTCAGTTCTGGTCTTCTCATCAGGAATGCTTGAAAGCTCTCTATTTCATTGAGTGCTTTGCCTTCCATAATATCACACTCCAAACCCTCTAATTCATTAATGTAGAAGTTGCTAAATCTTGTGTTATCCATGGCTCCACAATACTTGAATAGTTTCTTTCTAGCTTCTTACAATATTTTCTCCTTACCCTGGACACTCTGGAATTTGGCTATATTATTCCTTTGAATTTTCATTTTAGGGTCTCTTTCAAGAGGTGAACAGTTGTTTCTATTTTACCTTCTGTTTCTAAAATATCAGGGCATTTTTCCTTTATAATTTCTTGAAAGATGATGTTAAGACTCTTTTTTTTTTTTGATCATGGCTTTTCAGGTAGTCCAAAAATTTTTAAATTTTCTCTCCTGCGTCTATTTTCTAGGTCAGTTGTTTTTCTAATAAGATATTTCATATTGTCTTCCATGTTTTCATTTTTTGGTTTTGTTTTGTTGTTCCTTGATGTCCTGTAGAGTCATTAACTTTCACTTGCTTATTCTAATTTTTTAAGGAATTATCTTCTTCAGTGGGATTTTGTACCTCCTTTCTTTACTCTTTGACCAATTCTATTTTTTAATGTGTTCTTTTCTTCAGTAAATTTTGCACTTCTTTTTCCTTTTGGCCAATTCTGCTTTTCAAGGCATTCTTCTCCTCCTTGGATTTTTGTTCTTTTTTTTTTTTAACCACTGGGCATATTCTGTTTTTTAAGGTATTATTTTTTTTAGTAATTCTTGTGCCTCCTTTACCAAGTGTTAATTCTTTTTCATGATTTTCTTGCATTACTCTCATTTCTTTTCCCAATTTTACTTCTACCTCTTTTACTTGATTTTTAAAATCCATTTTGGGCTCTTCCATGTCCTGAGACCAATTCATATTTTTCTTGGAGTCTTTGAATGTAGGGATTTTTACATTGCTGTCTTCTTCAGAGTATGTTTTGATCTTCCTTGTTACCATAATAACTTTCCATGGTCAGAATTTGTTTTCTATTGTTTTGCTCATTTTTCCAGTCTATTTCTTGACTTTCAATTCTTTGATAAAGTGGGGCTCTGCTTCCAAGGTGGAGGTCACTCTGTCCCAAGCTTCAGGGATTTTGTGAAGCTGTTTTCAGAGATACTTCTAGGGACCTGTAAGTTTTCAGTTTCTCCAAGGTAGCATGTTTTAAGGAGATGTGTATTTACTACTCTCCTGGCCTGCACTCTATTCTGTAAGTGACCACATGCACTCTTTTCTGCCCTGGAACTGTGATGAGGGTCTCTGTTCCACTGAGGCTGCAAGCTCTGATGTGCTAGTGCTTATCGTCACCCTGGGACTTCCACTCAGGACTGCAATCTACATCTGAGTATAGACAGAGCAATAGAGGCCTGCTCCCAGGGCCAACAATGAGACCCCTGTAATCTTCTTCTGACCAGTTGCTCAACCCCCTTAATGTCTGTGGCCTGACAGCTCTGGAAGCAGCCACTGCAGCTATGGATTCATTCACTCCCTGCAAAGCCAATCACAAGCAGCTCTCCTGAGGATTGCTGCTGTGAATAACTTTAAAGATCTAATCACATAGTATAGTGAACTCTCTATTCAGCAATAAGCTAAAGCAAAACATTCAAAAAACAAAGCACAACATTCAAAACAACATAACATAGAAACTTATTACTAAGGTGGCCATGTAGTCTTAAACAAAACATATCATTCATTAAGTCACAATAAACTCAATCAACATAGAGTGCCCAAGTCAAGTCTTCTTTCATCTCAACTCCAGACTAGCTTCCAATCATCCTTAAAGTAATCATCCTTGAGGGCTAATCATCCTTAAGCCAATCATCCTCATCTCTGCTTGATCCCAGCTAGTGCTTGAGCTTTTATCTTCTCTGCTCCTTCCTGTTCCATACTTCCTGTTCAACAAGCTCCTCCCTCCATATGATGACATTAGGTCTATTAAGGGCAGGGAAGGTCTCCAAACTCCCTAAGGCCTATCAAGGGAAATGCAATGCATGCTGTTTTCAACAAAGACTAGACACAATCAAAGACGAGTCTCAAAGGTACTTGAATAGCTGAAATAAGCAGTAGAGTATGACTTTGCTTGCCATTACTCTCTGGATGCCTGCTCCTGGTTCTCTGGGCCTGGTCTGCCTGGCCTGCCCTGGACTATGCTACATCCTCCCTGGTGTGACAGACATTTCCTGACAAACTTTTACATTGTCTTGGACTAGAATATTGTTTCACCCCATCCTTTTGTGGGTTCCATAACTATAGGATTTGTTTTAGGGCATTATTTAAAGGTCTTTGGAAAGATTTTGAGGAGAGCTCAGGCACGTCTCTGCCTTTTTTCTGCCATCTTGGCTCCATTCCCCTTCTTAATTCTGATTAAGAACAAGGACCCTGAGGGTTCTGGTTTCTGGATCTTCTTCAGTTACTTAAGACATCTTACATGGTAATTTAAGCATAGAGTTCACAGGATGAGCTATTATCCCATCCCTTTGGATTTTACCAGATGTAGAGTTTATGAAAAACAAATACTTTAACAAATGCTGGAGGAGCTAAGGGAAAACAATTACATAAATTCACTGTTGGTAGAATTGTGAACAGGTCCATCCATTCTAGAAAGCAATTTGTAACTATGCCCCAAAAGTTATTAAATAATTTCACCCTTTCACCCAGCAATACTGCTGGTAGGTCTATACTCCAAAAGAAATCAAGGAAAGAGAAAAATACACATATATACAAATATATTTCTAGTAACTCTTTTTGTTGTGGAAAAAATAATTGGAAACTGAGGGATTGCTCAACATTTGGGAAATTGATGAACAAGTTATTGTATATGATTGTGACAGAGTATTGCTGGTCTGTAAGATATGATGAAAGTGATAGTTTCAGAGAAAGCATGGAAGACTTGTATGAAGAGCCAAGAAAATATTTTACTTAATAACAATGATATTTTAAAGGCAGAGAATTTTGAAATACATAGACATTTTGATCAACACAATGACCAACCACAATTCCAGAACATTTATGATGAAACATGCTATTTCCCTTCACATAGAGAGGAATAGACTTAGAATGTAAATTGAAACATGTTAACATATTAAACATGAAACATATATTCATATATGGATATGCATATAAGTATGTATGTGTGTATACACAAGTTTACTTATACATAGATATGTATATGTGCACATATTTATATTTGAAAAATTTACTACTTTTATGAGCCTTAGTTCTTCTGTAAAATGGGTAAAACCCCAAAGATAAACTTGTGTTTCCTAATGCACAAGGTTGGTTTAGAAAACCACTCCTTCTAGGTTCAGAGGATCTGGTTTCTCATTGTTTCTGATACTATTTATATAACTCAGGAAAGTCACTTAGGTTGTCTGAGTTTCCATTTCTTCATCTGTAAAATGAGGTTGGACTATATTAGAATTTTGTCATATTCATCATGTATTTTAACTGAACAGATCTACCCTACTGTAATAGTAATGGAATTTGAAGATCCCCTTGTATTTGTAATCAAACAGGTACTTAGCACCTTGTTCCAAGTTAATGATTGTGTCAAGTATTAATCCCCAGAACTTGGGAATCCCACAGTGGGATGGACTTGTTAAAGTAACAGGAATGGGCAGAACAGGGAGGAGCTAATACCATATATAAGGGAAAGCCCAAGCTGAGAGAGGCTAGAACTGCTTGGAGCAACATTCTGGAGGCTGTGTTGATACTGCTGGAGAGAGAGAAGAGAATTGAGAATTGAACTGAGAATTGAGAAGAGAAATGAGAATTGAGGACTGAACTTAGGATTGAGAAGAATTGAGAAATGAGAAGAGAGGAGAACTGGAAGGCACCATGGCCGTGGTATCAGTACTTTGTCTGTCTGTTTTGATGTTACTTTGTCAGATTTGTCTGCTGTTAGAGGATGGCGCTGTTGTTACAGAAGCCCTGATAGAGGATTTTCTTGTTGTATGTTTAGAGAAGTCCTGGAGGATGGTCTTGCTGATGACTTTCAGAGGTCCTGGGACTATACGGATGATTTGTGTTGAGTTCTCAGACCTTGTTGGTGGGTCTGAGTTGATTTCATGAGCAGAAAGTGAATTGATAAGGATGCTAGCAATGTGAATGAATGTTGTCGTGGCTTTGTTAAGCCTTGTCTTCCCAGGAACAGAAACTGTGAATGATTTGAGGTGGACCAGACACCGTGAACTTGAGTGTGGAACTAGAACTGGACGAGGAACTGCACAAGAAGCTGGACAAAGAACTGAGATCTATCTGTCTTTGAACGCAGGTGACAGTAGGATAGATTCAGGCAGGAGCTGGGACCATGGAAGAGGAACCATGGAAGCTGAGAACCTGCCTGGAGTAAAGATGAAAAGACCTCTCCTTGAGTATTTAATGCAAACTGAGATCATGATTTACTTAGGGTGGAGAACTTTGACCTTTATATTTAGATGATTGAGTTATGGACTTACTAATTAATGATGATTATAAACTAACCTCCTATTAAGAAGAAAGAAGACTTTTTGATTGAAGAGATTAAGACGATGTGAGCTAAGGGTAGAAACATTTTGACCTTTGTACTTTGTGCCAATTAAGGAGGCTTGCCACCTTAAGAAGGATTGAGTTACTAAATGAATGTACTTTGTTAAAACTATGTGACCACTTTGGTGAAAACTACATGGCCATTTCAGTGATAAGTTGTTATGCCATAACATGGTGAATGCTGTATTTTGATTGATGTGAATGTTTTATCTTAGTTTGTGACTGAATAAATAGAGTTCACTATATTGTGTAATCAGAGCCTTGAAAGTTGTTCACAGTAATAGTCCTCTGGAAAGCTGCTTGTGCTTGGATTTATGCCTACTTCAACCTCAAAGTTAAATATTAATTTAAGTCAACACTCCTTTCTCAGCTTAGTGCCCAAGAAAAGTACCTCTCTTTTTTCTCATCTGATACAGTACATTATTATGTACAACATCCCAGAGATTTAAGCATGATTCCCACTCGACAGATGCAAAACCTGAAGTACTAAGTTATCATCAGCCTCCAGTATCTACCCTCATTTTTCTTATACTAACAAGTTGTAAGACTAACCTTGTTGGTTCTACCTTTCAAGACTTATGGACACCATTACTTCTCCTTTTTAGATTGAATGCATAGGATCATAGATTGAGAGCAGGAAAAGAATGCAGTGGCCACCCAGTTCATACCTCTCAATTAACAAATTAGGGAGCTTTGGCACAGAGATGTTAACTTGCCCAGGACCATACAAGCAGTGAAATACAAAACCAGAATTTGCACTAAAGGTCTTTGTCTCCAAGTCCAGAGTTCTTTCTGCTTTATCATATTTCTTACTTTCCACTAATATTATCCTAAAGGTTGTGAGATTTCCCCTACTCTCTTGCATTGCTCCCTAAAAATAGTGAACAACACTCTTCATTTAGATGATATCGAGAATTTTATTATTAAACTACATGGGGAAAATTGCAGGAGGTTAAATTAACATAGGGAAAACTATTTTTAAGTCAACATGAAATACCTGCCAACATAATAAGGACTAGATCTTTTTTTTTCTCTTCTAAAAAATTTAAATGATTTTCCCATACCTTCATTTCTAAATGTACCCTCACTCCTCCTATACCTACAGAGTTCTCTCTTGTAACAAAGAATAAAAAAGAAAGAAAGTTGTTTATTACAAGTAACCAAAATAACAACTGAGTCTGACACTATAAACAATATTCCACAGCCAACATGTTGACATGTTAAAATGAAACATATGCATATATGTATGTGTGTGCATATAAGTGTATATATGTGTATGTGAGTATACTTATACATATATGTATGTGTGGATATGTATATCTATACATATATATGCCCATATTCATATTAGAACAATTCACTAATTTTATGAGTCTCAGTTCTTCTGTAAAATGGGTAAAACCGAAACGATAAACAAATACTTGTGTTTTCTAATGCACAAGGTTTGTTTAGAAAACCACTAATTCTACCTCTAGTTCTTGAAGGAAAGAAGAAAGGAAGGAAGGAAGGAAGGAAGGAAGGAAGGAAGGAAGGAAGGAAGGAACAAAAGGAAGAGAGAGAGAGCAAACTAGCTCTTATTAAGGGTTTGCTATGTGTCAGGCACTATGCAAATTGCTGGGGATATAAATGCAAACAAAAAGAAAGACAGTCCCTGCCTTCAAGGTGTTATATTATAAGATGTGAAGATAACACACAAAAGAGAAATGAAAAGATTAAATGTGTGTGGTGGGGAAAGAATGAAAATACCTGGCATGGAGGAATGGTTTTGAAGTCTAGAGGAACCAGGAATAGGACAGGAAAAAGAATGAAGGCAGGCCAGCCTTGGGCCCTCCACAAAATAGAGGCTGTGGGAAGAATTCACCAGTGGGACTCTGTGGAGGGATATTCCACAGTGAATGGTTTGCAGGGGTGGTGGTAGGCTGCCTGAAGAGCATTCCTTGTTCTTCTGAACAATGATGTTGTGCTAGCTGAAAAGTGCAGCCTGAATTATAACATCTAGATTTTTGTGGCTTGCTCTCCTATCCTTTGACATTCCTAAGAGTGGACATTTTACTCTCTTCACTTCAAAGGCAGAAGGCTTATAGGTAATAGACGAACATTTCTCCTCTTCTCCTAGGAGGCTGGAGAACAGGTAGCACATGTAGAGAGATAGAAAGGTGTTTCTATTATTCCCTAGGAAGATGGAAAGCCAGCAGAAGACCTGGCAAGAGAGAAGGACATTTTCTCTCCTTACCTTAAAGGCAACAGAATGGTGTGAAATGGAATGTTGCATTTTTTATCCCTTCTTCACGGCTGAACTAGTTAGTGTAATTATATACCATTTAATTCTGATTTTTTCCTTATTATTATTTGCATCATTTTAGACATTGTGTGGCATTTTTTTAGATTCTGCATCAGTTCATATAAATCTTCCTATACTCCTCTTTATTTTTCATAATTAATTGAGTTTTTATGACTCAGTATTATTCTGTTATATTTATCACAATTTATCTATCCATTTCCCAAATAATATTAATTTTATTCCTTTTTGTTATTACAAAAAGAGCCTCTAAAATATTATATTTGTGTATATTCAATAATCAAGTCAATTAATAAACATTTATTAAGAGCCTATTCTGTTCCAGGAACTGTGCCAAACACTTTGGAATACAAAAAGAAACTAGCAATAGTCCCTGCTCTCAAGGACCTTATTACTTTCTATAACTGACCTACTTACAGTTTGTACCTTTGACTTGTTTGAGGTTTTCTACCTTTAACATCTTTGAGATTAGTATTTTTTTAGAGTCTATGTCTTTTCCTGGTTGACTACCTTTTTCAACTTATCTTTGGAATCCACTATTCTCAGACTATATGGATATTTTAGGTCTCTAGTTGATAAAAGTTCAATTTGTAAGGCTGTTTCATCTATCAATCCTTTGGGAATCTATTCCCTTGAGAACCCACAAAATGACACAGAGAAGCTAACCTCCCACTGAGGACAGCCCCGCAGGCTGGCAGGAAGCAGCCAGTGCAGCACTCTGGGAGCCCAGCCCCAAGGGAGCTGGAGGATTTAGCCTCAGGGTGGCCACAACCAGCCCCTGGCTGGAGGGACTTCAGATCACCAGCAGCTGTGGCAGTTTCCAGAATTATCAACCCATAGATGTTAAGGACAAAGCAAGAGATCAGTGCAGTGTGGACTCTGGGACCTGACAATTTGGGAGTGAGGTCGGCCTTTGCCCCCCAGGGCAAGAAGTGGCTAAAGCACTGTGGCCATGAGCTACCACCATGTGGCTGCTTCAGAGCTCCTGTCCTGCAGATTTTAGGGGGACCAAGCAACCAGTCTGAGGGGTAATCGCTCTTGCTTTAACATGCTTGGATCTGGATTGCTGTCTAGGGTGGAGGTCCTGGGGCATGTGACCAGTTTGCCAGAGTGTGGGGAGGCTTCAGAGAAGGCTCCCAACTAATAGCTCCACCAGCTGAGAAAACCCCAGTAATTGGGACAAAGTTCCCCACTCTGGTAGCAGAGTTCTACTGTGGGCAAAAGGCTCAAAAGTCAAATAATTGACTGGCAACATGAACAAACAAGGGAAGCAAAGCAAGCACAGTAATCCAACTTTGGACTCCTTTTTGGGGGACATGGAATAGGAGGAAGACACTGAAATCAGAAATTCTTCACCAGAAGCTTCCAAGAAAAGAATAAGCTGCTTACAGGCCATAGAGGAGCTCAAGAAGGATTTTGAAAACCATATAAGAGAAGTGGAGGAAAAATTGGGAAGAGAAATGAGAATGATGCAAGAAAATTATAAACTGAGAGTCAACAACCTGACAGAAGAAAATAACACCATAAAAACAGACTAACTCAGATGGCAAAAGAGGCTCAAAAAGCCAATGAGGAGAAGAATGCCTTAAAAAGAGAATCTGTTCTCTTTGTCCTCAGTTTCTAGACTCATTAACAATAAGAGCTAACATTTATATAGTGTTGACTATGTGTTAGATAATGTGCTAAGCATTTTACAATCATTATGCCATTTGATCCCCAAAACAACCCTGTAAGGTAGATGCTATTATTACTCCATTTTACAGATGAGGAAACTGAGGCAAACAAAGATTAAGTGACTTGTCCAGGGTCACACAGATAATAAGTGTCTGAGGCCAGATTTGAAGAAAGGTCTTCTTGACTCCAGGCCTAGCACTCTATCCACTGTGCTATCTGGCTATTCAAACTATAAATGCACTGTCCATTCCCTTGACCTTATGAATGAGCAAGAGCACAGATCCTCTATGTAGCTATTTTTCCCACCTTGGATTCCAGTCTTCCTGCAGTGACCTCTTGCATGCTATTAAAATGTCCTTGTCTCTAGAGGCTCAAAAACTACCTCGTAGTCTTGAGTGATCCTATTAGTTCTGGTCACTTTGTTAAAAGCATTAAGCAGATACAACAGTTGGGACCTCACTTTACTATAGAGATTAGTATTTGGGGCCCTTCTCTTTGAAGGCAATTGACCTTTGGTCCATCCAACGGTACCACTTCACCATACATATCTTCTGGATTCTTTTTTGGTCTTGTTCATACCCCCAAGGGTCAGGTGAATGACCTTGTCTGTAAAGTCATTGGCAGAGCCAAGAAAATAGACATACTTTCTGACTAATAAACAATAGCTCCCCACCCCCACCCCCCACACACCGTTTTTCTCACCCAGATATCTAGTCTTCCCACTTTCCTGTTTAGCTTCATCCTTCCATCATCCTCAAAAATGATTGTAAAAGACTTCAGGTAAGAGGATCATATTTTTTCTAGTTGTAAGATACTCAGAGTCATCTAATCTAACCACTTTATAATATAGAAGTAAAAAGTGGGTCCCCAAAGGGGCTGTAACTTGCCGAATTTCATGAAAATGATAATTGATAGAGCCTAGATTTGAATCCAGGCCATCTGACTATAAATACAGTATTCTTTCCTTGGCATTTCTTCAGCATTGTGCTGGTTCCATTTACCTTCAAAGTGAGAAACAACAAGAAAAGAAAAAAAATAACCAAACCTTTGGCATACAGAACATACTAACAGAACATTTCCTCCAACCCAGAAGGGCAGGGTCATGGCACTACATGATACAGTGAGTATCTAAGTAGCTTAGCCCTAATCATCAAACATGTATCTATCAGAACAAAGCTTAGGTCTGAATCCACAAGTCCTTAGCTAATGGCTCTGTATGGAGGAAGGAGAATAGTCTCTGTGATTATGATCTCAGACACTTAGACTTTTAGGAATATAATTATCCTTTATTTTCCATTGTGAAACTGTTCAAGCCAAATCTTCTTCTGATTAGAGGTTAATGTCCAGATTCCTAAATTATTAGTGTGTTGTCTATGGATTTCCTTTCCTTGCAGCAGATGTGTGGGGTTAACATGGGGTGAGAAGTGCTTCAGTCCTTATTCGTTGTGCATATGAGGGTATAAATAACCTTGCAAGAGAAGTAAGGAGGGGTATGGAGGTGGGAGTGGGGGGAGACAGGCACGGGAGCTGGGAGAGGCAGGTACATGTGGAACTGGAGAGAGGAGAATAAAAGGAGAAAGAAACACACCACAGGAAAGCAAACAAATGAAAAAAGAGAAGGAGAGAGCTCTGTAAAAGCGACATCTGCACTGCTTCCTGTGGGCAACTGCCCAGGTGTGTGTGAGATGACTCTGGAAAAGCAATTGAAAATTCCCAAAGGCCCCTATATAAATCCCTTTCATTCTGAGGTCATCGGTGAGTGTTTGCAGCTAAGGAACGTCTTCCATCGGCTACTCAGTGTGCTTCTGTTTATATGACAGTTTTTATCCTGTTGCTGAGAGAAGCCTGTCAGATGAAGAGTAAGCCACATTTACCTGTAAGTGCCCCCACACTCGCCTGTGATGCCTAATCTCTTTTATTGATCCTACTTGCTGGTTTCTGGAGACCATTGATTTTCCTGGCTGTCAGTTGGTGGCTTTGCCCCTTTAATGTTTATTTAGACCAGTCTCCATAAATTGCTTCTGGTGCTGAGGGCTAGGAAGGCAGCAGGAGGTCAGGGGTGCGTGTAGACCTGTCCATAAATATAAATCACAGCTTTTGTTCTTCACCGTTGCTTGTGAACACTGTTTGCTCAGTGAATAAAAAAAGAGTGGGGAGGGGGAGGAGGAATCTTTCACTAAAACCTGGAGAAGCCATTATAAATTCCCTTGTGTCTGTCTTTTTTTTTCCTCAAATTTTTATTGCAGTCTAGGTTTTCAATTTTCTGTATCCTAATGGTACCTCTTGTTATCTACTCAAACATGTAATGTTTCTTCTTCTTTTTTTTGTTAAAGAGCAGGATGAAGGGGAGAGGGAGGGATTGTGTGTTTGCCAGCACAGAACTGCACTTTTGAAAGCAGGTGTATTGGTGGTTCCCTCCACTCCCCCACCATTAGTCATCATAAACATGCATGTTCATGAATTTCAGCCTTTCAAGAAAATGCTAGCTCTCAGCATCACTAGAGTTAGAGATATTTGTTTGAACAACTGAACAGTGTATCTCTCTCAGTGATGAGGCCCACAGGTCTCTCCATTTAGAGAAAATCCATGGCCTTCTTTGATAAGTAATAGTGGTATGCCTGGAAGCTCAGGGTCAGAATTTTTCTAATGTAGGTGAACAAGGGGTGGGGGGGCTGGGAAGAAGTGCCATCCTCACCTGTAAGGTAACTGACAAGGCTGGTTGAACACAAGGTAAAACAGAAAATGGTTGCAAGCAGGTGGCTGCACTGTTATAAATAATTCAAGGGCACATCCTGCAAAATCCAAGGGAAAAACCCTACAGCTCATTATAACAGTGAGTTGCTAGAATGCTATATCCTTAAATCACTAGAAAATGTTTTGCAATAGCTAAGCCTTTTTTTTCCACTGCAGCAGTAAACATCATAGTCTGTACAAGGTGACAAGGGGTTCTCCTGAGGCAAGGAGGACAGTAATCAATAGAGGTGCAGTCTGGGCCACTAGTCTGTCTGTTGATGCAGAAACATTGTGCACAGATATGATACCCAGAATAAATCATCAGGAGAAAGAGAAGCCTTGTCAAGACAGGTAAAGAAGTACCTTATGAGAAGCACCTTATTAAATGGCATCTCTGATTTAGTAGTTCTCATTTGACCATAGCTAAGTTATGCTAGTCACTTGTCATTTAAGTCTGGACCGGTTCTTCCTCACCTGGATATTTTGATTGATCTGGGACTCCATTGATGCAAGTGCTTCCTGTGTTGTCACAGCTGGTAATGTCAACCTTTCCAGCCCTTCTCATCCTGTGGGATTCTCATTCTTGTCTTCCCATAAATACTACAAAGTCTCCACCTTACATATTCATTTCCTGTCACATACACATAACCTACTGTAGTTAAGATATTCTCTTCACTGTCACAAGTCCTTTGCCTGGAACAACCTCTCTTCATTCTGGCCAAGCCTCTCTTTTCTTCATGAAGATTCTATTGACCACTACTATCTTCTGAAATCTTAGAGGATTTACAGATTCTACCAAGGAAATTAGTCTTTAATTAGTCTTGGTCTTGTGGTTTTTGTGTGTTGATATTTTCCCTTTAGTAAGAATTCAGGGGTGTTTAACCCAAAGTTCATAAAATCATTTAGAATACAGATAGATTGATAGTAGATAGATAGACAGAAATAGATCTATTGACAGATAACTATATTTTAATATAACTGGCTTCCTTTGTATTTTCCATAGGCTATCAAAAGGGTCTAAGATCTCCCTGAAGCTAGTGACCATGTCCTGTCTTCTTTCTGTGTGACTCAAAATGCCTTGTCAGAGTTGTAGAACCTGCAGCTTTGAGGCCACATGTGACCCTCTAGGTCCTTAAGTATAGCCTTTTGACCAAATCCAGTTTCATTAAAAGAACCACACTTGAGGACTTAGAGGGCCATATGTGACCTCGAAGCTGCAGGTTTCCCACTCCTGGCCTAGTACAATGCTTAACACATAATAGCACCCAATAAACCTTTGTTGAATGTGTATAACAACTTTTGTCATATTTTCTAGGTAATGTTGGGCAAATTTTTGTTTGCTTATTTCTTTTCCTTTGGATCTTGTTAATATTTCTGTGACACTTTCATATCTGACTTTCTTTTTCTTTCTGTGTTGCAAAGAAATGAGGAGGGTGAATGTAATGGGAAGGGGAATTTGAAGATCTTCCCTGCCCCTTAATAGGTTGAATGTAATCAGTTATATATGTGAGTTGGAAAAGGAACAAACTGTTCCTCAGGTAGTAACTGGAGAGATAGCAAGGGAAAAAGTTCCAGCCCAAATTTGGCAGATAGATTATATTGAACCCCTACCTCAAGACAAAAGATGCAAATTTATATGTACTTGTGTTAACATCCATTCAGGTGTACTAAGTGGCTTGTCCTTATAAGAATACAACCCAGAAAAACACCTGTAAAACTCTAGATATCTTAAGTCTATATTATAGAAGCCCAGTGCAGATTCAAAGTGATAATGGGAGACATTTCAAAGGTAATGAAATGGAGAGATATGGTATATTAAACAATATAGAATGGATATGTCATATTCCATATTATCCATAAGCAATTAACCCAGATGCTTATGGATAATATGGAATATGACATATCCATTCTATATTGTTAATAATTTGTGTCAACACTTGGAAGGATAATTTGTTCACTGCTTTACATAATTTGAATAATAGACCATTGGGAGAAAGTACACCTCTAGCCAGAATGATGACCCCAAATCTGCAAATTAGAAAACAACAACACATTAGATCACTAACATTGAATATTGGACTGTGAGGCAAGATGTCCCAGCACTGTACCCAGGAACACCTGGCTCAGCAGGATATGATTTATATTGTTTTGGTCAGATAGAAAAGAAATAAGAAAAACCTCTAGGGGAATATGTATGAGAATCCCTAAAAATCATTTTGGATGGATGTTATCTAAATCAGGATTAGCAGCTCAAGGAATATATATATATTGTCTGTAGTAATAGATTCTTTTTTTTTTTAAAGCAATTGGGGTTAAGTAACTTGCTCAAGGTTACACGGCTAGTCATTATTTATGCGTGGGTGCTCATTTTCTGAGGCCGGATCTGATCTCGGGTCATCCCAACTCCGAGGCTGACGCTCTTACTCACTGCGCCACCTAGCCGCCCCGTTAGTAATAGATTCTGATTACCAAGGAGAAATTATTGTGACATTCCAAAATTTGGGTGAAGAACCCATACAGTTTTGTAAAAATGATAGAATAATTCAAGTGATAATTATTCCTTGCAAAACAATATCCCTTGTGAAAACTGACTGTCCTTCTGAAATAACTACTGGGGGAATTGAAAGGTTTGGTTCTACTGATAGAATAAAATTGTGAGCTAAAGTAAAACAGAAGCCAGATGATGTTCCAAAGGCTATGGAAATTGTAGCACATGGGAAAGATAATACTGTAACTGTTGTTTATGCAGGAGAAGATGATTGCCAAGTTATACCCTTAACTCATATATTCGATCATGAATGATAGTGGGTTCATGGACTCTAGAAGCACTACTGACATTATATATACTCTGCTTCTGGTTATTGTCTCCTTGTTTCTGTTTGGCTTTTGTCTGTTAAATGTGTTTGCTAGATTTGTTTCCTGCAGGTTTAGTACACTTCACCTGTAGATGCCCAATAACTTAAGTCAGATGTCACCCCCTGTTCATAACTGTGATGTGTCACCTCTGGACCTGGTGTTGATCTAGTTCCAGATGCCAGCCAAAGAATTGACCTCTCAAATGGGACTCTTGGGACAGGGACAGCTCTACATACAATTTCAATAGGAAGTAGCTATGGAACAGGAGATCTCACTACTTATCCCAAGATTTTGAGCCCCATTTGTTCATGGAGGAATGATGGGGTGCTTGCACTGAAGCCCTACCCTAAGATATCGTTTTATGTGCTTATTTTCTGTTATCCCTGTTACATTGTTGTAAATTTCTGTTGACACCAGTTGCTTCTAAAGTCCTGTTGACGTATGTAAGGGACATGAAAGATCTTGGGGCAGAATGTAATGTTAATGGGAATTTGAAGATCTTCCCTGTCCCTTAATAAGCCAAATGTAAGCTCATGGAGCCTGTGGTGGAAGGAGTTTGCTGAATGGATGGAGCAGGAAAGGGTGGAACATGAAATGAGTCAAAGCAGTTAGAATGGAGGGAGGAGAGGATGTAGGCAAGTAGATAGCTAGGATTTTGAGTGTTTGTTTGTGGGGAGGCCCAAGCAGGGGGAAGACTTAGGGATGGTATTGCTTCTTGAAGTGATAAGGTATATTAACTTCTTTGTTGCTTTGATGGGATTTGGTTTTCTGGTGTTGGGATTTGGCTTTCTGGTGACTGAATAAATGTTTTGCTTCTGTCTTCTATATAGAGAGTTTGTTATATTTTGTGATTCAGAACTACACCTGCATATTTATAATCATCATCAGTGCTGTGAATATTGCCTTGGCAATACAGTGAATATTTAGATAATTTTTGTGTCACGCAAGCCTAATACAATATCCTTGTACAAATGTTAGTAGAGAGGAAGACCAATTGGTAGAACTGGCAAAACTACATTTCAATGGAAAAAAAAATACATTTCAAGTAATTATATATAATTTGAAGTACCCCAAAACATGTCTCTTTTTTTAATAGAAAAGGGATGTTTAGCATGGGGATTTGCAGCAGATAATAAAGAATGAAGACATTTATTTTATAGCAGGAAATTAGATTATTCTGATTGCCTGAGAAAATTCTATTTCTAGCCGACAGAAACAAAAACTGAAGTGGAGGAGAAAAAAAGTTATTGATATAGGGGCAGAGATCCTCTTAGATGTTGTTCTTCAGTCATTTTTAGTTATGCCCTGCTCTTCGTGATGCCATTTGGAGTTTTCTTGATAAAGATACTGGAATGGTTTGCCATTTTATTCTCCAGTTCATATTATAGATGACGAAACTGAAGTAAACCAGGTAAAGTGACTTGCCCAGAGTCATGCAGTTAGTAAGTGTTTGAGGTATCTCCAGAAAATGAATCTTTCTGATTCCAGACTGGAACTCTATCCTCTGTAACCTTCCTCCTATTTTTTTTTTAAAGTATCATAAGGCTAAAAAAAAAAAAAAACAGCCGGAATGCTTCCATGAAAGGAGCAAGATATTTAAAATCAGAGAGCTTGGGTTCACATTCCCCTTCTGCCATTTCTTATATATGTGACATTGGACAAAACCCTTAACTACTCTGGGTCTCATTTTCCTCATTTGTAAAATGAGTTGGTTGAACTCAATGATCTCTCATGTCCTTTCCAGCTGCAAATCTATTA
This sequence comes from Gymnobelideus leadbeateri, assembly GCA_011680675.1. Classification (NCBI taxonomy): domain Eukaryota; kingdom Metazoa; phylum Chordata; class Mammalia; order Diprotodontia; family Petauridae; genus Gymnobelideus; species Gymnobelideus leadbeateri. The sequence goes on from WOXC01004446.1 coordinate 132,384, forward strand.
TCCCCTGAGAGACTTGGAAAAATCATTTAATCTTTCTCTCTGTAGATTAGAACTATGGTACTGCTCACCTTAAGAATCTCATAAAGTTAAGACTTTTTTGTAGACCTGCAAATAAAATGATGCTGAAGCATATTTTTGGCATGGAAGAGATTTTGCTGAATTGAATTGTAAAGTTGTGTGGGGTTTTTGATGATATTAAGCTGCTTGATTCTGCAAAATCTCACAACACCAATAAGCTGCTTGCCTCTACAGAAGTGTCTTTAATGTCAATATCCTTTTGGGCCTGCCCCATGGATCATAGAATCTTCAAGCTGAGAGGCATCTTACTGCCAATCTATCTCAAATACTACATGACCAAGAATCTTTTCTACTATATTCCAGCCAGTGGTCATCTTATTAAACTTAATCAACAGTTAACTTCTATCTGAAGTTATCCCACACCACTTTAAAATAGTTCTAATTGAAAAAAAATAAAAACCATATATAAATGCTCTAAATCACTATTGATTAGAGAACTGAATTTAAAAAAAGTTTACATGATAATTTTATCATAAATTTTAAAAGAATAACAAATTGTACATAATAGATTTGCAGTTTCATGAACAATCATCTTTTTTATTATACAATGTTATGGAAAACTAGTTTTATTCCATAAATTAAAACTAAACTAAATTAAATAATAATAATTTAAAAAAGAATACTAGTAGAACACTAGGGCAATCCAATGTTTTACTCTTTCAGTGGGTCACCTATCTTCTTTTTCAATCATGTATTTCTCTGATGGAATCTTTTGCTATAGCTTTTTTCAAAGTTTCTTAATGTTATATTTTAGGATTTTTAAAATTATATTAAATTATAAAATTCAGGGGCTGCTAGGTGGTGCAGTGAATAGACCACCAGCCCTGGAGTCAGGAGTACCTGGGTTCAAATCCAGCCTCAGACAATTAACACTTACTAGCTGTGTGACCTTGGACAAGTTACTTAACCCCAACTCCCCTGCCCTCCCCCCTCCAAAAAAAGAAAAAAATCTATTATAAAATTCAAATTAAATTATATAGAGGTTGCTTGCACTCACCTCTACAGTGTTGTCTGGGTAATACCCATACGAGCTCTTTTAAATCTATAATGTTCTATGTTCTCAGTCTCTGTCTCTCTGTTTCTTTGTCTCTCTATGCCTCTCTCTCTTTGTCTCAGTCTCTGTCTTTCTCCCTTCCTTTCTTCTCTTCTTCCTTCTACTCTTTCCTTTCATTTCCTCTTTCTATATACTATCTTCCCCAATACAAGGTAACCTCCTTACAAGTACAAACAATTTCATTAGTTGTCTTTCTATCCCCAACGCTTAGCAGAGTAACTGGCAAATAAGAGGCACTTAATAAATATGTTTACCGATTAATTGATATGCACTGATATGTACATATATAATTTCATATTTAGATGCATACTTGAATACAAAAAATAATATAATTCCACATAGGTTTTCTCCTTTCATTGAGAAATATAGACAAATGGATCCAGGTGTAAATACCATTTTAAGGCACAATTTGGAGAAAAAATCACCACTGACACCCAAAAGAAATCTAAAAAGAAAAATCTATCAATACGGGTCACAATGTATGTTGGCATTAAAAGTATTCTTAGGAGAGATCTTTGACTAATCAGGCATTTCCAGAAAAGGCAACAGATAAAATGTAAGCTAAATATCAGATCCTGTCATCATGATTTGAATCTTTGCTTGAAATGGATATCCATCTGCTTTAGCTATGGGATACTCAAATAATTAGTGATAACAGCGTTAGAGGTTCATCCATCCACCTATTTGTCTGTCTATCCATCTATTTTTATCATCTTCCTTTTGAGATGAATTAAAGTTCTGATAGACATTTCTATAGAGTACAGTGGTTCTATAATGTAATACACATGTAATATAGAATCATAGCTATGAATCTAAAAGGGATCTTAGAAGCCATCAAGTCCAATCAATCATCTCATTTTACAGATAAGGAAGTTGATGCATACAGCAGTTAAGTAACTTTCATACAGTCACAGAGCTATTATGTATCTGAGGTGGGATTTGAAACTAGGCATTGCTAGCTCCATATCCAGCATCTATTTTGCTATTGCTGCTCTCAATATCCATGCTCACTCACCAGTTTTACACAAATTCTTCATTTTGAGATGACATTCAGAAAAAAAAATATTTTATATTTGTTTCTTTTTTTTCCCACTTGAAGTCAGTCAGGAGACTACTCTTGAGTTTTCTATATACAAGCCCTTGTTTTTCCCCATGTCTGACATTCAAATACCAGACATGACAAGTTATTGGCTATTGTGGGAAATAAAAATTCATTTATGTCTATAAATATCCAAGAATTGTTTAGTTAGGAGGAAACAGATGACCTAACAGAAGACTAAATCTTGGCAAGTTGACTTTCATTGGCTGAACCCTGCCAATTTAATTCTAGCCAGCTGGTTGCCTCTAATCCTCTCCTGTTTCGTCTCTTTGAGTGATTTTGTAGGGTTTTTTATGCCACATTCATCTATCACGACCAACTCCAAACAAAGAGCATGCTGGGTGAGAACAAAGCACAGATGAAATGTCTGGGGGTTCACTAGACTGGGGATGAGGCCAAGAGAACTTAAAAAGAAATTCACACATCCATAACTCCAAGTTAGTAACGACACAGAGAATGAAATTTAAGTGGGAGCCAAAACCCCTTGTTCTAGTAGTTTAGTTAACTGGACACCTGGATGTTATCCAAGTGACCTTCATTTCATCCTAAATTATGTCATTCTTTCCTCACTCAGAAAACCAAAGAGGAGGGGAAAAGAGGTCAAGGAAAAAGGATTGCAAGGAGTGACAGGCTGGCTTCCCTGTTTACATAATGTGGTTACTTAGCTTGAGTCTGTTTAGCAATATGAAATGGTTTTCTATTAGTTAGGGTGCCCAATTTTTTTTTTTTAAAGCAGACTTTGTCAGTTTGTTTAATTTTACTTTGATAAGATCAGGTAGCTATTTAACTACAATCAGATACATTATCCTCACTACCACCTTCCCCAGAGCTACAGTCCATTGTCATGTATAAGACAGCTGATGAATGGCTATGGAAGAGGGAAAGACTGAAGGAATGAGGCAGAGAAAGAAGAAACCTGGGCCTGTCTTAAAATGCAGATGTTTTCAGCAGTACTAAGAATAATTAATCAATCAATCAATGCTTATTAAGTGCCTACTATGTATCATACAGTGAGAATTGGGAAGAATGTATAAATTTAGCCTGTCTTGTGCTAATTCCTAAGAAGGGCACAAATAAAGCACAGGGAGAAAAAGGGAAAATAATTGCCCTGTAGATGTTGCGCATTTAGATTCTGTAATTACATGGGAAGCTGATTTGTCACAGTCTCTGCTTCAGTGAGAATCAGAGGAGAGACACATGGTGTGGCCCCTTCAGAGAAGGAAATCTATGTTGTACCTTTCTGGATCTGCCAATGGTAGTAGAATAACATGAATCCAATCTTATTACTTCTGACAACTTTCAGTGCAATTAATGCATGAAATTAATCATGTAAAAATTCAGTATAGGGAAAACTCAAGACACTATGCAAGGGCAAAGGAGATTTAAAGATTCAAAATATGACAATCTGGGAAAATACTTCTAAGATTTGGTTTCCTGAGTCCAGAGGCCTTGAATTCTCACCTTGACTCTATTAGTACATCAGTATTCCACATCTGGGAGGTTGTTTACTTCAAACACCACAGGTGACAGACCTTAAAGTGCCTTCCTGCTTTGACAAGCTTCGAATGAACTGAACTTGGTGATTGCTAATCATCCTTCCTTTTTTTTCTAAGAACTTTTACTGAGGGTTCAAACAGGCTATTCCAATTTGTCAGAGTAAACAGGGAGCATATCCATGGACTTGATAAAATAATAGGGAGCTACAAGAAACAAAAAGCTTCACTTATTGAAAAAAAATGCCCCATACTTTTATTACCTTTTTTTAATTGAAAGTCAAGAGAATCAATGGCAAAGATATTTGTGTGCATGTCTATATAAGTAAGCATGAAAATGGATATTGATGTAAATATGTAGCTATAGTTAAGGATATTGATGTACATAGACACAGCTATAGATAAATTTGTCAATATCAATGTAGAGGCATGGTAGAGGAAGTTTGAAGCAATGAAAAGAGAGTTCTGAATTAATGCATAGATTCATAGCATCATATTCTTGTGGACCTAAACCTGGAATGGCCCTTGGAGATCATCTAGCTGAAGCCTTTCATTTAGCAAATTTGGAACATGAAGCCTGGGGAAGATGGGACTTGCCCAGGGCAATGAAAGGAATGAGTAGAACATCTGTCAATTGAACTCAGGGTATCTGATGTCAAATCCAACTCTCTTTCTACTGTATCATGCCCCTGACACCCATAAGCTATGTCCTTCCAAGCAAATCCCTAAGGTGTATCTACTAAGTCATAAGTAAGTATTATCTGCCTTGGACAGAGCAATGGATTCCCCCACTGTGAGGAAATCACATATCCTTCAGTATTCATATACACACTCACATACACACGTATACATATACACACATATACCTATATACACACATATATACATACACATGTATAATATATATACATACACTATTATATTACATATTGAAGGACTAGAATTTGCCTTTTGCTCTCCACTTTTTCCCTTTATTATTATTGCTATTCAGTCATTTCAATTGTGCCCAACTCTTCATGACCCCATTTGGGGTTTTCTTGGCAAAGGTATCAGAGTGGTTTTCCATTTCCTTCTCCAGCTCATTTTACAAGGTCAAACAGCTAGTAAGTTTCTAAGGCCAGATTTGAACTCACGCAGATGAGTCTTCCTGAATCTAAGGGCTGATGCTCTATACACTGTACCACCTAGCTGCCCTATTCTTTCCATACACATGTTTAAATTGTTTATTTAGTTAATTATTTTGAATTCTTACAGATCATTTTAATTTGTCATATTCACTCAGGGGATTAATTTTCTATTGTTCTAATTGATGATAGAGGCATAATTTCAGACTGTTTTCATGATTGAAATGTTTTTTTAATTTTGTTGATGTTTTAACATATCACTGATAATATTAATTAAAGATTTCCTTTTTGGCCAGTAAAATGAATACATATCTTAAGTAATTAATTAATTATAGTGGTAAATACATTGAAGCTATGACCAGAAGAAGATGATAAAAATTATAAGGGAGGCTGCAAACTGTGTTTTGATATGTATTTGTAGATACTAGGAGTTTTTTGATTTTTTTTTTTTTTGGCCTGGAAAAGAGATTTAATGGAAGAGGATAACTGTCTCACAATAATCGAAAGACTGCCACATGGAAGAGGGATTACATTAGTTCTGCTTGGCTACAGGAACAGAACTAGGTTAAATGAGTAGAAGTTACAGGAATAGCACTGTACAAAAATAGAATTGGGCTGCCTTCTAAAGTAATGAGATCCCTGTCACTGATGGTATTTCAGCAGAAGCTGTGGGACTATCGTTTTGTTGGAAGCAGAAGGTGTTATCAGCAGGACTCATGTTTTATTAAAGTACTAGATGATCTTTGAAATCCCAGAAATTCTGGGAATTTTGCAATTTTATATATCCACAAAATAATGCACTATCTACTTTCAATGACTTTGTGGGGATTTATTGGCGAGCAGTACACTCCATACAGACAAGAATGACAAGAAGGTAGGTATTTAAAATAATGCAGTGTCATTATTGGCATCACAATGGACACTTTCTCTAAGAGTGCTTCACGGTCCAATGTAAAATGACAACTTCCATCAACATCTTCATTCATGTTTATTTAATTAATGAACCCAAATTAATGGAAATTTGGAAACATTTGCTGTAAATGGACATGTTCCTTTTATGAATTCAGGGAAAATATACCCCCTTCTAAAGATATATATATATATATATATATATATATATATATATAAACACATAAATCTACATAATATTGTATGTGTGCATGCCTATGCATGGACTATCTAACTAAAAGTTTTGAATTGGATTGTATATTCAAGATTTTTTTTTAAGGATAAGCACGAGGACATTAGGAGTGAATGTCATTCACGTACATACATGTACCCATATATACATATATGTGCATATCTATATCTATATTGGTTATCCATTCAAAGAATTTACTTTTAATAAAAGTTGCATTCTGGAATTTATACCCAAATATCAGCTGGTAAATAATTATATGTGAATTTGGGGAAGACCATTTGTCACTTTTTATCCATGCCACTCCTCAGATTCTTATGTTTTGTTTTGTTTTTTTATTTCCAAAGTGGGATTAATGCCAGTAAAGAAGACATTTCTAAGACTGCTAGGTTCCCCTCTACCTACCATTGAATTAGAATGGCACCAGAGCAGAGAATGAACTACATGAAGAGAAGAGTTGCAGAGCTTTCACGAATGAATGAGAAAGAGATGTGCTTGTCCTCTGTTCAGGTCACTCAGTCCTCTGTTCCCTCTGCCTCAGAAAGGTTGTTGAGAACAAAAGCTATGTTTTCTCTGTTAGAACACTAGATGACAAAAATCAGTTCGAGCCCCTGCTGTTCACAATATACCCTCGGACAAATTCACAACTTAAGGAAATGATTGTTTTCAACCTCCCCAAATGTCTTGGCAGGACCAAATTAAGATATAAGAAGTGGCATGCATGCCTCTGTGTGTATGTGACCTATTTCCCTTCCATGATGAAACAGAGCAGGAAATTGACATTCATATTTCTTTGGAACCTTTTCTTTTGTTCCTCTATAACCCCTAGTGAAATGAAGCAATTTCATAAACAACAAAGAACATCAAAAAAATTTTTTAAAAAGACATGGAACCTTTGATTTTATGGCCATGTTCCTTTGGTGAATTCAGAAAAAAAAATGGATCCTTTCTAAGGATACATATACATAAAAATATATACACATATATCTACATAATACAGTAAGTCTGCATGACTATGTACCTATATAATGTTGTATACCTACATGTCTATATGCATGGTCTCATCTATTTAAATTTTCATTGGGTTGGGTTGGATATTCAAGCCTTTTTTTTTTAGAATAAACGTTGAAACATTAAGAGTTAATGTCATTCATATATACACATACGCCCACATGTGTATATACATATGTGTATGTATATTTACACACATAATTTCACACAGACTTTCAAGTCCATGATTCATTATTTCCAGAGTCTCATCATCCTGGAAGATCATATTGTCTCCGAAAGTCATACCTCCTCAGCACCTCTAGCCCCTGAGGCTGCCCGTTCCCTCTGATTGAAGAAGAGATAAAGTGGACAGTGAAGAGTTCCTCCCAGATCCCCCATTTAAGGAGAGCACAGGGGTATCTCATCATTTCCTACCTGGCTGCATTCTATACTCCCCTGGACTTTCATCCTTCTCCCTCCCCACTACAGCTTTTCAGCTTCCTTTTATGTATTCTCTTTACATCATAAGCTCCTTGAGGGCCAAGACTGGTCTCTGTTTTTGCATTTCTTCACATCCCAGTTGCTTACTCAACCCACAGTCTGATACTTACCAAATGTTTATTGCCTACCTGATTTCCGGA